>JAEQBA010000867.1:106047-509010 GCA_019434445.1 Phalangium opilio
AAATACGCTTTAGCTATCGTGCCGCAAAATGGGTACCTTACCAACATCAAAATCAAAGTCGTGAAGCTATGAAATGGATCTCCCTCGAGGCTAAACAAAGGAATGTAAATTTCCAAACTACTTTTTCTATCCAGGGTGAAAAATACTTTGGAAAGTTCCCAGTCGATGATTGTCCCGATCCTGAAATTATTCTCCAATATCATAATGATTTTTTCACGGATGCGTTAGACACACAAAGCAGTCTAGCTTCAATTCATTCTTGGAAAACCAACAAAGCGTTATACGAAAGAACTCTAGACATTGAAGAATACATCAAAAACGCCGCTCCGAATGCTGAATTTAAAACCATGTGGAGTTGCGATTTTGAAGAATATCTTCGAAACCATCAGGAAGATAAATCTTATTGCGATACCGTATCATTTCCTTCTTCTATAGGATCGAGAGAAATGATTGTCGGGGGTAGGGTAGAAAACTTCAAATTGTTGCATATCTGTCAACCGGGTGAAAAGATACTGTATCGAGACGTCTGCAGTCTTTATAGTTTCGTCATGAAATTTAAAGACTTCCCAAAAGGGCACCCTACTATATTTACGCGAAATTGTAGTTTAGAAAAAGATAAATATTTTGGCGTGTTAAAATGCAAGGTTTTAGCCCCCAATCTAAGTTGCGTCTGGGAAAAAATACATTCCGATTCTTGCATTTAAATCTAATTCAAAATTATTGTTTAGTCTATGTCGCACCTGCGCGGAAAAAAGCTTATCAAGCCCTTGTCAGCATTCGAGAGAGCAGCGTATATTCGAAGGTGTGTTCAATACTCCCGAAATTTATTTGGCAATGGAATTCGGTTACGAGCTGATTTCTATATCCGAAGTTTGGCATTACCCTGAGCGATTCAGATACGTGAAAAACCAAAGTTCTGGATTGTTTGGGGATTACATTGACAAGTTTTGAAATTGAAAATTTGTAATAGCGGTTGGCCTGACAATGTAGAGACTGAAAGTCAGAAAAAGGATTATTTACAATCCATTTACGAAAAAGAAGGCATCTCGATATCAATCGAAGAAGTGACTAACAATCCAGCTTTAAGGAATATTTGCAAGCTAACGTTAAACTCGCTTTTCGGTAAAATGTGTCAAAATCTGGACAGAGGAAAGACTGTTATTATAGATAAATACGAAGAACTAGTGGCTATATTAACCGATGAGACTAAAGATCTGGAAGATATTCGACCTCTGAACGATTCATTGGCTTTGCTAAACAAACATAAGAAACCTTTCGTTCCTTCTTTACGAAGTGGCAGTCCTGTTATTGGAGGTTTTATCACAACCTACGCTCGAATAGAGCTATTTAACGTTATTCACAAGCTTGGGAAACGTTTGCTTTATATCGATACTGATGGTGCCATATTTTTAGAAGGAGGGAAAGATGATTGGATCCCTCCCGAAGGAAGTAGTTTGGGAGAGTGGAAATCAGAAATAGGCGCTTCGCATATAACAGAATTTGTCAGTACAGGACCAAAATCGTACGCTTATAAAACATCAGACAATCAATGCGTGGTGAAGTCGAAAGGTATCACGCTTTCTCGCGAAAATGAAAAAATTATAAATTTTGAATCTATGGTAGACGCCTTACAAAATCCAGAAAAACGGTATACGGTAGATATCCCGTTTAACGTTGTTCGACGCAAGCGGGACTTAACTTTGCTCTTAGGAAATTTAAAAAACAATTTGGGGTCACCTTCTCTAAAAGGATTCTTCTAGATGACTTTACTACATTACCCTTTGGGTATTGCCAAGAAGAAGAAGAGTATTGCCAAGAAGAAGAAGCGAGTTACCTTTCATCACATTGTTAAAGTTCATTGGCTACCCGATAGCGAAGATCGAAGGAACGAGTGGCTGTACACCGCCGCGCGATTTAAAGATAGAGTATTTCTTTTGAACACCCTTTTGAAACCAATTTTTGAACGAAAATTAAAAGAATCATAGTCGACAATGTCCTGTCGGTTGAAATTCGTAGCACCCTTTCAAATGATTGTTTCCGGCGCGTCTATGAGCGGAAAGACGAATTTTGTTTTGGAGTTATTGAAAAATCGTCAAAAAATGATAGACCCACCCCCTCACAGGATCGTATATTGCTACTCTCTATTTCAAGAAAAGTTTCACGAAATACGCAAAGAAATACCAGAAATTGAATTCCTGGAAGGATTGCCGCCTGATGATACGGATTTCTTTAACCCCAAAGTTAATAACCTGCTAGTGTTGGACGATTTAGCCCCTGTTGCTAATGCTAGTTCGTTCATTTCTTACCTTTTTACGGTTGGCTGTCATCATTTAAATTTAAGTTTAATTTTAATTACTCATAATCTATTCTCGATGGGGAAGGAATCTAGAGTTATAAGTTTGAATACTTCTTATTTTGTAATATTTAAAAATTTAAGGTCTCGGAGTCAGATTTCCCACTTGGAAAGACAGATATTTCCGGGTAAAAAAATAATGTCAAAAGCGTATGAAATGGCTACATCTGACAAACCGTATAGTTACATAATTTGCGATTTGCGCCAAACTTGCGACGACTCTTTGAGATTAAGAACAAATGCACTTCCCAATGAAGGAAACATGATATTTTTTGTGGAATAATAAATAGTTTTTTAAAACAAAGTCCCTGGTGGAGATTCAATTCATTGTAGTGAAAGATGCCATCCAAGTCATTTCGGAAACATTATCCTTACCTTAAACTACTGAGAGATATTAATCCTCAACAAAGGAAAACTTTAATATCGTTATCTAGCAAAGATCAGTTAAAATCTATTTGCACTATATGTTACAACTTGAAAAGAAACGCCATCGCTCTTCCGCAAAGCAAAAAAAGAAATTTGAGGCGGTACGAAAAATTATAAAATCGCTATCTAATAAACGCCGTAGCCCAAATCAGGTTCGACAGTTGTTGTACAAGCAGACTGGAGGATTTTTTCTACCTAGCCTGATTGGTGCTATAATTCCAACTCTTTTGTCAGCTATAACCGGTGGAGAATGAAGAAAATGATTCTAGTTCCGGCGTCCTCGATTATGACCGATGTTGAAAAACAGGTTTCTTCGTTGGATAATGAAATTACCACCATTCTCAACCAACCTGGGAATCCCGATGATAAAGCCAGACAATATCTAAAATCTCTTCAACAATACCTTACAATGAAAAACTTGGTTGAACCTCCCGAAGTTAGAATAGCTCCTCAGCCAACGCCTGTATCGTCAACATCCATGCCTTCATCAAGCTATCTAAAATCTCACCAATATACCGGACAATCGTACGAACCACCGGTTCCAGTAATTGTCAAAACGAAACCTCGAAAAAAAATTGTGTTAGTTAAAAAGACCATTGGAAGTAATTATCAAGTTCGACGTTCTCAAAAGATGAAGAAAAAGAAAATTAAGCTTTCAAATCCATCTCTAGAAGCAGCAAAATCGTCTCCTGTTCTGAAAGAGATAAAAACACCAAGGACTGTCAAGAGATCCCCGTATGAATTAAGGCGAGAGAAAGGAAAAAAACCCAACAAATGGCTAGAATTTTGATTTTATTCATTACAATATCGAAACTCGTGATTTAACAAATGTGTACACAAATTTAACAATGATATGCTATCGTTATAATAAAGGTTTTTCTTATAAAGCAATTGGATTATTTCTTTCATACTGTAACCCTCGCATTTGGCGAAACAGTACATTAAAGTATGCAAACCGCAAAAATCGCTATCGATAGGCTGAATTACACAATCGTTGTAGATCCATTCTGAAGCGTAGGGGGTCAAATCAAATCCGTAATGGGTAGGATTCCTTCCAAAGGAGCAAAAGAATTCCGCTCTTTCTCGGTTGATGAAGAAAGCAACCCAGTGTCCATCGGCGATATAAGAAGGTGAAGTATTAACGACGAAAAGATAAACATTTTTCTCTAGAGGGGGTGGTGGTAGCTTGTCCGAAGGAAAAACACCGATAAAAAATGGTGAAGTTCGAGGATCGCAGTGCAAGACTTCGGAGAGTTGTTGCGTATTCATAGCCTCACTTGTAATAATTGTGGTTCGTAAAAAGCGCCTCTGATTGATACACCTTGACCATCTTTAACGTTGTAGGCTGGAGGACTCCGATGCAGGACTTTATCTATGATGAAATTCTCTTTGGTCCAGTTGGCAGTTCCTCCCTTTTCGAATCTAGTTTTCGAAGTTGCTAATTTAACTATCATGCCTGGTTTGAGAGCGGGTTTCTTTCCCTTCTTCTTATCTCCGTATAATCTAAACCAAACTAAATGCTCGTTATTGATATTAACATCTTTTGGTTTAAAACCAGTTGTCGAATGGACGCTCGAATTGTAACTTTTAACCAAGTTTGGCAAAACTTTAACGTAATCATACTTCCCGCTTCTGGTAAAGTATTTGTATATCTTTGACGACAGTGTAGCATTGAATCTCTCTACTAAGGACGCTTTTGTATCATTTACTAAAGCGAATGAACTGACGTTGTGTTTCTTTAAAAAATTGTCAAACCTTTTATTTACAAATTCTCCGCCTTGATCGAAAGTGAGTTTGGAAGGTTTGCGAGATTTAAAAATACTAGAGAAAGCTTTAACAATACTTTCCGGTTTTTTATCTCGAAGAGGGATAGCCCAAGCGAAGCGCGATAACACGTCGATGATAGTTAATACGTAGCGTTTTTTATTATTATACCGCTTAAACCGGTTGAAATCCATAAGATCGCACATCCATTGTTCATCTTTAGAAGTTACATAGACTTGATTTCTGGGGAATTTGAGTTTTCTAGGTCGGTGAGTTATGTAGGTATTCTGAGCTAACAACCAGTTTCTAGTCTCCTTTTTCGAAATTCCTTTAACACTATTTTGTAATTTCTTTATACTTCCTAACCCAGCCGGGTGAGAGAGATTGTAATAAACTTTCGCCAACTCATCGAGTCTCGACATTGGTGTGGAAAATGAGTAAATAACTTTCAATCAGGTGAAATTTATATTTCTTTATTCAGAACATTTATCCGTAAACAATCATATTTTTCAAATTGGTTAAATTATTAATAATATCGCTATAAAGGATGTACACGTCTTCTAATTTCGTTCCATCCATTTCCTCGTAAAATTCGACCAAAACCTCGTCGTAATTCATCCGCGGAAGCGCTTGTTCGATATTCTGTTCCACCGCTTGACACCAGTTGATATTATCGGCTCCGCAGGAAATATCGTGAGCTAACTTGTGATGACAACAACTGTTTTCGCATTTGATGGTAATTGAATAAAGTATATTCGTCAATTTTTCCAAAACGATCCTTTTCATAACATCCTTAGCGTCGAGTAAAACTTTGACTTCGCGATCGATGGTACTTTTCAAAGACTTTAAACTTTTCCACGATTCTTGATTCAGGGAGAATCCGCGAGCGGAAGAGTACATAATGTGATAGTTATGATTCGCGCCGCGAACGTATTGTCTAAGGTCCAACTGCTTTTCCTTTCCAACGGTGAGACACTCTAGCAGAATATTATCTTTACTCATCCAAGTGTGAAACCTTTCAGATTCCCCATCGAAGTGAGAATCAATTTCGGGTTGCACCTTCCAAAGATCGTTCCAAATAGAATGATGAAACGAAACTTCCGAGTCGTTGTCTCGTCTTCGAATGGTAACGTAAGGATCGACGATATTTCTTACTACGATCTCCAGATCGCTGGAAAGATTGTGACTGACGAACATCTTGAAGATTAATGAAGAGTTGGTCGAGATATTTTTCCATTTATAGTCGCTATTTTCTTAATTAGATGCTGACATCTGTGTTTTAATCAAGTGGATAAATAACGCTTCTGTCTCTGGTCACGTAGAGCTCTTTGTTAAATACAGCATAAATTACGCAAGTGGTGTTGGTGTTGAGTGGTTTAGCAAACTTCATACTAAGACGAAGATTTCCCTGCTTAGGAGGGTTGATAAAATCACCTTGACAATCGCCGGCAGCTGTTAAATCGTACGCGAATATGGTATAACCGTTACCATAGTCTTCGTAAGAAATATAATTGCCTTTGTTTTTACCTAGTATATCTAACACGTCGAACAGTGAGGCATATTCTCTGGTATATTGTCTTTTGTCAAAGTTGGGTTCGAAAGGAATGTCTGGAAAATTTGTCGAGCCAATAGCGACCGACATATGTCTCAAATCATTATGAGTGAGATGGTAAGGATTGGTATCTAACGTACCGTTGAAAGCGTTCGTGGGTACGAAGAAAACTATCATAAGATCGGGCATTCTCCCAATGAAAACATTTTCCCTAGTGCAATCGACTTCGCCTTTAGATATTGGGAAATGTTTAATAACCGTTTGCTTAATCGGATATCGAGCTGGGTATTGCTCTAAAACTTTAGCGTGAGCCAAAAGAATTTCAGGGCGTACCTTAACCAATTTAGCTATGAGAACAGCTTCATCAATAACAACATGGTACGTCTTATTGGGTACTTTGGAAATAATAGGGAAATGTTTAGGAGATCGGAAAAGTCGAATCATAAGGTCAACTCCAGGAAGCATGTACTTATTCGTACGAAATAAATCTGCCGGTAAATGCCCAATCATTTCAATTTGATTTGATAATTTTGTTCTAGCGGCTCTTTTCAACATTCCATTTTCATTTGTTTTGTTTTGTTGAGTAAACATTTCGTCCGGGGAAGTTGGCGAGTCTTTGTAATAACATTGTAAACCGAGTTGAGATTTTTTAGCATCTTCGGAACAGCTTAAAACTGTTTCAATAAGCGGTCCGTATTGAGCGCAGTTGCTCGATGCTTGAGTCGGTGTATTTTGAGCCAAAACATCGATTTGACTGAATAGGGAGAATAAAAACAGATTGACTGGTCCAACGTTAACCTCGTTAGGTTCGAGTACCGTTCCGTCTTCGTGAAGAATTCTAGCTTTGACTTTAAGCTTTGTCTCGGCAAGATCCATATACTCTTCTTCGTTCGATTTAACGTAAAAGGTTATCGGTCCAGAGTCTGTAATCGCGCTAATCGGTTGATAGGTTACTTCGGTAGATGATATGACATTGCTGTTTTCCGTTGGAATTTCAAAAATGTCTAGCTCGTTACGCATCCCCTCTCTCACCTCCATGGTTTTTGATTATGGTAGAAAATCTCTCTTAGTGCGATTCTTCTTAACGCGTTTACTTTTCTTTTTAGCTCCGCCTTGTGAATTTCTTTTCCTTTTTCGACGAGCACCAGAACCGAACTGCGAACTAGCTACGTGATCACCAGCTTTATGTAAAAGATTACCTCCAGCTAGTTTTAGATTCTTTTTAAAAGCCTTTTTCGGGTCTTCTCCAGACTGGATATCGGTATACATTCTGGTACCAATACCTAAAGCCTCGCGTCCGACGGCCTTAGCCACGGGTTTTACAATTGGTGTAATGAATTTAATTAGCTTGCGAAATAAATTTCCAAGACCCCTCCCGCGTTGGAAAACAGGTCCTGAAAATACTGGAAAGCTTCCACTACCTGATTGCTGCAGGTAATACTGTAGATAACTATCCCTTTGAAACATCTTTTACGAAATGTAGCTTGAGGATAGTCTTACCTAGTTTAAATGGTACGTGTAAATTTGCGTCGGTTTTTATTTCTACCTCGATAATTTCTAGTTCGTTAAGTCTTAGCGGATAGTAATCAATATTAGTAAACGTTTGAATGAACGTTTTCTTGTCAGCATTATCCGGTCTAGCAACGATTCGTAAAAGAGGAGCAGCGACGTCACCCACAAATTGGTATTGAATAATATTCGTATACATGAACAGGGCTTCGATACCTCTGTTTAAATCCGCAATGTATTCTCCGGTAGTATGATCTTTCAGCTGAACCCCGAGTTGACTCTTCGCGAAGCCTAACATTAAACCAAGACCCGGAAAACCAGTGGGAAAAGCCAGGCTATACCCTTTGTCGCACCAAATAGTAACGGTTTGGTCTTCATTAACGAAAAATCTAAATTTTTCTCTATAAGCATCGGGAATTGTTTTTTTCATAGCTCTTAAAATATCTTCGATATCGTGATAAACACCCGCGGGTATGATATGCGTCAATTGATTAATCTTTGGTTTGATGGCTTGATCATTTGGCAAATCGTCTTCGCTGGAATCCATCATAGGCTGATCGTCAAGTAATTCATCCTTAAACGTATCACCCTCTTTAGCGGGTTGATCATTAGAGGGATGATCATCAGGTAGATCACCTTTGGCATCGTTAAGAGCTACATCTTTTTCTCTAAGACCTCTATTTCTAATTGGTATTACGTTAATATCAATCGCTTTGAGCTCGTCATCGACAGTTTTGGGTGCATTAATCGGATTGTCATCTTCATCGTCTACGCTTCCCGTTCTTTGTAGATTTACGGCTTTGAAATCCTTTTTTCTGGACCTTATTTCGATATAATTATCCTTGTAAGAAATGGATAATGTTTTGGCGTGACGCGATAAGGGGAAACGGGAAACGTACCGACCCGAGACGAAATTTTTCTCTCGAAACTCTAGCACGAGAGAGAGAGGTCCTTCCGGGATTCTTACTTGCACATCCGGGTGTATATTCATCAAAAGAAACCTTTCTTCCGATTTTCGACCAACGACATTCGGATGGCGATCCACCTTCATTTGCAATAAATCTCTATATTTGGGTTTTATTTGATCGCGCAGGATATCAATTAAAGTTTTATGTAAAGAATATTTAACCGTATGACCTTTTTTCGTTCTTTTGCACTCATAATCACCTGGTGGTATTTCTAACTTGTAAGTAAACCAATTAGCATCATCGTCGATAGAGGGTGCCATGGTTAAAAATCTATCATAACCCTGAGTAACATTATCCCAAACTGGTGGTAAAACCACTTCAGCCAAACCAACCTTCCAGTTTGATAAGAGTTTAATAGGTTGCGGTAACTTCACCTTAAAAGATGATTGGTTGTTCTCGGGGAAATCGTCCATAGACGCATTACTGGGCAAAGTGACGTAAAACGAGTCTTCCATAATTAAGAGATTTGAAGAATACTGAGTCAGAATGGTGAAAGAGTGAAGGTTTTATAGTCGGGGTATTAGTATTGGTATCGTTCCTTTCAACAGAATTCCCAATGGACCGAAATCCCATTCGACCGAATATCCCGCAATGATTTTAGATTTCCAGCCCAATGGCTATATTCCCGTTGGACCGAAATCCCAATCGTCCGAATATGCCCCTAAAAAATACATGAATATAACTTGAAACACTGTAGCCGTCATAGATTCGGTGGTGTAGTGGATACGATGTTGGACTGCGAAGCGATAGGTTGTTGGTTCGAATCTCCGAAAGGTATGTTAATAATATTAAAAGTAAATGTTTCGTGAAACTAATTAAAATGTTCACTTTCATTCCTTTCAAACAAGAGATATATTGAATTAATAAACAAATTGGGCTTAAAATGAAGTACAGTCTTAATGGTAGTTCCATCAATGTTTTTAAGTTTTAAATTAAAATTTTAATATTTGGTTTCGGGTGGGTTGGGATAGGTTCGGTTAGGTTAGGTTAGGTTTGGTTTGGTTTGGTTTGGTTCCAATAATTCGTTGACACCTTTTCCAAAATATTCTCCCTTTAAATAGCTACCACCTTTTCCAAAACATTCTCCTATTAATTAGATGCCACCTTTTCCAAAAGATTTTCCTAATAATTAGCTGCCACCTTTTCCAAAATATTCTCCTACTAATTAGCTGCCACTTTTTCCAAAATATTCTCCTTTTAATTAGCTACCACCTTTTCCAAAACATTCTCCTATTAATTAGCTGCCACATTTTCCAAAATATTCTCCTATTAATTAGCTGCAACCTTTTCCAAAACATTCTCCTACTAATTAGCTGCCACCTTTTCCAAAACATTCTCCTACTAATTAGCTGCCACCTTTTCCAAAACATTCTCCTATTAATTAGATGCCACATTTTCCAAAAGATTTCCCTATTAATTAGCTGCCACCTTTTCCAAAATATTCTCCTATTAATTAGCTGCAACCTTTTCCAAAACATTCTCCTACTAATTAGCTGCCACCTTTTCCAAAACATTCTCCTATTAATTAGATGCCACCTTTTCCAAAAGATTTTCCTATTAATTAGCTGCCACCTTTTCCAAAATATTCTCCTATTAATTAGCTGCAACCTTTTCCAAAACATTCTCCTACTAATTAGCTGCCACCTTTTCCAAAACATTCTCCTATTAATTAGATGCCACTTTTTCCAAAAGATTTTCCTATTAATTAGCTGCCACCTTTTCCAAAACATTCTCCTATTAATTAGATGCCACCTTTTCCAAAAGATTTTCCTATTAATTAGATGCCACCTTTTCCAAAACATTCTCCTACTAATTAACTGCCACTTTTTCCAAAATATTCTCCTTTTAATTAGCTACCACCTTTTCCAAAACATTCTCCTATTAATTAGCTGCCACCTTTTCCGAAATATTCTCCTATTAATTAGCTGCATCCTTTTCCGAAACATTCTCCTACTAATTAGCTTACACATTTTCCAAAATATTCTCCTTTTAATTAGCTTACACATTTTCCAAAATATTCTCCTTTTAATTAGCTACCAACTTTTCTAAAATATTCTCCTATTAATTAGCTGCCACCTTTTCCAAAAGATTTTCCTATTAATTAAAAATATATTTAATGAAAAACCACACAATATGTCTTCTTCCAGCTCAATAGAATTTTGGTCCAGTGGGACTATAATAAAATCGCACCTTTTGGCTACGTTCGGTCGAATGGGACACCACAAAAAAAGCCGTTCTGTCGAATGGGAATTCGGTTCAATGGGACCAAAGCTTAGTATTTAACCATTTCACCCCCATGTTGAATAATGTTAACAGTAAATTTGAACTTATATGCGTATTTTTCTTAAATGAATTTAAAATATTACATTTGTGTATTATTTATCACATAGTTAAGAAGAAGAAATTGAAGTAATTATATTTAGACGTAAAGATATTGTGGTACAAATACCTACGACATTTTTTGATCACTGATTGGCTAATAAAATTAACTCGACTCGTATCTTACAAGCTACATAATTCAGGAAGTAAATATATATCGAACGTCGCTTAAATAAACATGAAGGAGCAAAGGTTATTATAGATAGTCGACTAAGATCCTCTCGGTGTTGTTGTTTTACATATAAAGTGCATACTTTATAGTCGGGAAAAATATCTACCCCGGGGAGGTGGGCTCGCTAACACGACACTTGTTTATTTTGGGGGCGTGGTTGTTTACTTTTCTCTTAAAGTACAGGGTTTAACTACTCGCGTGTAGTGAATTCTCGCTTGTCGTTCTCGAATTAGCTCGAGCTGTAAGTCTCTTAGCACTACACTGTTAGCAAAAAAGGTGTTTCATGGGTGTTCGGAAATACCTTGAGGTGTTTATACACTCTTTTTGGAGTGTTTTTTAACTGAAATGGTGTTTTCTTCGTAAAAAGGTGCTAGTTGACTCTTTTAAGGTATTTTTAAGGAGATTGTGATTCACTGGTACGTAGACACACCTTTCGGTGTTAATTGACCCTTATTAAATTGTTTTTGAAACGGAAATAGTGTTTTTAATATATATCTGTTCGAATGGTGCGAATAAACACCTTTGGGCTTTACTTTACACATTTAAAGCTGATATGGTGTCTTTTTAAGTGAAAGGTTATTGATATGAGCTTAGAGGGAAATAATCTACTAATTCTACCTGCACAGTGAAGCATCCTAAAAATAACCCAAAGATTTTAAAAATCTAAATTATTTTACATTTCTTAGGACTAGCTTATTCTAATATTTGAAGGAATTTATACTTATTTTGATTTTTCAATCATTGGAAAATAATTCTCGAAGAGTTCAATATGCTGGAACGTCTTGGAATTAGAGTAATTAATAAAATTATCACTTGAATTTCCCCTTGACACAGGTTTTTATCTCTCAGAGTGACGATGACGTCACGGAGAGGTATTACACTGGACGTATCTGTGTGTCTAAGATGAATCAAAGCTTTATAGCTACCCAACTACTAAAAGAATCGTAATGCCGAAAAATATTTAAAATATTTCCATTTAATATTCTGCAAAAAGAAAATGTTATCCTTTTGGAAGAGATCTTATCATCCTACTCGCTTTATATTAACTTTGATATGCGTGTTGTGTCTCGATTCAGATGCAATCTTCATTACTCGTTCTATATAAACTCTCTTTTTTGTCATTCCAAAGAAAGAAGTTTATCTTAAATAATTAAATAAATATAAGTGCTATGAATTATTTTAATTGTCAGTATTTTACGTTAATTATAATTAGGTAGGTTTAAGAAATTTAATTCCTAAAATAATTTTAAACATAGCTATCTATAAAGTTATACTTCTAGGAAACACCTATATCAGAACTTTTGTAAATTTTGGGTATATAAGGTGATTGATTCACACTAAGAGATAAGAAATGCGCAATTGCGTGAACCTTTGGTGGAAGCTCTGCCATTTGGAGGCTAGACGTTTCTCGTGTGGACGTATGGCGTATGTGGTGTACACGAAAGACTAGTGCATGGTGTTGTTGTTAGAAACCATTAAATACCGGTTAGCATTGGGTAAAACAATTGGTTGTTAGACAGCAGATGAAGGTGTAACGGATAGTTAATGATTGACGTTAAATAAGATGGATATAGCAACGAAGTAACATTTTCCGAGTTTCTGTATACTGCGAACGCGTTCCGGAAATTACGAACACTTTTGCTTCGATTTGCCAACTGCGAACGCGGTGACAGACAGACCCACAGACACGTCCAGTCACTCGGAGAGAGGTAAAAATTCTACTTCATTACTCTATCGCCACACTTGTTTTTCTAATGGTATATACCACATACACGCTAATCTGTACTTATTGTCTTCTGACAACACCATCATACTGAAACATTGGCTTCTACTCCATTAACATCGTTGGGATTAAGATGTACGCGCGATCGGCTTAAGTTAAGAGAAACGACCAGCCTCCCAATGGCAGGGCTTCGACCAAAGGTTGACGCAATAGCGCTTATTCCTACCATTTGTGAATCAATCGCCTTATATACCCTAAATTTCCAAAAATTGTGTAAACGGTTTACGCTAGAAGTCAAACGTCAACAATAGCTATATTTAAAATCATTTTAAGAATTACGCTTCTTTAAACCACTTAACTAGAATTAAGGTAAAATACTGACGATTAAAAAAATTAATATCATTTATATTTATTTAAATATTTAAGATAATTTTCTTTCTTCGGAACGACACAAGTGAAAGTTGATATAGAACGAGTAATGAAGATTGCATCTGAGTCGAAACACTACACGCATATCAAAGTTAATATAAAGCGAGTAGGATAAAATTATCACTTACAAAACCATAACATTTTCTTATTGTAGAATATTAAATGAAAATATGTTAAGTATGTTTCGGCATTACGATTCTTTAAGTAGTTTTTTAGCTATAAAGTTCTGTTTCATTTCAATATTCAAAGAAGATCTTTTATATTAATATATCAAATTTGGTGTTTACTTTTTAATTCAGCTTTACTACATTTATATACAGGTTAAACTTGAAATTTAACTTTCCTAGTTTCACTAAATGTTACTTCGAAATGTTTTGGTAAGCGTTGTTCGGATTGGTTCCTTGAATTCGTGTGTCTTTGAGGAGGTCTTGACGGTTCACAGCGAGCCGAAAATTAAATACACATTTAAATGATGTAAATCAGGTCCTTAAATAGAACTATTGAGGATATACAGTAAAGGTTAAACCAGGTCTTAATTAAATAAATGAATCCCTGGTTAAACGTAACCATTTCACACGCATATCAATTCTTACACGGTTGAATAAGGCTTACAGCAGAAAAACGTTTACCCTTAATCCACTGGATTTGAGCAGCTATTTTGATAGACTAATCTATGGTAACTCATGTGTTTTGAAAAAAATAATTTCAAAAAACACCTTTTACAGAGTTTATAGACACCTTTCTGGTATAATGAAAATCCTCTATTAAGAATGATGGTTTAAACCTAACAAGAATTAAAAAGCACCAACGTCAATGGAATTTAAAAACACCAAATTAGTCTCAAAAAGACCTTTTTTTGAAGGGTTTATTAACACTTTTTCTGGTATTAATATACACCTCTATTCAAAGTGATTAAAACACCTCACAGGATATAAAAAGCACCTTCAGATAAGGTATTATTTCGCACCGCTTTGAAAGGTGCGTATTGACATCCTCTCGAATGGTGCTTTTAAACACCAATAGGGGTGCTGCTGGGGATGCATTAGGAAACACCTCTAAAGGTGTCAAACAGTTCAATTTTTTTTAACAGTGTACGAAGTATAGGAAGTGTCATACTGATGGAACATATCTTATAAACTTATGTTACGTATATGGTAATTGACACTAATTAGGAGTGAGTACAGCATTCTGTTTTTGCATTTAAAGCAGAGCTCTCCTACATTGGTGCCCTATGTACGCTATTTAGTCTACTGACCCTTTTTTACCTTGAGTCCTTGACAAAGGGAAGAACCAATCTGAACTCATGTGTATGGGCTGAGCTAAAACTAGCCTTAGCAAGCTTATCCTTCTGGGCAGCTGGAAAGAAAGGGCGCCAACGGAATAGTGCTTTTAATGTGGAGGGAAATGAGAAACCGAAGTGCCGAATTTTTTTTTTTTTTTGGGGAATTGTGAATGGGGAAGGGAATCATTAAATCTCTACAGCATAATATGTGATTAAAGGCTTTTTCAGACGATACAACATTTGACCCAACTACACGAAAATTGGTCATTGATAAATTTCTAATTTTGGTGATTCAACTTGTCCAATTTCTATTCACACGACCCACCTAGATTACTCAACTAAAATGAGTCAAAAACTTGTATCGTCTAAAAGGTCTTGACATAAATTGCCGACTTAATAACTCGGATGAGTTATTAACTTGCCGCGATATATCTATGTAGCCATGGATTAACTAAGGCTAGGAATTGTTCACTACCTGTGTTTCCCATGTATTGCTATTGCCAACTACATGTTCCGAATCATTGCTTGATTCCCTCTTCATTCCCCCAATTTATTGGACCAAAACGGATGCAGATATAGCGCCATCTCTAGACAAAATAAATAGAAAAGATGGCGGCGCCCAATTTTGGCCGTATTTGAATTTTGACGTCATAGAACACGTGGTATTTGGTCCAATTTTCTTATAACTTCCTGTTAGGGATAGTAGCTGCTGCTAGGGGGCGTTTGGAACATGCATGCATACCTTATCTTTTGGGGGGAACGAACTATCCCTAGCGTTAGTTAATCCATGATGTAGCTGACAATATGGGTGCCGATTAACAACAAAGGTGCATTTAGCTCTTGTATCGTCAGCTCCTGTTCAGGAAACGTTTTAAAGGCTGTAATTTTTTAAACCATTACAGATTGTTGGCAATAACAATACATGGGAAACACAGGTAGTGAACAATCCCTAGCGTTAGTTAATCCATGTTTTAAGCGATCATAGTCTTGTAAATATTTTGGAGGAGAAAATTATGCAACGAAAACCTACAGTGAGACTACACTAAAGGGAAGGCTTTCAGGGCTCATATAATTTAATACCGGGTTGGCTTGAGACGGATGACAGGCAGAAATGAAAACTTAATTCTAGATTATTAATTTATGTTATTAGGGATTTCAAACCTAACTTAAAGTGTTAGTAACATAATTTTCGTCATGCACAAACTTAAAATGCAAAAAAAATCCTTGAAAAATCTAGTTTATTATGATATGTTTACTTTTTTTATTTGGTTTCGTAGCAATTTATAAAATTGCAATCAAAGTATTGTGTTTGGAAAAAACCTAGTTAAAAATTTGTTTCTTTTGATGATGTAGTGATGTTGCCGCGTTAAGCCTATTTTATTCAGAGTCTCGCCGTGAGTGACGTATTAAGGAGAAAAAACCGCCAAAATTTTCGCCGCAAATTCGCTTTTGCCCCCCAAATTTCAAGTTTTCGAAGAGTTTTTTCTGTGTTTTCCCTCATATTTATCAAGCATATTTTTGGAATCAGAAGAGTTTAAACTTTCAAAAAAGCAGGGTTGGCAAGTTTTTGCCAGGGGTGGTAAAAACGGCGGTTCTAACCTGGTTAAAACCAGGTGGCAAAAACTAATTTTTCCGCGGTTTTTTCCGCGCGGTTTAAACCAGGTTAAAACCGGTGGCAAAATGTATTTTTTCCGCGGTTTTTTCCAGTTGCTATGTAAAGTATTTGACTAATTATCCGTTAAATATTCGCGAAAAACCTGGCAAATTTGAATACTAAAAATTTAATAGAGTAATAACCACCTCAAATTTAAAAATTAAAAATAGTATTGTTATTTTTCTAACATAACATTAACAAACATCACGAAATTGCACTTAAAACTCGCTAGTTTACCACTTTGTAACCATGAATTTAGTTTTTGTCGGTTTTTTCCGTTTTTGCCGGTTTTTACCGGTTTTTCCACGTGTCCCGGCAAAAACTAGTTTTTTCCGTGTTTTTGCCAACCCTGCAAAAAAGTAAGGTTTTCTTTAGATTTGAGATAATTTTTAAACAACGTCGGTATTCCTTTAAATTTATGGATTTTAATATTTATTGTTAATTCAAGGTATTGTAATTTTACTAATACGAAATAAATTTTGTTTGCAGTACTTGAAAATGAAGGGTCCTTACCGATCAATGTGATGAAATAAGTGGATAATCAAGTACAAAGGCTCCAATGGAAACTGAAAGACAAATTTTTTGACGATTGGGTAGTAAAAAGAAAAAAATTATTTCTCAGTGAGAACATAATTATATACTTTGAACAATGCATAATTTATTTTGTTAAACGCCAAAAACTGAAAAACGTTTTGGGAATAAAAAAAAAAAAATAATAAGTTTGAATGTTTCAAGCAAACCGTTTTCCATAATTTTTTTACCATATTAACTATATATAAAAAAAATTAAAATAAATTAAAGCTCTCCCAGTTTTTTTTTGTGGGTGTGTGCAGTTTTTAATTTTTACGTGAGTGTTTTTTCTGTATGCATGCTGGTGTGTAAATAGATGATGTATTAGACTTCAGATTAAAAATAATTAAAAAAGTAAAACCTAATTAAAACTGAATGTAAAATAAAATTGACAAAAGTTGTTAAAATTTATAGTTATCAAAAAAATAATAATAATAATAATGATAAATCAGACCATCAATTATTTCATCAATGTTTACAAGATAAATTGATTTAATTATTATTATTATATAGAAGTAAATGTTAAATTTCATAATAATGTAATAAATAATTTATGAGCCATACAGAAACTTTTTCATTTGTTTGCTGCTGTTTAACAAAAATGATTTTGACTGGCCATTTATAAAAAGTCTGAAAGGATTTTTTTAAGTTTTACTGACTGTTGAAAAATGTTTTATAAAGCAAGTAGTCCACTTAGCCTTGCGAAACCGTATCGTTACCGTTTTGAGTTCGTAAATCATCCAAACGGACCAAAAGGCGAGAGCATACATCGTGCGTAAATAAATTGAAACAATTTACCTTGTTATATCGTACGAAGTCTTTTCTTTATTTCTGGGACTCGCTTCTCAAAATTATTCTAACAAACCGAAACTAGGTTACTTTTCTATTCCAACATTTAACTAATATCCAACCGGACTGGTCTCCGCGAATACCCGATAGCAACTGCCTCGTTCTATCGGTTCTCTCCCCTATATATAGTGGGAGAATCGTCACATGATCGAGCAGACGACGTCACAATCGTCGTCTGCTCGATTGTCTGCTTACAGAGGGCGCCCATTACCTAAGTCCGAAAGCATGTTCGTATTTGGATATGTGACGTTACGTTAACGATACGGTTTCGCAAGGCTTAGTGGACTACTTGCTTTAGTATATAAACGCGTATATTTAAAGGGATGTACAATGCATTATGTAGGGGCGTGTCAAGAACTGTTTTGAAGTAGTAGTTGTTACATTTCACTGGAGTAGTGACGGGGCAATGTCACGTGACTGTAAGCGTTGAACAACTTGGCGGATGGATTCAATGGAAATGCGAATCTCCATTCCCAATGCACCCTATGAAAATCACGCGTGCCTATTAGAGCTCTGTTTGATTTAAAGATAAACATTGTACTCCCCTTTAAATTAGAAAAAAAATTCAAAGTAAAATTGCGTGTGTTATTTACACGCGTTTTCAAAACTTCGTAATTTGTTTGCAATTGCAACAAAAAAAACGAAATTGAAAACTCTCCCAAAATGATGGCGATTTATTGAATAATATTTACAGTTATTTAAAGGCTGTTACATTAAATGAAAATTTTGCCGAGATGGCACAACGTAAAAATAAAAAGCAAGGATTTATGGAGTCAAATCTTTGTTTTATAAAAAATACTAATGAATACTTTATGGCATAACTTTGTAAATACGTTAACGAGAAGAAAATCCCGTATTGGGAAACAAAAAAAGGGTGTTATGAGAAACTTTTGCTTGGTTTTTTAGTAAATCCTTTTTAAGAAAAGAAAATAATTTCTCATAAATGAAACCCAATTTTGCAGGAGTTAAAAAAACTACCAGTTATTAAATTAAACAACATGAAGAAAAAAATAATAATACAATATAAAGGTTATCATTGTGCGTACTGTAGTGCTGTTATACTAAAACAAAGATTAAAAAACAAGTGTCTTCCTGCGATGATTGACAGTACAACCTGTTTTTCGGTTTTATTTAATGTCAGTCTTTCATAAAATATTTTTAGGAATGATTATGGTTTCTATTAAAGCTTAAGGGAACATTTTAGGCATATGGTTTTTATATGATGCATGAAGCCTGAAACTTTTTACGGGGGTGGGGGGGGTCTTAAGAACATTCGACTTTATGTTGAATTTTAGGAGCTTCAGAACTGACTAGTTTCGAAATCCTCTTCATTACCACTTGGAAGCAATTTCAACAGCCACGGTCCACTCTTTAAAGCAAAGGGCGGCTCCGTTGATGCCCCTGAAAGATGCCTTTTCTGCTACACGTTGGCTAAGCTTGGCAAAGGCTAGTTAAACCAAAGGCAGGAACCAATGGGACCTAGTGCATTAGATCTGATTGGTTCCTGCCTTTGGCAAGGTAAAATTCGTGTCCAGAAGATTGGCCAGCATGCTAGGGGTGATAATGGAGCCGCCTCTTACTTTAAGACGCCTCCAAACCCTACTCTGAGTTAGTTCGCGAAGCACCTTTAAAGGGAGGGTGAAAAAGAAAATAAAGTGATTTTTATCGATTATTCTACTAATTAATGAATGAATGAATAGGATGTTTATTGTGCATATAAAAAACTATACATATAGTTCACGAGAATATACACATTAATTTTCAGGAATACAAGTAAAGGATAAACATATAACTTTAGTCCAGTGGAATAAATAACATTTGTAAGCTAACGAATTTGTTTTATAGAAATGGAAAAAATATCAAAAACTAATGAGTACTTATTATACGTTCTTTGAATGCGGTAAATTGGATTTAAAAATTGACATGGCACATAAAAGGTGACATTATTTCGAAAAGTATGAGGAACTAGATAGTTTAAATTAGCCAATAGGTCGCTAAGCGTTATTTGATTATTTATTAATTTATGCAGAAATTTTATATCTAATAATTCTAATTGGTATTCAATTATATGATCAATCTACGTAATGAAACATACAGGAAATACCTCCGAATGATTTTAAAATTCAAATTCGTTTGAGATTTCATGATCATTTTAAATAAGTACCTCCAACCAATCACATAACCCCCTGCCTTTGAAAATTGTCGTGACATGCTCCATGTTTCGCGCCACGATTGTCACATCGCGCGAAAGTTATCAAATCTCGCGATAAATTTCATTCAACACGGAGCTTGCACAAGAATTTAGTTAATTTAAGTAGGGTCTTCGTGCCGGTCCCAAAACATACAGTGGAAGGCAGGGAGGATTGAGGATTGAGGATATGAGGATTGAGGATTGAGGATTAGGGATTACAAGATGGCGGGTGAGAAAACGTAAACCTTTTGATTGACTCACTCCTCTCTCAGACCTGCAAGTGGGCGTTTTTGATTGACTCACCCCTCTCATCCCCGCACCTGCAAGGGGTGTTTTTGATTGACAGGTCAATGAAGCGTGTTCGATTCTCGGATGTAGAAGTACATACATTGGAGTATGAAGATAGGGTGAATTATGATTTAAGAAATAAACAGTATTTTAATATGTTAATTAGATTAAAATTTGAACCATTAATTTCTCCCGTATTAATCAAATGGTTAAGGGGGTATGAACCTCCAAATGACGTTGGGGGAAAATAAAGAATCCCCGTAAAAACCCAGCTCTACTGATTATTCTAGATCATTCCAGAAAATTAAAAATACCCCATAAAACCCAGGTTAATATCATGGCGTTATTACCAATAATGTTCAGCCAAAGCTAGAATGACGTATTAGATGATGGTATTGCTAAAGTGTATAAAACAAGACGGCCCAAGGGCTCGTAATAGTAGCCATATCGTACGAGTGAATAGCCCCTCTATACCCTACCCTAATGAGTGAATAACCCCTCTATACGTTACCCTAATGAGTGAATAGCGCTATCTTTTTCAATGCTTAAATGATTTACCGTGCATAAAATCAGAGTGAATAGCCCCTCGATTCCCTACTCTAAACAGTGATTAAATTATAACCGTATAAATTTACTTATGCTGTAATTCTAATATTCCGGCGAATCGAAGAACAGATAGTTTTTAGTGATAATCCCCTCGATGAGTTTACAACATAGACTTATGCCGATGCTAACTTATCGCATCTTGTATATTTCTAACAAGGACTTATGCCCAGAAACTTTTGAAAGAGAAAGTTTAGTTATAGTGATTACGCATTTTAGTGATTATCCCCTCGAATTACCTTTAGCAATGCTAAAATGATCAAACGCATAACGTTCATTTAACACTATGTTAGCTCTATCTAAACCCACATTTGAATTAACCGCCAAAACGTTCCAGTCAAACATAACATAGATGACGATAGCTACCGAACGAGAACGAAAAACGGGGAAAATCGTTATCTATTTAATTAGCACATACATAAAAAGAAAATAAATATAAAAACCCCAAACATACAAATTCATGAGTATCAACTCCACACATAAAAATTCAAAAGTTTCCGACCCCACAGATTAAGAGGTACCCGACCCCACAGATTAAGAGGTACCCCACCCCACATCACCTCGACATTTTAGAGATAAGAATAAATAATAAAAAACTCGGAGTTTCTATCAAGTCTCTATGGTTCATTGGTAGAGTGGCTGTTTACTACGCCAGCGACCCGGGTTCGATTCCCGGGTCTGACCTGAAAAAATTTTAATTAAAATTAAATCTCTAACCGAGCCCAGTAGCCCCTATGGGTGGGTTGTGGTAATATAAAGTTCCTTTTAAGCTAAAATCTGACGATAACGAAGCGACAACCCCGGCCACTACTACTACTACTACTACTACTACTACGGACGGCTCGGGTCAAACTAAGAGCCTATCGTATACTACGATATGGCTAAAAAAGAGACCCCGAGTTAGAGGACCATCGCGTATTCTGTAAGGGAGAGGAAAAGTGTTTCTTTTTGTTGAACATTATTAATCGGGAAGTTATAGACTTGAATGGAGTGGGATGTCCCAAAGCCAACGAAATCGAGGATGATGGACCCATGATTACATGCATGCTTAGACATAAAACTGTCCGTAATAATAAGAGGTATATGTGTGCACTATCTAAATGTATATTATTTTCCGAGTGGATTTATAATCACAAGGATATTGTAAATAGTCATTTGGGGTATGAATAAATCGAATGAAACAACATCAATTAAACGTCTTTAATTGTAAATGTAGGCATCTTCCAAATAGCCTAATGATTCTGTTAAGATAAACCGATTTATATGGTTTAAGACCGTCCGGTCAAACTCAAGTAATTGCGCCGCCACCTCAGCATCAACTTCGAGGTTCACCGTACGGGCGTCCCTCCTCCGAATAAATATCTCGTAAACAGCAGCCGCAACACTTAGAAAAATGAAAATAATCGAACAAATTATGAAAATATAATTGATAATTATGTTGAAAACTAATTAAGTACCTGAAACCGTCACAATTAGGGGTTATATACGCATCATTCGGGATGTACTTCAAATGATGTGCATCTCTCTCCGGGCTAAATATAAATGTAAATAAATACACATCTCCTTGTACCAGAAGTAAATAATAGGGGGAAGCACGGATTTCTAGCTCCCTGCGAAACACTATGAGATACGTACTTCACCCTTATTAGTTATGCCTATACTATTTATATAATTAGCAACACGTACATGGGGTGCATCTGCTCGGCGGTGATGTCTTCCAACTTTAACATGAGATCCTCAACTCCCGCAATTATAATGCTGGGCATCATCAAACCCCGGATGTTAGCGATAATTCTAATATTGTAATTTTATTAGTACTATTTAACAAACTAACTATAACACCCTGTTTATTTACTTAAATCCATCGCAATTCATTACTTTAGCGATGAATTGCGATGTGGGATTACCCTCGTAATCGTCTAAAGCATCTCTATTAAGTTCAAAATAAAATCAGACCCAAATAACGCGTATGATGATACTATTATAAAAAAATTACTTACAAGTCCGCCACGCTCAAAATTGGAAGTGTGTCTTCACTATCTCCAGCCTCCTCCACTACCACATTAACTTCTTCGTTAACTTCAACATTATAATCGAGTTCATCACCACTAATTTCCTCCCAAAAAATTATTACACTTTCATCGTCACTAATATCTTCCACGTCTTCTCCCTGGTTATATATTTGAACAGGGAACGCATCCGAAATCGGTAAATCTTCCGCTACCATCTTAAAATTAAGATACTTGAAAAAGAAATTTAGGTGATCTTTACTCTAGGAGTGAAAAAAAAACGTTGTGGCCAAATTTTTAAAAATTGTCCCCATCCTCGTGTAATTGTATGAAAACCTCTAACCCTCCCACGAATTTTCTCCAAAATCACAATAGAACTTCAAACAATTACTATGAATTGTAGTGTTAAAAACTCTACACTTATCAATACCTAACCCCTTGTGGGGATAACCCAAAAAACCCCGAAACGATAAGAAATCAGACATCTTTAAATAGGTGAATGCCCACTTGTTTGAAATATAGTGCTAAATGAAAGAATACGGTACAGAAAAAGGGTACATATCCGACCACTCGTTTCGAACCACCCTGGCGACGAAGCCGCGTATACGTCATCATTCAGCTGGACTTCCCACGTCGATTTAACTTCTCGACCTAGAGGTTAAACAACCTCGACCTATGGCACATATCACGCTTGGAAATCAGGTGGTAGCCCGCCGATGGGCAAGGTATTAAGAGAATCGTACCTATTACTATGGTTTAAGATGGGGGGGGAGCTTGGGGTTTTTAAAGTCGAGCGTAGTTTTGACAGAGGGAGTTGACACGTCGAGGAATCATGTTGAGTTTACACTACCTAGAAAGTAATCCGAATTGGGATGAAGTTGTCAATCACCTAAATACAAATACGATGCTCTTTTCGTATTACACCAAGTTTGAACCAAGTGAGATGGATGACGTCAATGTGAATTCCGTAATACCTTGTTATATTGCGAGGTAAAAACTTAAAAACCTGGAAAACACACGTAGAAAGACACTGTTAAGGTTGACAATATTTTTAGCCCATGAGAAAATTAGGAAAGGATGACCAGGCATAAACAACGCTGGGAAAGATTAAAAAACCCGTAAAATACGCGAAGAGTTGAAGATATTTAAAAACAAATAAAAAGAGTTGCTAAAAGGGTAAAACGTTGCCGAAAGTGTTGTTAAATGACTAAATCTTGGTTGAAAGTGTTGTTTAATGACTAAATCTTGGTTAAAAGCGTGAATAAATGACTACATCTTGGTTGAAAGTGTTGCTAAATGACTAAATCTTGGTTGAAAGTGTTGCTAAATGACTAAATCTTGGTTGAAAGTGTTGTCAAAAGAATAAAACGTCGTTAGAAAGGGTTGATAAATGAGAAAATTATGGATGAATGTGTTGATAAATGACTAAAAGGTAGCCAAAAATGCCGTTAAATGACTAAAACATTAATGAAAATGTCGTTAAATGACTATAGTGTGATGGAAAATGATGTCAAATGATTAAAAAGTGGTAGTAATTGTCGTTCAATGACTTAAATATGAATAAAAATGTGAATAAACGACTATAATATTAAAGAAAACGATGCTAAATGACTGAAAAGCGCTTTGAAGTGTAGTTAAATGACTTAAAAGGGCTAGAAAGTGTCGTTAAATGACCTAAACGTGGTTGAAAGTGTCGTTAAATTAATAAAAAGTGGATGAAAATTTAGTTATGTGAACATTGAGTGCCTGAAAATGTTGTTCAAAGACTAAAAAATGGTTGGAAGTGTTGTCAAATGAGTAAAAAGTAGTTGTATGGGTTGTTTAATGAATGAAAAGTGGTGGAAACCGTTATCAGATGAATAAAAGTGGATTGATTGTGTTGTTAAACGAATAAAAATTGTTTGAAATGTCGTTCATAGACTAAAAATTGGTTGACAGTTTTGCTAAATAAGTAAAAAGTTGTTCAAAGTGTTGTTAAATAAATTAATCGTGGTTGAAATTGTTGTTAAATGAATAAAAAGTCGATAGGTTGATAAACGAGAAAATGATGGATGAGTGTGTTGATTTTTGACTAAAAAGTGGTCGAAAGAGTAGTTAAAGCACTATAGTATGATAGAAAATGATGTTAAATGACTAAAAATAGTGGTAGGAAGTGTCGTTCAATGACTTAAATATGAATGAAAATGTGAATAAATGACTATAATATAAAAGAAAATGATGCTTAATGACTGAAAATCGGTTCGAAGTGTCGTTAAATGACAAAAAGTGGTTGAATGTGTCGGTAAATTAATCAAATGTTTTTAAAAATGTCGTTAAATGAACAATAATTACCTGAAAATGTTGTTTAAAAACTAAAACTTTGTAGTTGCAAGTGTCGTTAAATGAATTAAAAGTTGTTGAACGTGTCATTAGAGGAATTAAAGAGGGTTGAATGTGGTGTTAAACAAATAAAAAGAAGTTGAAAATGTTGTTCGAAGGCAAAAAAGTGGTTGACAATTTTGTTGAATGACTTAAAAGTGGTTGAAAGTGTTGTTAAATAACCAAATAGTGTTTGGAAGTGTTGCAAAATAGCCAGATAGTGATTGAAAGTGTTGTTAAATAACCAAATAGTGATTGAAAGTGTTACTAGATGATTTATTCTTTTGTTAACAACTTTTTAGTCATTTAACAACACTTGTTATTCATTTACAAGTTGGGAAAACCAAAATATTACCTCTCCGAGTCAAGACGACTACTTACAAACTTATTTACCCAGATATGGAAATGTTTCTTAAGTTAAAATTTATGAAATATTAAAGCAGTATACAAAGCATAGCAAATATACTGTAAATCAGACGACATTTTACATCCAATAATGATATACTTGTAAACATTAAAATCATCCGATGGGGGAAAAACGGGAAATGAAGAGATAAAACTTTGGAGGGATATTACCTTTACGTGTTTGTAAAGGCCCAATTTTCTACTCCTCAACTGTATGCCCTCTATGTTCAAAGCCATATTCACAACAGGGTTGCCATGTAAACACTATCCTCTCGTTTCACCTCAACGATTTTCTTAGTTTTGTCAACATGACTGTTAACGTTACATAACACCAAAGCTTATTTGTGGCTACACACACTGAAAGTAAATGCGCATCATAAAAAGCATGAAAACACGAAGCTATAATCCGATTACGATCAGACCTTTCACTGGTCTGGGCTGTGTTCAGCAGAGCTCACCAAAAAAGACAGCGGATTTTGGAAATGTTTACCAGTGAGCTCTGTCGTCATAGCTTTTCTCCGGTCATCCGCGTTTTATAAATGACGCTAGCGCAATAAAGCGTGCAAGGTACCAAGGCTTAACAAAAATTGTATGATAACATATTTATAGAGATAGATAACAACTTTTATAATTAAAATTAGAAACTAACATGTCTCTTAAAATTCTCGCGTGATCAACTGATTTCACGCCAATTAAATAGCTATAGTCCCATAAGAATCATCAAGCTATTTGTATTAATTCCTCCATGGTTTTTTCGCCAAGCTGAGAACTACGCGTTTTACGTCACGTTATCCAAAAAGCTGACTATTTTCTTTGAAGACCGCGCTAGCTCAGCGCTGAGCACCATGACGTCAAAATTCATAAACACAATCCCGTTATGTAGGACACTGTTCACAGCGCTGGGCTCTGCTGAACGCGGCCCAGATTTCCACCATGATTATAAAATTTAAGCCTAATTATTTAAAAGTGTATTTAACTTTCGGCTCACTCTGAACCGTTAATGTCTCTGTATTACAGAAACGAAAACCAAGCGTTTACTTTTTGGTTCACTAGGCCCATTGACAAATAAAAGTTCATTTGACCAACATAGTAGCGTTGTGCTTGTATTCACTTTAGAAAGGATTATGCTATAAACAGATCTAGTATAGCTTAAGTAATATATAAACATCCATTTTAAATAATAATATTTAAAACAACCTTTGGAATATCAAAATGAAATAGAGCTTTAAATCTACAAAGGTACTAAATGCATCTTAATTACGAAAAATATTTCCACATATTCACTTTATATTAAGGATAAAGGGAATATTATGGTTCTGTAGGATTTCTTTACACATCAAAACAAAACGAACTTCTAACGCAGCGCACTACTGTAACAACGGACGGACACACACAGACAAAAACATAGGCTGCTTTTTAACTCTTTCCGTAATAATTTTGAATTGAGAAACAAGATTATCTTTAATATTAAAATAAATATAATTAATATTTAACATTTTCTTCGTTAGTTATTCGCCTTATTGAACGTTACATCGTTTTAAAAAAGAACAATTAAACATTCTTGAGAGACTTGACTAATATTGGCGTTTGAAATGAAGCATACGCCGGTTGCTTCGCCTTACTAAAATAGGTAGTATATAAGGGTGTCGAACTACAGTTAAGAGCAAGAACAACCGCAATTGCGAAAACCTTTGGTGGACACCCCACCTTAGGGAGGCTAGACGTTTCTCGTAACCCTAGCTGATCGCCGCGTATGTCTTAACCTTAAGGATGATGTTGGAGTAGAAGCCAGGTGTGCAGACTGGTGTCCATGTGGGATGGACAAAAACAAAGACCAAAGGATGGTGGTGTAGAAGCCAGGTGTACAGACTGGTGTCCATGTGGGATGGACAAAAACGAAGACCAGAAGATGGTGGTGTTAGAAGCCACTGTGTACAGACTGGTGTCCATGTGGGATGGACAATGACCAGAAGATGGTGGTGTTAGAAGCCAGAAAGTACAGACTGGTGTCCATGTGGGATGGACAAAAACAAAGACCAGAAGATGGTGGTGTTAGAAGCCAGTGTGAACAGACTGGCGTCCATGTGGGATGGACAATGACCAGAAGATGGTGGTGTTTGAAGCAAGTAAGTACAGACTGGTGTCTATGTGGGATAGACAAAAACAACGCCCAGAAGATGGTGGTTTAAGAAGCCAATGAATACAGATTGGTGTGCATGTGGAATGGATAATTGACTTGTCAGATAAAGTAATAGTGGCCAGTTGAATTGTGGATAGCCTCAAGTTTTGAATTTTCCGGAAACTGTGAATGCGGTCCGGAAATAGCGAACACATTTGCTTCGATTCGGAAACTGCGAACGCGCTCCCCTGGGGTGTAAGTCAATAACAACAGACAGACAGACACACACACACACACACACACACAGACATGTCTGTCGATTTTAGAACCTCTCCGTGACATACGTCACTCGGAGAGGTAAAAAATAGTTTCAAGCACATATTATTCATAAGGCAGAACTTCTTATTGAAATTGGTTATACAAGAGCAATTTTTAATAAAAATTTGTCATCTATCCGCGCGTTTTAATGAAATTTAGTATTTGACAACGTTTTCAACCATATTTTATTGATAGAAATCTTTAACGTTTCCATCTCCGACGACTTCATCACTATTTAAATTAGTGATGTCTAGGTGGACGATAATAGAAACATTTTCACTCCTTATACAAAATATCTGATCAGAACTGGTTAAATCGATCTCGACGTTTTTAATTACGTAAATGTACATAGAAGGGTGATAATTTACAGAGGGTTAAGGCAAGGCTTATGTAAAAATGTTATAATGTAACACTTAAGAGCGTGATACAAAGGTAAAATTTAATTTAGAGTAAATTGGTTCTCACATGACCTATTTAAAAATCTTGAGGGCAATTTGAAGAATTGTAAAAAGCCTTATCTGTGGATCTGAGTCTCTCTATGATACGATAAATTCGACCATTCACGTACACGCTGCCGTATCTTCTTATCCGTATATTCTATGTTTTGAATCATGGTAGAATTTTCTCATATTTATGTTTCTTATTACACAGAACCGAAAATGACCGAATTTCTTAATTTAACGGGCTTTTCGTATCTTTTACACATACAGCTATGTTCAGCGCCAGAGAGCCCAAGGTAGGACATTTATCAATTAATCGCGCTTTATTGATTTAACAACACTCTCAAACCCCCTCAGTTTTTTCTTCTTTAACAACACTTTTACCCTTTTTTAATCATCTAGTAACACTTTCAATCACTATTTGGTTATTTAACAACACTTTCAATCACTATCTGGCTATTTTGCAACACTTCCAAATACTATTTGGTTATTTAACAACACTTTCAACCACTTTTAAGTCATTCAACAAAATTGTCAACCACTTTTTTGCCTTCGAACAACATTTTCAACTTCTTTTTATTTGTTTAACACCACATTCAACCCTCTTTAATTCCTCTAATGACACGTTCAACAACTTTTAATTCGTTTAACGACACTTGCAACTACAAAGTTTTAGTTTTTAAACAACATTTTCAGGTAATTATTGTTCATTTAACGACATTTTTAAAAACATTTGATTAATTTACCGACACATTCAACCACTTTTTGTCATTTAACGACACTTCGAACCGATTTTCAGTCATTAAGCATCATTTTCTTTTATATTATAGTCATTTATTCACATTTACATTCATATTTAAGTCATTGAACGACACTTCCTACCACTATTTTTAGTCATTTAACATCATTTTCTATCATACTATAGTGCTTTAACTACTCTTTCGACCACTTATTAGTCAAAAATCAACACACTCATCCATCATTTTCTCGTTTATCAACCTATCGACTTTTTATTCATTTAACAACAATTTCAACCACGATTAATTTATTTAACAACACTTTGAACAACTTTTTACTTATTTAGCAAAACTGTCAACCAATTTTTAGTCTAAGAACGACATTTCAAACAATTTTTATTCGTTTAACAACACAATCAATCCACTTTTATTCATCTGATAACGGTTTCCACCACTTTTCATTCATTAAACAACCCATACAACTACTTTTTACTCATTTGACAACACTTCCAACCATTTTTTAGTCTTTGAACAACATTTTCAGGCACTCAATGTTCACATAACTAAATTTTCATCCACTTTTTATTAATTTAACGACACTTTCAACCACGTTTAGGTCATTTAACGACACTTTCTAGCCCTTTTAAGTCATTTAACAACACTTCAAAGCGCTTTTCAGTCATTTAGCATCGTTTTCTTTAATATTATAGTCGTTTATTCACATTTTTATTCATATTTAAGTCATTGAACGACAATTTCTACCACTTTTTAATCATTTGACATCATTTTCCATCACACTATAGTCATTTAACGACATTTTCATTAATGTTTTAGTCATTTAACGGCATTTTCGGCTACCTTTTAGTCATTTATCAACACATTCATCCATAATTTTCTCATTTATCAACCCTTTCTAACGACTTTTTATTCTTTTGACAACAAGATTTAGTCATTTAGCAACACTTTCAACCAAGATGTAGTCATTTGTTCACGCTTTTAACCAAAATTTAGTCATTAAACAACACTTTCAACCAAGATTTAGTCATTCAACAACACTTTCAACCAAGATTTAGTCATTCAACAACACTTTCGGCAACGTTTTACCCTTTTAGCAACTCTTTTTATTTGTTTTTAAATATCTTCAACTCTTCGCGTATTTTACGGGTTTTTTAATCTTTCCCAGCGTTGTTTATGCCTGGTCATCCTTTCCTAATTTTCTCATGGGCTAAAAATATTATCAACCTTAACAGTGTCTTTCTACGTGTGTTTTCCAGGTTTATAAGTTTTTACCTCGCAATATAACAAGGTATTACGGAATTCACATTGACGTCATCCATCTCACTTGGTTCAAACTTGGTGTAATACGAAAAGAGCATCGTATTTGTATTGAGGTGATTGACAACTTCATCCCAATTCGGATTACTTTCTAGGTAGTGTAAACTCAACATGATTCCTCGACGTGTCAACTCCCTCTGTCAAAACTACGCTCTACTTCAAAAACCCCAAGCTCCCCCCATCTTAATACCTTGCCCATCGGCGGGCTACCACCTGATTTCCAAGCGTGATATGTGCCATAGGTCGAGGTTGTTTAACCTCTAGGTCGAGAAGTTAAATCGACGTGGGAAGTCCAGCTGAATGATGACGTATACGCGGCTTCATCGCCAGGGTGGTTCGAAACGAGGGGTCGGATATGTACTCTTTTTCTGTACCGTATTCTTTCATTTAGCACTATATTTCAAACAAGTGGGCATTCACCTGTTTAAAGATGTCTGATTTCTTATTGTTTCGGGGTTTTTTAGGTTATCCCCACAAGGGGTTAGGTATTGATAAGTGTAGAGTTTTTAACACTACAATTCATAGTAATTGTTTGAAGTTCTATTGTGATTTTGGAGAAAATTCGTGGGAGGGTTAGAGGTTTTCATACAATTACACGAGGATGGGGACAATTTTTAAAAATTTGGCCACAACGTTTTTTTTTTCACTCCTAGAGTAAAGATCACCTAAATTTCTTTTTCAAGTATCTTAATTTTAAGATGGTAGCGGAAGATTTACCGATTTCGGATGCGTTCCCTGTTCAAATATATAGCCAGGGAGAAGACGTGGAAGATATTAGTGACGATGAAAGTGTAATAATTTTTTGGGAGGAAATTAGTGGTGATGAACTCGATTATAATGTTGAAGTTAACGAAGAAGTTAATGTGGTAGTGGAGGAGGCTGGAGATAGTGAAGACACACTTCCAATTTTGAACGTGGGGGACTTGTAAGTAATTTTTTATAATAGTATCATCATACGCGTTATTTGGGTCTGATTTTATTTTGAACTTAATAGAGATGCTTTAGACGATTACGAGGGTAATCCCACATCGCAATTCATCGCTAAAGTAATGAATTGCGATGGATTTAAGTAAATAAACAGGGTGTTATAATTAGTTTGTTAAATAGTACTAATAAAATTACAATATTAGAATTATCGCTAACATCCGGGGTTTGATGATGCCCAGCATTATAATTGCGGGGGTTGAGGATCTCATGTTAAAGTTGGAAGACATCACCGCCGAGCAGATGCACCCCATGTACGTGTTGCTAATTATATAAATAGTATAGGCATAACTAATAGTGTTTCGCAGGGAGCTAGAAATCCGTGCTTCCCCCTATTATTTACTTCTGGTACAAGGAGATGTGTATTTATTTACATTTATATTTAGCCCGGAGAGAGATGCACATCATTTGAAGTACATCCCGAATGATGCGTATATAACCCCTAATTGTGACGGTTTCAGGTACTTAATTAGTTTTCAACATAATTATCAATTATATTTTCATAATTTGTTCGATTATTTTCATTTTTCTAAGTGTTGCGGCTGCTGTTTACGAGATTTTTATTCGGAGGAGGGACGCCCGTACGGTGAACCTCGAAGTTGATGCTGAGGTGGCGGCGCAATTACTTGAGTTTGACCGGACGGTCTTAAACCATATAAATCGGTTTATCTTAACTGAATCATTAGGCTATTTGGAAGATGCCTACATTTACAATTAAAGACGTTTAATTGATGTTGTTTCATTCGATTTATTCATACCCCAAATGACTATTTACAATATCCTTGTGATTATAAATCCACTCGGAAAATAATATACATTTAGATAGTGCACACAAATACCTCTTATTATTACGGAGAGTTTTATGTCTAAGCATGCATGTAATCATGGGTCCATCATCCTCGATTTCGTTGGCTTTGGGACATCCCACTCCATTCAAGTCTATAACTTCCCGATTAATAATGTTCAACAAAAAGAAACACTTTTCCTCTCCCTTACAGAATACGCGATGGTCCTCTAACTCGGGGTCTCTTTTTTTATACACTTTAGCAATACCATCATCTAATACGTCATTCTAGCTTTGGCTGAACATTATTGGTAATAACGCCATGATATTAACCTGGGTTTTATGGGGTATTTTTAATTTTCTGGAATGATCTAGAATAATCAGTAGAGCTTGGTTTTTACGGGGATTCCTTATTTTCCCCCAACGTCATCTGGAGGTTCATACCCCCTTAACCATTTGATTAATACGGGAGAAATTAATGGTTCAAATTTTAATCTAATTAACATATTAAAATACTGTTTATTTCTTAAATCATAATTCACCCTATCTTCATACTCCAATGTATGTACTTCTACATCCGAGAATCGAACACGCTTCATTGACCTGTCAATCAAAAACACCCCTTGCAGGTGCGGGGATGAGAGGGGTGAGTCAATCAAAAGGTGTACGTTTTCTCACCCGCCATCTTGTAATCCTCAATCCTCAATCCTCATATCCTCAATCCTCCCTGCCTTCCACTGTATGTTTTGGGACCGGCACGAAGACCCTACTAATATAAAGGCTGGGCGTTACGCGATTGGTCGGAGCTACTATTTAAAATTTTCTATGAAATTTCAATCTAATTGTAATTTAAAAATAATTCGGTGTTACTTCTTGGATGTTTCACTATTTAGTAGAAGAATCAATAGAAAAATCACTTGATTTTCCATTTCACTCTCCCTTTAAGAGAACGGGACTTTAGAGACGAGCGGGTCTAGGGTATTTTTGATTTACACCTTTTAAAGGGCCTTTCAATGATATCAATCGCATATACGGTTTTATTACCGTTGTAATTGAGAACAAGTTGGGAAACCAAAATATTACCTCTCCAAGTCAAGAGGACTACTTACATTTCCCAACATTGGTGAGCGGAAGTTAAAATTTTTGAACTAACAAAGCAGTATTCACAGCTTAGCGAATAAACAAAGAGTAGCAAAGATGGTAAAAAGAGTGGAATAGAAGGTTTGGCTGGAGCGTTCTCGCTTTGAAAGTTTTCTGTGAGCGCTCGCACCTTTCTCTGCCCTGTTATTGGTTGAAATACAGTGAACCGGATAATAGGAGGAAAATATAACAAACAAATAAATAAATAAGAAAAGCGAGACCTCAAAAAATGCCTCGCTAAAGCTGCTAGCTTCAACTTCCCCTTCTATATACCCTCTTTGATTAAAGCAGACGACATTTTATATCCAATAAGGATATGTCTTGTACACATGGGAATCAGTCAATGGAGAAAAACAGGAAATGAAGAGCAAGAGGATACATTTTGGAGAGATATTACCTTTATGTGTTTGTAAAGGTCCAATTGTCTACGCTTCAATTGTGTACCCTTTATGATCAAAGCAACATTCACAACTGGATTACCGTGTAAACACTTTCCTCTCGTTTCACTTCAACGATATTCTTTCTAGCTATCACAATCTCCGATTACGACCAGACCTTTCACTGACCTGATTGCCACCATGATGTTTTCTCCTATTATAAAATCTAAACCTGATTATTTAAATGTGTATTTAACTTTCGGCCCACTCTGAACCTTCAATGTCTCCTCAATACAGGAAGAACAAAACCCATATTTTAATTCAACTCGGTCCTCAATAGTTTACTTTTCAGGCCAATGTTAACAGATGGAACAACAAACGTCCGCCCTTTTCATTTTGTATTCGAAAGAACAATGTTTGAGCTATATACAATTGTAGTATTGTAAAATTTATACGTAAACACCCATTTCAAATATTTAAATCAAAAGATGTTCTTTGAATATCAAAATGAAACAGAGCTTTATAGCTACGAAACTATTAAGGGCATGGAAATTCCGAATTTGTTTTATATTATGAAAAAAGAAAATAATAAGGTTTTGTTGGATTTCTTTACAAGGCGAACTGCTAACGCTGTGCACTAGTGTATCAAACACAGAAAAAAGTGTGTTAAAGATTTGAACACATTTTAGTGTTCAAAAAGTTGGGAAAACCAAAATATTACCTCTCCGAGTCAAGAGGTCTACTACTACAAAGTTATTTACCTAGATATGGAATTATTTCTCATTTTTGAAGTAAAAATTTACGAAATATTGAAGCAGTATTCCAAGCAAAGCGAATATACAGTAAAGCAGACGACATTTTACATCCAATAAGGATAAATCTTGGACACATGGAAATCAGTTAATGGCAAAAAGAACAGGAAATGAAGTCTACGCTTCAGCTGTTTACCCTATATTCTGATAGCTACATTCACAACTGGTTAGCAGTGTAAACACTATCGTCTCGTCTCACCTCAACAATATTCTTAGTTTGCCAACATGAGTGTTAACGTTAAATAATACCAAAGCTAAATTGTAGCTAGACGCACTGATAGTCAATGCGCACCATAAAGATAATAAAAACTCTGTAGCTTAACCCTACTCATCTAATTGCCACCATGATCTTTTCTTCTATTATAAAATCGTAACCTGATTATTTAAGAGTGTATTTAACTTTCGGCTCACTCTGAAGTCTGAACCGTTGATGTCTCTTCATTTCAGACAAGAAAATCAAAACCCAAAGTTTACTTCACCTCAGGCCTCAATTACTTACTCTATATATTAAACTAAGCTTATTGCAAGTAATACTAGATATACCCGCCGGAGTCTAGATCTTAGCTTTCTTCATGAAATTACTAAACCAAGGATTATTCTATATACAGATGTAGTATAGCTTAAGTAATATATAATCAGGCATTTCAAATAATAATATTAAAAAATCTTTGGAATATCAAAATGAAACAGAGCTTTAAAGCTACAAAAGCACTAAATGCATCATAATTACGAAAAATATTTCATCATATTCACTTCATATTAAGGATAAAGGGAATATTATGGTTCTGTAGGATTTCTTTACACATAAAACAAAACGAACTGCTCTAGTGTAATAACGGACGGACACACACAGACAATAACATAGACTGCTTTTTAACTCATTCCGTATTAATTTTGAATTGAGAAACAAGATTATCTTAAATATTAAAATAAATATAATTAATATTTAATATATTCTTCGTTAGTTATTCGCCTTATTGAACGTTACATCGTTTTAAAAAAGAACAATTAAACTATCTTGAGAGACTTGACTAATGTTGGCGTTTGAAATGAAGCATACGCCGGTTGCTTCGCCTTACTAAAATAGGTAGTATATAAGGGTTTCGAATCGCAGCTGTGGATAAGAACAGCGCAATTGCGTGAACCTTTGGTGGAAGCCCCACCTTAGGGAGGCCGGACGTTTCTCGTAACCCTGGCCGATCGCCGCGTATGTCTTAACCTTAAGGATGATGATAGAGTAGAAGCCAGTGTGTACAGAATGGTGTCCATGTGGGATGGATAAAGACTAGAAGATGGTGGGGATTAGAAGCCCGTGTTTACAGACTGGTGTTCCATGTGGTTTGGACAAAGACCAGAAGATGGTGGTGTGTAGAAGCCAGTGTGTACAGACTGGTGTCCAAGTGGGATGGACAAATACCAGAAAATGGTGGTGTGTAGAAGCCAGTGTGTACAGACTGGTGTCCGTGTGGCATGGAAAAAGTGCCAAAGTGATGGTGGACTATAGAAGTCAGTGGGTAAAGACTGGTGTCCATATGAGATGGACAAATGGCCAGAGGATGGTGGTGTTAGACACGTAATGGTTAATAGCTATGGTAAGTGGAATCCAAATTTCCGGGAACTGTAAATGCGGTCCGGAATTTGGGAAAACGTTTGCTCCGATTTGAAAACTGCGAACGCGGTCCCCTGGGGTGTAAGTCAATAACAACAGACAGACACACACACAGACAGACACGTCGAAACTAGAACCTCTCCGTGACATACGTCACTCGGAGAGGTAAAAATCAGATTTTGGTTTCTTGATATGTTTAAATGATGAAAAAGTGTAATTTATTGAACACTTCGCTTAATTTTGGCGTTCTACTTCTAATTTTTGTTTCTACTTGGAAAAATTGTAACAGTTGAACACAAAATCTTAACACTTTCACAATGAACGCGTTAAAAATTTAGGAAAAGCGAACGCGATCATTTGTTTTCATGTTCTGTAACCTTGTAGTTGAAGGCATACTTCGACGAAGCTTATTCGATATATACTCTGTTCCAGCTTTGGTTCTCAGCACACTCTAAGCAAGATTTCTATGTAACGTAGCTTTGTGCGTGCTGACGACCGAAGCGCTGGAACAGAGTATACATCGAATAAGGTCCCGTCGGAGATAGGAAGATGCTTATCATATAGCGTGAAAACCTATTTCCTCACGCGCATTCTTTATATCCATGGTTTTTCTTTGTCGCCCAAGAATGAATTTAAACTTGAAGTAATTATACAATTCAATGAATCAGTGGCGTCGCTAGGCCTTTTTTCGGGGGGGGGGGGGTATAGCCCCTATTCCCCCCCCCCCCCCAAATTTCAAACTTAGACCCCTCTAAAATAATCCCCAGACTAGTAAGCATATTTGTAAATAATAAATATTTGGAATGTGAATTTAATTAAACTACGCCTTGAAATCGTTTCTTGGCAAAGCGCAGACGATGAGACGAACTCTCTGACAAAGCATTTTTGCAATTGCATCAGGGAGGAGAGACCATTTACTTATGTTTGGGAAATTTTAATATTCCCTAAAATTCGTCTGCAACCTACTGCTGCTAAAGTGCTAATAAGAAAACCGATCCCGAAAGTAACAACACATAAGTTTTGGCCAGGATTTTTAAGCCTTGGCCCTTCAGAATATTAAAGGTGTAATCCTTTTTGTGGGTAAGTTTTAAGTAACTATTACGTGACAGAAATATATTTCAATACTTAATAGTCCTTTTACTAGCAAAATAACTTAAACCTCAGTACAGTAATACCTATTAATTATTAATTACAAGTAAGAAATTCTCGTACATATCTCTCTTGGACTGTAGAATGAGAGGTACAGTCGCCGCAATTAAAAACTTTCTTTCTCGCGACGTCTTGTTTCAACAATAAGCCGTAAATCTTTATTAAAACAACAATATACGATAAGTTTTTTATCAATTGTATCAGATCAATAATTTGCGGCTTCTTGTTGAAACAAGACGTCGCGAGAGAGAAAGTTTTTAATTGCGGCGACTGTACTTAACATGTTCGTAAGAAAGAGAAGTGTAATTTAAGAAAACACTTTTTTTACACCGTAAAAACGCCCAAAGAGAGTTTCATTACCTTTAGTTTTTGTGGGGCCAATTTAAGGTGTAAATTCGGTGTAAAATAAAACTTTTAAAAACCGTTTTGAAATTAAAAATGGAAAATTATAGTACTGCGGGTTTTTTAAATAAGGTCTTTCATTTTCATTAATGTTTTAATATTAAAGTCAATACAAACAGTAAAAAATTATTGAAAAACTTGATTGTTAAGCATTTTTTAAAGATGATATTCATGAAAGAATATATTTTTATCCTTTAAATAAAATTAACAAAGAAATTCGTAATCAGAGGGTATTGTACTTTTGTAAAACACTGCTAAACGTGTTAGGCGACACTCTGAAACGTGTTAGACGACACTCTGAAACGTGTTAGACGACACTCTGAAACGTGTTAGACGACACTCTGAAACGTGTTAGGTGACACTCTTAAAACGTTTTGCGACACTCTTGCAGTGGCGTCGCTAAGTCGTTTTGGGGGCTTTAGCGCCCCTAAAATTTCAAAGTTAGCCCCCTTAAAATAATCCGTAAACTCTACTAAAAAATTGCTCGTATCCCCTAAAATTTTGTAGCAATATAGTGTAAAAAATTATTATGATAAGTTCGTTCAGTTTCATCTTTGTAGAGATGAATTTCAATATCAAACAGTAGTGGGGATTAAAAGCAAACGGAAACTGAACTTATAAAAGACGAGTGAAATTCTTTCATCCACAATTGTCTCATAGTCACTAACTGATCGGTTCCGTACTCTTTATCAATAAAAGTTTGTAAATCTTTAATATACGAATAATAAACTTAAACCCCCCCCCCCCCCCAAATTTCAAAGCCTAGCAACGCTACTGCACTCTTGAAAGTGTTAAGCGATACTCTTAAAAGTATTGTGCGACACTAAAAAGACGAGACTATGTTAGTAGGGCGACTATAGACGCCAACTTTTGTGACATGTCTTATCTTTATTTTGAGAAGCATTAGAGTAGAAAATGAAACTTTTTAAATATTGTAGAGTAGATTAGGTCAAACGCGTTTCTGGTGCTCGAAAGATTATTAGTGAAAAGAGATTATTAAATTTAAGGAGTACGTCTATGTCTACTGCTTGGATATTATGGCCTCCAAAACCAACTTAATACCCGATGAATTTATACTAATTAAAAACAATCTGCCTTATTTAAGAGGCAGTTTTATGCTCGATTTAAAGTCGAACAAGTGGCCAGTTTTATGCAGTTTCACACTGCATGCGAGAACTAGCATTCAGGGCCGGATTAAGCAATTTTGCACCGGGGGCCGCCCCCTTAAGTCGGAAAAAACAGAACAGCAAATGTCCCTAAGGGGGAATAGTTTAACTCTATGCGCCCCCAACAAGACTTGCGCCCGGGGGCCAGTTCCCCCTCGCCCCCCTCTTAATCCGACCCTGCAAGCATTGTTTAAAGGGGTATAGTTCTGCATGTAAGAACTTTCCTCTTAATTTAACTCAAAGTGGAACGTTGCTTTGAATATAGCACTGATTGCTAATAAATCACCCACTCTTTAAGGTGTTATGAGACACACTGAATGGTGATATGCGACACTCTGAAAGGTGTTATGCGACACTCTGAAAGGCGTTATGCGACACTCTGAAAGGCGTTATGCGACACTCTGAAAGGTGTTATGAGACACTCTGAAAGGTGTTATGAGACACTCTGAAAGGTGTTATGAGACACTCTGAAAGGCGTTATGCGACACTCTGAAAGGTGTTATGCGACACTCTGAAAGGTGTTATGCGACACTCTGAAAGGTGTTATGCGACACTCTGAAAGGTGTTATGCGACACTCTGAAAGGTGTTATGAGACACTCTGAAAGGCGTTATGCGACACTCTGAAAGGTGTTATGAGACAATCTGAAAGGTGTTATGAGACACTCTGAAAGGTGTTATGAGACACTCTGAAAGGCGTTATGCGACACTCTGAAAGGTGTTATGCGACACTCTGAAAGGTGTTATGCGACACTCTGAAAGGTGTTATGCGACACTCTGAAAGGTGTTATGCGACACTCTGAAAGGTGTTATGAGACACTCTGAAAGGTGTTATGCGACACTCTGAAAGGTGTTACGAGACACTCTGAAAGGTGTTACGCGACACTCTGAAAGGTGTTACGCGACACTCTGAAAGGTGTTATGCGACACTCTGATAGGTGTTATGAGACACTCTGAATGGTGTTATGCGACACTATGAAAGGTGCTATGACGCACCCTTTAAGGAATTGCACAACACTCATGTGAGAGTAAAAATTAAGTTTTAGTTCGATATAAGAGTTAAAAAGGTGTTAAACTGCACCTCTGTTGCAGCATTTTATAGCACCAATTGCTCAATAAGTGTTATTAAACCCTTTCAGGGGTGTAAATGAACACCTGTAATGATGTCAAATTTGGACCCAAACTTCTTTTAAAGGTGTTAAAGCGCACCCCATTTTCTTAGAGTGTATGCTTAACACGTAAAAGACGTTCAAAACCGAAACAAAAATCGTCTTGAACACATTAGAAAGTGAACATATTTTCACTTGAACATGTGCTCATTTTTGAACATGCATAGTAGAGAGAGTCGCATGAAGGTGTTCAGGGATTGTGTTCAGCTCCTGAACACATTTTCTGCATAATTAACATGTTCAGAGGCAGAACACTTAAATAAAAACACGTTCAAAATCAAGCACAAAATGGCTTGAATACATTAGAAAAAAGAACAGATTTCTATTTGAACATGTTCTCATTTTTGAACATGGATAGGAGAGTGTTGCATGAAGATGTTCAGAGATTGTGTTCAATTTCCTAACACTTAAGAGCGTGATACAAAGGTAAAATTTAATTTAGAGTAAATTGGTTCTCACATGACCTATTTAAAAATCTTGAGGGCAATTTGAAGAATTGTAAAAAGCCTTATCTTTGGATCTGAGTCTCTCTATGATACGATAAATTCGACCATTCACGTACACGCTGCCGTATCTTCTTATCCGTATATTCTATGTTTTGAATCATGGTAGAATTTTCTCATATTTATGTTTCTTATCACACAGAACCGAAAATGACCGAATTTCTTAATTTAACGGGCTTTTCGTATCTTTTACACATACAGCTATGTTCAGCGCCAGCTGGGAGTTGTGACGAGCTCCTGTAATCCAGCCCTTTGGAAGCTAGAATCGATTGTTGCCTTCGAACAACATTTTCAACTTCTTTTTATTTGTTTAACACCACATTCAACCCTCTTTAATTCCTCTAATGACACGTTCAACAACTTTTAATTCATTTAACGACACTTGCAACTACAAAGTTTTAGTTTTTAAACAACATTTTCAGGTAATTATTGTTCATTTAACGACATTTTTAAAAACATTTGATTAATTTACCGACACATTCAACCACTTTTTGTCATTTAACGACACTTCGAACCGATTTTCAGTCATTAAGCATCATTTTCTTTTATATTATAGTCATTTATTCACATTTTCATTCATATTTAAGTCATTGAACGACACTTCCTACCACTATTTTTAGTCATTTAACATAATTTTCTATCATACTATAGTGCTTTAACTACTCTTTCGACCACTTTTTAGTCAAAAATCAACACACTCATCCATCATTTTCTCGTTTATTAACCTATCGACTTTTTATTCATTTTACAACAATTTCAACCACGATAAATTTATTTAACAACACTTTGAACAACTTTTTACTTATTTAGCAAAACGGTCAACCAATTTTTAGTCTATGAACGACATTTCAAACAATTTTTATTCGTTTAACAACACAATCAATCCACTTTTATTCATCTAATAACAGTTTCCACCACTTTTCATTCATTAAACAACCCATATGAAGAAAAGCTTCTATGACCGTGAAGAAGGCTCCTGCGTTTGGGATAATTTTCCTTAGCGCTTTTAATTTGGGAACTTATCTTCCGGTTATTTGTTTTTGGGAGAGCTAATTTTTCAGTTTATAATCGGACTGAAACAATTATAAACTGCTCACGTGAAATTATTGTCTAAGTATTTTATTTAGTTAAAGGATTGAAAACGAATTTCAGATATTTTTCCCACTATTTCGGGGCTAGGTTCTTTACCCGCGTCCTATCTTTTCGTAGTTCGAAATCGTTCTGATTATTTTCTCTTTTTTAACCCTCTGACCACCATTGTCAGAGGTTGACGCTCCTCAATTATTTGGGAACGCCTCTCCCAGGTGGCAGGTTCATTGGAGCCACCGTGAACTCCTTTTGAAAGGATTTCTTGATTTCAAAGGAGTTCTTCTTTAACCCCTTAATCCATAGAACCTAGCCCTCGCTTTTTGGGTGATTTTATTTATTTTAGGTTCAAAGGTTAATACACTTTTGTAGGCTTAAATCTATACAAGGTGAAAAACGCGATATACAATGATTTTAAATACAAATAATAAAATAAAGTTCAAATTTTGACCGTAAATTATACGTTTTTCCACACTCCCCGCGGTGAAACTGTACAGTTTTACCGATAGTTATTTACGCGTCATTTAATTCAAGATTACACAGATGTTGTATTGAGCGTCTTAATTTGGTACCGTTCTTTGTTTTTACCACGCACGACCTAATGAGGTTGTCTCTTCCGTGTATCACTTCTAATATTACACCCAAACTCCACATGTGTCGTGGAAGTTTGTCGTCATGAATTAATACTACATCGTTTATTTTAAATTCACTTTTTTGTTTAACATTTTTTAAATGATGAGCTGACCTGAGTTCTCGAAGATACTCTAGGCGCCATCGAATCCATATTTTTTGGATTATATTTTCGCGATATTTTAATCTTTTGACAAGTTCGATTCGCGACAATGGTATTTTTTCTTTTTTAAAACTCATTGGAGGTAGAGAAGTTACTCTACGACCAATTAGGAATTCCGATGGTGATAACGGATTAGGCTCGTTTTGATTGTTATAAACATAAGTTAAGGGCCTAGAATTTATAATTCCCTCAGTTTCTAGGAGTGTGGTTTCAAGTTCGGTGTGGGTCAGGGAGGCGTGGCCTAGGGTTTTTTTTAACGAAATTTTTACTGAACGAACTAATCGTTCCCACCAACCTCCGTACCACGCTGCCCTTTCCACTATGAACTTCCATTCTATTCCTCTAATCGCGAAAAATTCCTCAAATTTTTGAGTATCTAAGTTTTGCCAGATGAGTTTAAGATCCGTATTTGCTTTCTTAAACGTTTTTGCGTTATCTGAGTATATAATTGTTGGCACACCCCTTCTAGCAATTATTCTTCTAAATGCTAACAAGAACTCATCTGTTGATAGGGATGGAACAAGCTCAAGGTGCACTGCTCTTGTTACAGCACACGTTGCCAAGCAAATATATGATTTTTTCATTGAGTTTGTATTGTGATTTTTAACTAGAATAGGTCCAGCGAAATCCAGGCCTATTATAGAAAATGGTGGCGATTCTTCCATTCTATCTCTAGGAAGGGGGGCGGTAGGGGCGTTTCCCAGCTTCGCGCTTATTTTCTTGCACGTGCTGCAGTTCTTAACAACAGTGCGAGCTATTTGCCTGCCACTGGGGATCCAATACCTCTCCCTTAGCTGGGTAAAGGTATCGTTAATCCCTCCGTGTCCAATTTCTAAGTGGCTTCTTATAACTAACGATTTTGATAATCTTGAAGACTTCGCTAAAATTATTGGATGTTTTTCCTGATATGATAGCGAAGCTTCTTCTAATCTACCGCCTGCACAAATCACACCAGTGTCGTTCAAAAACGGTTTTAGCGATGCTATTTTTGAGCTATTGCTAACGTTTTCCCCCTTTTTGAGGGCTTTTAATTCTGTTGAAAATTCTGAATCTTGAGATGCCTTTACCCATAATGTTTCCGCATGTTCTATTTCTACAGCGCTAATAGGTCCTACTATTTTTGGGGCGTCTTTTCTAATGTTTTTAATGAATCTTAAAACATAAGAGGTGATTCTAAATGCTTTCTTTACTGAATAGTACTTATTTAGGTCTATTATGTTATATAAGTTGCCTGCTTCTGTGGCAGTCACTGATAGTGTCAAGTGACGCCTTTCTATTTCTACAGATTCATGGCTAACCTGCTTACATTCACCTTTTGGCCAGTTTTCTTTTGATAGTCTTAACCAAGGGGACCCGTACCACCACAATTCATTGTTAATCAATTTTTCCACGTGGATACCTCTAGAGGGGAGGTCAGCGGGATTTTCGCTGCCTGGACAATGGGCCCAATTTTGTGTTTTGGTTAGATTTCTGATCTCTGTGGTTCGGTTACTAACGAATTGTTTCCAGTTATGGGGGTCGCTTTTCACCCAACCTAAGGCTACGTTTGAATCCGTCCAATAGTATGTTTCTATTGAAGGGTCGTTAAATGATTCTTTAACATAGTTGCCTAGACGCGCGCCTAACAGGCACGCCATTAATTCTAATCTAGGAATAGTCATTGCTTCTTCCTTAATGGGCGTGACCCTAGTTTTTGCTGCCACGAAAGATACACCTACGTCATTGTTTATAGTTTTAAACCTAACGTAGGCTACTGCCCCATACGCTTTTTTACTTGCATCGCAAAACACGTGCAACTCCTTTTCTCTAATCTCTTCTTGGGATCCATTGTAAAAATAACGCCTTCTTATTTCAAGGTTATCCAATTTGGCTAGAAATGGGTCTTTTAATTCAGGGGGTAAATCACTATCCCAATCTACCTTACTTTCCCATAAGTTTTGGAAAAATAGTTTTGCCCGAATAGTAAAGGGTGCTATAAATCCCATTGGGTCGAAAATCTGAGACACGTGGCTTAGCATCTGACGTTTTGTTATTTTTTCCGTATCTAACATGTTTGTCAAACTGGAAACGTCAATGGAGAAGGAATCATTGTTTGTGTTCCATTTTACACCTAATACCGTTAAGTCTTCCGAGCTCACCTGTTCGAACATATGGCTTCCATCTTCCCAATTTTGGGTTTCCCACATTTCTCTAAGTTCTTGAGAGTTTGTTCCCCATTTACGAAACTTCATTCCCGCTTCTTTCATTAGGGCGGAGCTAAGTACTGAGTTTTTTAATGCTATTTCTACATTGTCATCCCCTGTCATAAGATCGTCTACGGATAGATCCTTGTTAATTTTTTCTCTGACAGTTTCGTCACTCTTGCGCGTGATATTTTATGGTGCAAGACAAAAGAAACGGACTAGATGTTACGCCAAACGGCACGCGGGTCATTCGTAGGGTTACAAACTCATCTTTAATTGGTTTCCCATCCTTTTCCTTTACCCATAAGAACCTAACAGAATCTTTGTCTGGTTCGTCTAAAGCTATTTGTAAAAAGGCTCCTTCTATGTCAGATACTACGGCGATTTTATTGTTTCGAAATCGAAGTAGAAGCATTAATAGGTCAGGGTTTAGATTGGGACCTGGGGACAGGCAGTGGTTTAAGGATGGGGCGCCGTACGCGTGGGAGGATGCGTCAAACACTACGCGAAGTTTTGTAGTAACGGCGTTATCTCTTATGACCCCTTGATGTGGAATATAATAAGTGCCAGGTGGTTTGTTTTCTAGCTGCTCTAAGGGCACAATTTCGGCTATTCCTTTTTCTAGCTGGTCATTTATGACTTTCTTATATTCCTCGTAATATTTTGGATCTTTTTCGAATCTATTAACTAGGGTCCTCATTCTTTTTTCCGCGGCCCCTTTGTTATCGGGTAGTATGTCTTTACTGGTATTCCAGGAGAATTTTACCCTGTACCTTTCCCCGTTATGACTGACGTCATCAAAGAACGTGGTGATAGTTCTATCCTTGCTATTTTCTACTATTTCTTTTCTATCTATCCCTAATCCTTCCAAACTCCAAAACTTGCTAAGGGTTTCATTTAAACGTTTTAATCCTATTGACATGGTAGTGACTGAATTGCAAGTTAGGTTTTCATAGTTTTCCCGCCCTTGAATGCACCAACCCAAGGTCGTTTCTGTGGCTACTAAGGCTGGCCCGAATCTTTCTATTTTTCCAGTTACCAGTTCCCAATAGTAGTCAGCACCAATTAATAAATCGATGTCATTTTTAATTTGTTTGGGTTCCAATTTGTTCTCCCCATTTTTTGGAATTTTAAACCTTACTAAATCATTGTTTTGTTTAGAATTGTTAGGTTCATCCGCTAATTGTAGGTTTTTAGATTTCATTATACACTTAATTTGGTTATTATTAACGGAGTCGGTGCAGGCGTAGCAAACAAATGGGGTTTCTAAAGCTATTATTTTTAGGCTTTTTTTCTGAATTTTCCCTGTTTTCTATTGTTAAGACTACCCTCCTAGCTCTTTTTTGAGTAGATTCCTCCTCTCCAAAATGGTATACATCTACGTCTTTGTACCCCACAACTGGCAAATTTAATTTTCTTGAAAATTCCTCTTTAACAAATGTAATTTGACTACCCCCATCTAATAAACATTTAGCTAGTTCTACAATTTGTGGATTTTTGGAATCTCTAACTACAGCTATAGCTGTTTGTAGAAAAACCGTATTTCCCAATTTTTCTAGAGGGACTACGGCGGTGACCATCGGTCAGCTCTGATTATCTACTGCCGTTTTTTCGGCGTTTGCGGGGTTTTTCTCACAAATTGCGTAATTATGTTTTTCATTACATGCCCTGCAGTTTCTGAATACTGCCCAGCACTCGCTAGATTGGTGGGACTGTCTATAGCATTTAGAACAACGACCGCTATCCCTAATTAGCACCTTTTTCTCTGCTAATGTATGATTTGTGCAATTTCCGGTCTTGTGTGTGTCATTTTGACATAATACACAGTATAGGCTTCCTACAATTTGTTCATTTTTATTTTTCTTAGCTCCAACGCTAAGCGCGGAAGCTGAGGGTTGATACCTAGTTTGAGACCTTCCCCCGTTCCTATTTTTTTCTTGAAAATTATTTTCAAATTTCTTATTGTTTTCCATTTTTCTGGAATGCTCGGTTTTTCCGAGGTATTTTTTCTAGCGCCAAGCAAGCGAGCCATCTCCCTACTAACAGTTTGTTCTTTTAAGAATGCGATTATTTCATCGGCGTCTAAACTTTCCTGATTACCCACATAACCCTTTTTTACGCAAAATGCGGTTCTTATGTCATCTGGCATACACTCTAACAATGTGGGACAAAGAAATGATACGTGCGTGGCTATGTTTACGTTAAGAGCTTGTAAGCAACGTAGATTTTTCTGACAAGTATTTAACATGGATTTTAAGTCCATCTACGTCATTAGGGCTAGTTACGGGCTGAAGTTCCCTAAGCTTATTCATATGCATATGGATTGCGTAATCATTTCTTTCAAATCTTTCCTTAAGTAAATCTACAGCTATGTCGTACAAATCATCGCACTCAGTTAGTCCATCAACAAGCGGAATCGCTCGTGGAACCTCCCCTGCCAAAAAAGAGTTCAAGTATATAAACTTTTCTACCTTAGTTAGACGATTGTTGGCTTCTACGGTCGACTTAAATCGAGACCAAAAGGAATTCCACTTTGAATGGTCTCCCCGAAATATCGGGACGGTGTATGAAGGTAGTCTCATTTCCGATCCGTTGAGGCTTGTTGGATTGACAGTTGGAACTCCAGCGTTTGGTTGAGCTGAAGTCAAGGTTGCTTGAGGCGAAGGCAAGATTGCCGGCGTTTGCAGGTTCGAATTTCCTGGTGGCAACGTTGGTAGTCCACTTGATGCCGTGTTCGGTTGCTGATTTTGCGGCGTGATGATCTGTAGACCTTGCGTCGGAGCGTTGGCTGTAGACCCAGAATAGTTGGATGCTCCTTGGCTTTGGAGGGCATTTTTCGCTTTCTGGATTATCCGGAGCGTTTTTGTTCGGATCTCAGAAATCTCCTCTCGGCATAGTATGGCCGCTTCGGTCTCCTTTTCCATCTCATCCTCGTCTTCGATGAGCGCTACAACACGTGCGTCGTTTTTGATTAAGTCGTCCTCTTTTTCAGCTAATATTACTAAGCTGTCTTCATATTCTTCCACGGTTGTATTGGAATGTTTAATTAAATCTTTGATTAGATTAATTTTTCTTGTGGCCGCCGCCCGCGCGCTTTTGCGACTAGCTTTTGCTAGTTTTAAGTCTTTATTTCCACCAGCCGCCGCGATGGTGCTATTTGCCGCCGCCGCGTTTGGATCATTTACTTTCGACATTTTATTTATTTATTTTTTTTATTATTAATTAATTTCACGTACGTTTTTATTATTTAAAGACTGTTAATTCCCGGGTTTCGGCACCATGAAGAAAAGCTTCTATGACCGTGAAGAAGGCTCCTGCGTTTGGGATAATTTTCCTTAGCGCTTTTAATTTGGGAACTTATCTTCCGGTTAATTGTTTTTGGGAGAGCTAATTTTTCAGTTTATAATCGGACTGAAACAATTATAAACTGCTCACGTGAAATTATTGTCTAAGTATTTTATTTAGTTAAAGGATTGAAAACGAATGTTAGATATTTTTCCACCTATTTCGGGGCTAGGTTCTTTACCCGCGTCCTATCTTTTCGTAGTTCGAAATCGTTCTGATTATTTTCTCTTTTTTAACCCTCTGACCATCATTGTCAGAGGTTGACGCTCCTCAATTATTTGGGAACGCCTCTCCCTGGTGGCAGGTTCATTGGAGCCACCGTGAACTCCTTGTGAAAGGATTTCTTGATTTCAAAGGAGTTCTTCTTTAACCCCTTAATCCATAGAACCTAGCCCTCGCTTTTTGGGTGATTTTATTTATTTTAGGTTCAAAGGTTAATACACTTTTGTAGGCTTAAATCTATACAAGGTGAAAAGCGCGATATACAATGATTTTAAATACAAATAATAAAATAAAGTTCAAATTTTGACCGTAAATTATACGTTTTTCCACACCATACAACTACTTTTTACTCATTTGACAACACTTCCAACCATTTTTTAGTCTTTGAACAACATTTTCAGGCACTCAATGTTCACATAACTAAATTTTCATCCACTTTTTATTAATTTAACGACACTTTCAACCACGTTTAGGTCATTTAACGACACTTTCTAGCCCTTTTAAGTCATTTAACAACACTTCAAAGCGCTTTTCAGTCATTTAGCATCGTTTTCTTTAATATTATAGTCGTTTATTCACATTTTTATTCATATTTAAGTCATTGAACGACAATTTCTACCACTTTTTAATCATTTGACATCATTTTCCATCACACTATAGTCATTTAACGACATTTTCATTAATGTTTTAGTCATTTAACGGCATTTTCGGCTACCTTTTAGTCATTTATCAACACATTCATCCATAATTTTCTCATTTATCAACCCTTTCTAACGACTTTTTATTCTTTTGACAACACTTTCAACCAAGATTTAGTCATTTAGCAACACTTTCAACCAAGATGTAGTCATTTATTCACGCTTTTAACCAAGATTTAGTCATTAAACAACACTTTCAACCAAGATTTAGTCATTTAACAACACTTTCGGCAACGTTTTACCCTTTTAGCAACTCTTTTTATTTGTTTTTAAATATCTTCAACTCTTCGCGTATTTTACGGGTTTTTTAATCTTTCCCAGCGTTGTTTATGCCTGGTCATCCTTTCCTAATTTTCTCATGGGCTAAAAATATTATCAACCTTAACAGTGTCTTTCTACGTGTGTTTTCCAGGTTTTTAAGTTTTTACCTCGCAATATAACAAGGTATTACGGAATTCACATTGACGTCATCCATCTCACTTGGTTCAAACTTGGTGTAATACGAAAAGAGCATCGTATTTGTATTGAGGTGATTGACAACTTCATCCCAATTCGGATTACTTTCTAGGTAGTGTAAACTCAACATGATTCCTCGACGTGTCAACTCTCTCTGTCAAAACTACGCTCTACTTTAAAAACCCCAAGCTCCCCCCCCCATCTTAATACCTTGCCCATCGGCGGGCTACCACCTGATTTCCAAGCGTGATATGTGCCATAGGTCGAGGTTGTTTAACCTCTAGGTCGAGAAGTTAAATCGACGTGGGAAGTCCAGCTGAATGATGACGTATACGCGGCTTCATCGCCAGGGTGGTTCGAAACGAGGGGTCGGATATGTACTCTTTTTCTGTACCGTATTCTTTCATTTAGCACTATATTTCAAACAAGTGGGCATTCACCTGTTTAAAGATGTCTGATTTCTTATTGTTTCGGGGTTTTTTAGGTTATCCCCACAAGGGGTTAGGTATTGATAAGTGTAGAGTTTTTAACACTACAATTCATAGTAATTGTTTGAAGTTCTATTGTGATTTTGGAGAAAATTCGTGGGAGGGTTAGAGGTTTTCATACAATTACACGAGGATGGGGACCATTTTTAAAAATTTGGCCACAACGTTTTTTTTTTCACTTCTAGAGTAAAGATCACCTAAATTTCTTTTTCAAGTATCTTAATTTTAAGATGGTAGCGGAAGATTTACCGATTTCGGATGCGTTCCCTGTTCAAATATATAGCCAGGGAGAAGACGTGGAAGATATTAGTGACGATGAAAGTGTAATAATTTTTTGGGAGGAAATTAGTGGTGATGAACTCGATTATAATGTTGAAGTTAACGAAGAAGTTAATGTGGTAGTGGAGGAGGCTGGAGATAGTGAAGACACACTTCCAATTTTGAGCGTGGGGGACTTGTAAGTAATTTTTTTATAATAGTATCATCATACGCGTTATTTGGGTCTGATTTTATTTTGAACTTAATAGAGATTCTTTAGACGATTACGAGGGTAATCCCACACCGCAATTCATCGCTAAAGTAATGAATTGCGATGGATTTAAGTAAATAAACAGGGTGTTATAATTAGTTTGTTAAATAGTACTAATAAAATTACAATATTAGAATTATCGCTAACATCCGGGGTTTGATGATGCCCAGCATTATAATTGCGGGGGTTGAGGATCTCATGTTAAAGTTGGAAGACATCACCGCCGAGCAGATGCACCCCATGTACGTGTTGCTAATTATATAAATAGTATAGGCATAACTAATAAGGGTGAAGTACGTATCTCATAGTGTTTCGCAGGGAGCTAGAAATCCGTGCTTCCCCCTATTATTTACTTCTGGTACAAGGAGATGTGTATTTATTTACATTTATATTTAGCCCGGAGAGAGATGCACATCATTTGAAGTACATCCCGAATGATGCGTATATAACCCCTAATTGTGACGGTTTCAGGTACTTAATTAGTTTTCAACATAATTATCAATTATATTTTCATAATTTGTTCGATTATTTTCATTTTTCTAAGTGTTGCGGCTGCTGTTTACGAGATTTTTATTCGGAGGAGGGACGCCCGTACGGTGAACCTCGAAGTTGATGCTGAGGTGGCGGCGCAATTACTTGAGTTTGACCGGACGGTCTTAAACCATATAAATCGGTTTATCTTAACTGAATCATTAGGCTATTTGGAAGATGCCTACATTTACAATTAAAGACGTTTAATTGATGTTGTTTCATTCGATTTATTCATACCCCAAATGACTATTTACAATATCCTTGTGATTATAAATCCACTCGGAAAATAATATACATTTAGATAGTGCACACAAATACCTCTTATTATTACGGAGAGTTTTATGTCTAAGCATGCATGTAATCATGGGTCCATCATCCTCGATTTCGTTGGCTTTTAGACATCCCACTCCATTCAAGTCTATAACTTCCCGATTAATAATGTTCAACAAAAAGAAACACTTTTCCTCTCCCTTACAGAATACGCGATGGTCCTCTAACTCGGGGTCTCTTTTTTTATACACTTTAGCAATACCATCATCTAATACGTCATTCTAGCTTTGGCTGAACATTATTGGTAATAACGCCATGATATTAACCTGGGTTTTATGGGGTATTTTTAATTTTCTGGAATGATCTAGAATAATCAGTAGAGCTTGGTTTTTACGGGGATTCCTTATTTTCCCCCAACGTCATCTGGAGGTTCATACCCCCTTAACCATTTGATTAATACGGGAGAAATTAATGGTTCAAATTTTAATCTAATTAACATATTAAAATACTGTTTATTTCTTAAATCAAAATTCACCCTATCTTCATACTCCAATGTATGTACTTCTACATCCGAGAATCGAACACGCTTCATTGACCTGTCAATCAAAAACACCCCTTGCAGGTGCGGGGATGAGAGGGGTGAGTCAATCAAAAACGCCCACTTGCAAGTCTGAGAGAGGGGTGAGTCAATCAAAAGGTGTACGTTTTCTCACCCGCCATCTTGTAATCCTCAATCCTCAATCCTCATATCCTCAATCCTCAATCCTCCCTGCCTTCCACTGTATGTTTTGGGACCGGCACGAAGACCCTACTAATATAAAGGCTGGGCGTTACGCGATTGGTCGGAGCTACTATTTAAAATTTTCTATGAAATTTCAATCTAATTGTAATTTAAAAATAATTCGGTGTTACTTCTTGGATGTTTCACTATTTAGTAGAAGAATCAATAGAAAAATCACTTGATTTTCCATTTCACTCTCCCTTTAAGAGAACGGGACTTTAGAGACGAGCGGGTCTAGGGTATTTTTGATTTACACCTTTTAAAGGGCCTTTCAATGATATCAATCGCATATACGGTTTTATTACCGTTGTAATTGAGAACAAGTTGGGAAACCAAAATATTACCTCTCCAAGTCAAGAGGACTACTTACATTTCCCAACATTGGTGAGCGGAAGTTAAAATTTTTGAACTAACAAAGCAGTATTCACAGCTTAGCGAATAAACAAAGAATAGCAAAGATGGTAAAAAGAGTGGAATAGAAGGTTTGGCTGGAGCGTTCTCGCTTTGAAAGTTTTCTGTGAGCGCTCGCACCTTTCTCTGCCCTGTTATTGGTTGAAATACAGTGAACCGGATAATAGGAGGAAAATATAACAAACAAATAAATAAATAAGAAAAGCGAGAACTCAAAAAATGCCTCGTTAAAGCTGCTAGCTTCAACTTCCCCTTCTATATACCCTCTTTGATTAAAGCAGACGACATTTTATATCCAATAAGGATATGTCTTGTACACATGGGAATCAGTCAATGGAGAAAAACAGGAAATGAAGAGCAAGAGGATACATTTTGGAGAGATATTACCTTTATGTGTTTGTAGAGGTCCAATTGTCTACGCTTCAATTGTGTACCCTTTATGATCAAAGCAACATTCACAACTGGATTACCGTGTAAACACTTTCCTCTCGTTTCACTTCAACGATATTCTTTCTAGCTATCACAATCTCCGATTACGACCAGACCTTTCACTGACCTGATTGCCACCATGATGTTTTCTCCTATTATAAAATCTAAACCTGATTATTTAAATGTGTATTTAACTTTCGGCCCACTCTGAACCTTCAATGTCTCCTCAATACAGGAAGAACAAAACCCATATTTTAATTCAACTCGGTCCTCAATAGTTTACTTTTCAGGCCAATGTTAACAGATGGAACAACAAACGTCCGCCCTTTTCATTTTGTTTTCGAAAGAACAATGTTTGAGCTATATACAATTGTAGTATTGTAAAATTTATACGTAAACACCCATTTCAAATATTTAAATCAAAAGATGTTCTTTGAATATCAAAATGAAACAGAGCTTTATAGCTACGAAACTATTAAGGGCATGGAAATTCCGAATTTGTTTTATATTATGAAAAAAGAAAATATTAAGGTTTTGTTGGATTTCTTTACAAGGCGAACTGCTAACGCTGTGCACTAGTGTATCAAACACAGAAAAAAGTGTGTTAAAGATTTGAACACATTTTAGTGTTCAAAAAGTTGGGAAAACCAAAATATTACCTCTCCGAGTCAAGAGGTCTACTACTACAAAGTTATTTACCTAGATATGGAATTATTTCTCATTTTTGAAGTAAAAATTTACGAAATATTGAAGCAGTATTCCAAGCAAAGCGAATATACAGTAAAGCAGACGACATTTTACATCCAATAAGGATAAATCTTGGACACATGGAAATCAGTTAATGGCAAAAAGAACAGGAAATGAAGTCTACGCTTCAGCTGTTTACCCTATATTCTGATAGCTACATTCACAACTGGTTAGCAGTGTAAACACTATCGTCTCGTCTCACCTCAACAATATTCTTAGTTTGCCAACATGAGTGTTAACGTTAAATAATACCAAAGCTAAATTGTAGCTAGACGCACTGATAGTCAATGCGCACCATAAAGATAATAAAAACTCTGTAGCTTAACCCTACTCATCTAATTGCCACCATGATCTTTTCTTCTATTATAAAATCGTAACCTGATTATTTAAGAGTGTATTTAACTTTCGGCTCACTCTGAAGTCTGAACCGTTGATGTCTCTTCATTTCAGACAAGAAAATCAAAACCCAAAGTTTACTTCACCTCAGGCCTCAATTATTTACTCTATATATTAAACTAAGCTTATTGCAAGTAATACTAGATATACCCGCCGGAGTCTAGATCTTAGCTTTCTTCATGAAAATACTAAACCAAGGATTATTCTATATACAGATGTAGTATAGCTTAAGTAATATATAATCAGGCATTTCAAATAATAATATTAAAAAAATCTTTGGAATATCAAAATGAAACAGAGCTTTAAAGCTACAAAAGCACTAAATGCATCATAATTACGAAAAATATTTCATCATATTCACTTCATATTAAGGATAAAGGGAATATTATGGTTCTGTAGGATTTCTTTACACATCAAAACAAAACGAACTGCTCTAGTGTAATAACGGACGGACACACACAGACAATAACATAGACTGCTTTTTAACTCTTTCCGTATTAATTTTGAATTGAGAAACAAGATTATCTTTGATATTAAAATAAATATAATTAATATTTAATATATTCTTCGTTAGTTATTCGCCTTATTGAACGTTACATCGTTTTAAAAAAGAACAATTAAACTATCTTGAGAGACTTGACTAATATTGGCGTTTGAAATGAAGCATACGCCGGTTGCTTCGCCTTACTAAAATAGGTAGTATATAAGGGTTTCGAATCGCAGCTATGGATAAGAACAGCGCAATTGCGTGAACCTTTGGTGGAAGCCCCACCTTAGGGAGGCCGGACGTTTCTCGTAACCCTGGCCGATCGCCGCGTATGTCTTAACCTTAAGGATGATGATAGAGTAGAAGCCAGTGTGTACAGAATGGTGTCCATGTGGGATGGATAAAGACTAGAAGATGGTGGGCATTAGAAGCCCGTGTTTACAGACTGGTGTTCCATGTGGTTTGGACAAAGACCAGAAGATGGTGGTGTGTAGAAGCCAGTCTGTACAGACTGGTGTCCAAGTGGGATGGACAAATACCAGAAAATGGTGGTGTGTAGAAGCCAGTGTGTACAGACTGGTGTCCGTGTGGCATGGAAAAAGTGCCAAAGTGATGGTGGACTATAGAAGTCAGTGGGTAAAGACTGGTGTCCATATGAGATGGACAAATGGCCAGAGGATGGTGGTGTTAGACACGTAATGGATAATAGCTATGGTAAGTCGAATCCAAATTTCCGGGAACTGTAAATGCGGTCCGGAATTTGGGAAAACGTTTGCTCCGATTTGAAAACTGCGAACGCGGTCCCCTGGGGTGTAAGTCAATAACAACAGACAGACACGTCGAAATTAGAACCTCTCCGTGACATACGTCACTCGGAGAGGTAAAAATCAGATTTTGGTTTCTTGATATGTTTAAATGATGAAAAAGTGTAATTTATTGAACACTTCGCTTAATTTTGGCGTTCTACTTCTAATTTTTGTTTCTATTTGGAAAAATTGTAACAGTTGAACACAAAATCTTAACACTTTCACAATGAACGCGTTAAAAATTTAGAAACAGCGAACGCGATCATTTGTTTTCATGTTCTGTAACCTTGTAGTTGAAGGCATACTTCGACGAAGCTTATTCGATATATACTCTGTTCCAGCTTTGGTTCTCAGCACACTCTAAGCAAGATTTCTATGTAACGTAGCTTTGTGCGTGCTGACGACCGAAGTGCTGGAACAGAGTATACATCGAATAAGGTCCCGTCGGAGATAGGAAGTTGCTTATCATATAGCGTGAAAACCTATTTCCTCACGCGCATTCTTTATATCCATGGTTTTTCTTTGTCGCCCAAGAATGAATTTAAACTTGAAGTAATTATACAATTCAATGAATCAGTGGCGTCGCTAGGCCTTTTTTCGGGGGGGGGGGGTATAGCCCCTATTCCCCCCCCCAAATTTCAAACTTAGACCCCTCTAAAATAATCCCCAGACTTGTAAGCATATTTGTAAATAATAAATATTTGGAATGTGAATTTAATTAAACTACGCCTTGAAATCGTTTCTTGGCAAAGCGCAGACGATGAGACGAACTCTCTGACAAAGCATTTTTGCAATTGCATCAGGGAGGAGAGACCATTTACTTATGTTTGGGAAATTTTAATATTCCCTAAAATTCGTCTGCAACCTACTGCTGCTAAAGTGCTAATAAGAAAACCGATCCCGAAAGTAACAACACATAAGTTTTGGCCAGGATTTTTAAGCCTTGGCCCTTCAGAATATTAAAGGTGTAATCCTTTTTGTGGGTAAGTTTTAAGTAACTATTACGTGACAAAAATATATTTCAATACTTAATAGTCCTTTTACTAGCAAAATAACTTAAACCTCAGTACAGTAATACCTATTAATTATTAATTACAAGTAAGAAATTCTCGTACATATCTCTCTTGGACTGTAGAATGAGGGGTCTCGTACATAATCCCCCTGGACATAATCCCCCCGGACAAAATCCCCCTATTTTGGATTTGCCAAGACTTTTTCCCCCCGATTTTGGACGTGTTTGTACAAAATCCCCCCAGAGAAAACGTCCAGGACAAAATCCCCCAAAAGGAAAACTGTTCAACAAAATCCTACCGAAAGGATCATTTTATTGAAAATCCCCCAGATAATAGGCATTTAGAAGTAAAGGTAAACGGAAGCCCAAATCCAAAGATTATCTTTAATAATAATGCAAAAGTATAATTCACAAGAGTGAAAGGTATTGCAAACAATGTTCCTAAACCAAAAGAAGTAAACTACTGATTTTGTTTTAACTTAATTCCATAATTCCAATATTTTGGAAAAGGCGGCATTTTATGGTTAGTCAGCAATATTTTGGAAAAGGCGTAAATTTATGGTTAGTCAGCGATATTTTGGAAAAGGCGGAAATTTATGGTTAGTCAGTGATATTTTGGAAAAGGCGGATATTTATGGTTAGTCAGCGATATTTTGGAAAAGGCGGAAATTTGTGGTTAGTCAAAAATATTTTGGAAAAGGCGGCAATTTATGGTTAGTCAGCGATATTCTGGAAAAGGCGGCAATTTATGGTTAGTCAGCAATACTTTGGAAAAGGGGGAAATTTATGGTTAGTCAGCGATATTTTGGAAAAGGCGGAAATTTGTGGTTAGTCAAAAATATTTTGGAAAAGGCGGCAATTTATGGTTAGTCGGCAATATTTTGGAAAAGGCGGAAATTTATGGTTATCAGCAGTATTTTGGAAAAGGCGGAAATTTATGGTTAGTCAGCGATATTTTGGAAAAGGCAGAAATTTATGGTTAGTCAGCAATATTTTGGAAAAGGCGGAAATTTATGGTTAGTCAGCGATATTTTGGAAAAGGCGGAAATTAATGGTTAGTCAGCGATATTTTGGAAAAGGCGGAAATTTATGGTTAGGCAGCAATATTTTGTAAAAGGCGAAACTTTATTTTTAGTCGGCAATATTTTGGAAAAGGCGCAAATTTATGGTTATCAGCGATATTTTGAAAAAGGCGGAAATTTATAATTAGTCAGCGATATTTTGGAAAAGACGGAAATTTATGGTTAGTCAGCGATATTTTGGAAAAGGCGGAAATTTATGGTTAGTCGGCAATTCATACTATTTTCTCCATCATTGGTTCCGCTTTTCCTCGTAGGGGGAATACTACTATTTTTACTACTATCCTGCTAAAAAAAATTCCACTGTGGAAAACGACCTCTAAAATAGGAATGACCCCTGAAGGGTTCGTTTCCAAGGTGGGGATTTCGTTCCGTAAGCGGGGCATTTTGTCTCCAATTTGGGAGGGATCTTGTCTCCAGTTTGGGGGGATTTTGTCTGCAAATGGGGGGATTTTTTCTTATGCCCATTTGGACGGGGGGAAATTTTTGGGGGGATTATGTCCAGGGGGATTATGGGAGTCACCCGTAGAATGAGAGGTACAGTCGCCGCAATTAAAAACTTTCTTTCTCGCGACGTCTTGTTTCAACAATAAGCCGTAAATCTTTATTAAAACAACAATATACGATAAGTTTTTTATCAATTGTATCAGATCAATAATTTGCGGCTTCTTGTTGAAACAAGACGTCGCGAGAGAGAAAGTTTTTAATTGCGGCGACTGTACTTAACATGTTCGTAAGAAAGGGAAGTGTAATTTAAGAAAACACTTTTTTTACACCGTAAAAACGCCCAAAGAGAGTTTCATTACCTTTAGTTTTTGTGGGGCCAATTTAAGGTGTAAATTCGGTGTAAAATAAAACTTTTAAAAACCGTTTTGAAATTAAAAATGGAAAATTATAGTACTGCGGGTTTTTTAAATAAGGTCTTTCATTTTCATTAATGTTTTAATATTAAAGTCAATCCAAACAGTAAAAAATTATTGAAAAACTTGATTGTTAAGCATTTTTTAAAGATGATATTCATGAAAGAATATATTTTTATCCTTTAAATAAAATTAACAAAGAAATTCGTAATCAGAGGGTATTGTACTTTTGTAAAACACTGCTAAACGTGTTAGGCGACACTCTGAAACGTGTTAGGTGACACTCTTAAAAGCGTTATGCGACACTCTTGCAGTGGCGTCGCTAAGTCTTTTTGGGGGCTTTAGCGCCCCTAAAATTTCAAAGTTAGCCCCCTTAAAATAATCCGTAAACTCTACTAAAAAATTGCTCATATCCCCTAAAATTTTGTAGCAATATAGTTTAAAAAATTATTATAAGTTCGTTCAGTTTCATCTTTGTAGAGATGAATTTCAATATCAAACAGTAGTGGGGACTAAAAGCAAACGGAAACTGAACTTATAAAAGACGAGTGAAATTCTTTCATCCACAATTGTCTCATAGTCACTAACTGATCGGTTCCGTACTCTTTATCAATAAAAGTTTGTAAATCTTTAATATACGAATAATAAACTTAAACCCCCCCCCCCCAAAATTTCAAAGCCTAGCAACGCTACTGCACTCTTGAAAGTGTTAAGCGATACTCTTAAAAGTATTGTGCGACACTATAAAGACGAGACTATGTTAGTAGGGCGACTATAGACGCCAACTTTTGTGACATGTCTTATCTTTATTTTGAGAAGCATTAGAGTAGAACATGAAACTTTTTAAATATTGTAGAGTAGATTAGGTCAAACGCGTTTCTGGTACTCGAAAGATTATTAGTGAAAAGAGATTATTAAATTTAAGGAGTACGTCTATGTCTACTGCTTGGATATTATGGCCTCCAAAACCAACTTAATACCCGATGAATTTATACTAATTAAAAACAATCTGCCTTATTTAAGAGGCAGTTTTATGCTCGATTTAAAGTCGAACAAGTGGCCAGTTTTATGCAGTTTCACACTGCATGCGAGAACTAGCATTCAGGGCCGGATTAAGCAATTTTGCACCGGGGGCCGCCCCCTTAAGTCGGAAAAAACAGAACAGCAAATGTCCCTAAGGGGGAATAGTTTAACTCTATGCGCCCCCAACAAGACTTGCGCCCGGGGGCCAGTTCCCCCTCGCCCCCCTCTTAATCCGACCCTGCAAGCATTGTTTAAAGGGGTATAGTTCTGCATGTAAGAACTTTCCTCTTAATTTAACTCAAAGTGGAACGTTGCTTTGAATATAGCACTGATTGCTAATAAATCACCCACTCTTTAAGGTGTTATGAGACACACTGAATGGTGATATGCGACACTCTGAAAGGTGTTATGCGACACTCTGAAAGGCGTTATGCGACACTCTGAAAGGCGTTATGCGACACTCTGAAAGGTGTTATGAGACACTCTGAAAGGCGTTATGCGACACTCTGAAAGGTGTTATGCGACACTCTGAAAGGTGTTATGCGACACTCTGAAAGGTGTTATGCGACACTCTGAAAGGTGTTATGCGACACTCTGAAAGGTGTTATGAGACACTCTGAAAGGTGTTATGCGACACTCTGAAAGGTGTTACGAGACACTCTGAAAGGTGTTACGCGACACTCTGAAAGGTGTTACGCGACACTCTGTAAGGTGTTATGCGACACTCTGAAAGGTGTTATGCGACACTCTGAAAGGTGTTATGCGACACTCTGATAGGTGTTATGAGACACTCTGAAAGGTGTTATGAGACACTCTGAATGGTGTTATGCGACACTATGAAAGGTGCTATGCCGCACCCTTTAAGGAATTGCACAACACTCATGTGAGAGTAAAAATTAAGTTTTAGTTCGATATAAGAGTTAAAAAGGTGTTAAACTGCACCTCTGTTGCAGCATTTTATAGCACCAATTGCTCAATAAGTGTTATTAAACCCTTTCAGGGGTGTAAATGAACACCTGTAATGATGTCAAATTTGGACCCAAACTTCTTTTAAAGGTGTTAAAGCGCACCCCATTTTCTTAGAGTGTATGCTTAACACGTAAAAGACGTTCAAAACCGAAACAAAAATCGTCTTGAACACATTAGAAAGTGAACATATTTTCACTTGAACATGTGCTCATTTTTGAACATGTATAGTAGAGAGAGTCGCATGAAGGTGTTCAGGGATTGTGTTCAGCTCCTGAACACATTTTCTGCATAATTAACATGTTCAGAGGCAGAACACTTAAATAAAAACACGTTCAAAATCAAGCACAAAATGGCTTGAATACATTAGAAAAAAGAACAGATTTCTATTTGAACATGTTCTCATTTTTGAACATGTATAGGAGAGTGTTGCATGAAGATGTTCAGAGATTGTGTTCAATTTCCTAACACATTTTTTTCTGTGCAGTTAAGCTCGACAGTTTTGAATTTATCTTCTCTCCTCTGCTGCCGAGCGCTGGATCATCATTGGATGGCCTTTTTTAATATCGAATTATCGACTCCATTCGTTGACCGGCATAAGTTAAATGTTCTCTTGATTAACAGTAGATTGCTTCTAAATTTTGTTTGTCTAGTCGTGCATAGCGTGGGTTTGCGTGATATCCATTATCGGCCATTATAATTACATTTCATTAGTATGATAATACTGCAGCTTTCTTTATGCATTATTGCGAGTCAGTTGTAAACACGTTCAACCTCTCGCATTACCTTAATCGAAAAACCATATTCAACCAATAACAAGACCCTAAATTACAATTTTTCGGTAATTAGTTTCAGCTTAGCTTCACCAAAAATATTGGGTATAAATAAAACTTTAAGGCCACATCGTATGATGAACATCTACGATGTGGGTCTTAGTTTAACTTGACCTGTTGTTGGCGGTGGTGGTGGTGGTGGTGTAGTCGTGAGGGAGAACTTCCTTAGTTTAAAATTTTTCGATCGTCATTGAAGGGAGAGTGAATGGGAGAGAATTGTGGTGAGGTGATATTTTTCGTTCGTGTATATTAAAAGGATGGGGATTATAATAGTAAGTTTAAGCATTGCTATTAATTGTACTAGTAAAGTTAAGCATTGCATTTAATTGTACTAGTAAGGTTAAGCATTGCATTTAATTGTACTAGTGAGGGATGGATACTATGTAAAGCCTTAGTGTCCAATACTTCCCAGGGTAAGACGTCATTAACTTCTGGTTTCAGGGTTTTCAATGTAATCATCAAGAAAATAAAAGTGTTTTTTTTTTTGCAAACTGTGCGGAAATGAGTTATGAAAAATTCTGCAAAAACGGGCTATAGGTTTTCAAGGTGTGAAAAATAAAAATGTGCGGAAATGGGCGACAACCCAACAACTTATGACGTAGTGTTATCAAAAAGAACGTAGCAGAGAAACAAGTTGGGAAATCAAACTTTTTCTCTCCGAGTCGAGACGAGGACTATCTACGCACTTAATTACCTGAATATGCAACTATCCCTTTTTATTGATAAGCAACTACAGGCGTTAAAATTTTAAATAATGAATTATTCAAGCGTTATTAAGAGTTCCATTGAATACTTTATTGGCCTGTAAACACTACCCTCTCGCTCGCTCACGTTACACCTCAACAATAATCTTGGTTAGTGGAAAATGCACTGTGATATTTTTCCGACATTAAGAATCTTAAATTCACACTTTGAAGTATTATGAAATATCAAAACCTTGTCATTAGTCGAAACACAACGGTATACTATCCTTTAAACCAAAAAAAAAAATACAGTCCAAACGGTGTACTCCCATTGGATCGAATCCCATTCGACCGAATTCCGAATCGACCGATTTATTTGAAATATGATTTTAAATCCCGCCGTTTGTGCGGTTTCTGCCTATTTGGATTTTTTACTACCGTGCGACAGTCCTTGGATCGATTCCCTGAAAGAAAAAGTAAACTACGTTATATTAGTTTCATGCAATTGATTATTAATTTCATTTGAACTTAATTGCAGTTACGTTAGACAGTGTGGGAAACTATAAAGTAATAAAAAATACTATTGCAATAATAGCCTTTGAGTATTTGAAATATTTTGCGTACACTGTTAGAAAAAAAGGTGTTTCATGGGTGTTCGAAAATACCTTGAGGTGTTTATACACTCTTTTTGGAGTGATTTTTAACTGAGATGGTGTTTTCTCCGTAAAAAGGTGCTAGTTGACTCTTTTAAGGTATTTTTAAGGAAATGGTGATTCACTGGTATGTAGACACACCTTTAGGTGTTAATTGACCCTTATTAAATTGTTTTTTAGACGGAAGTAGTGTTTTTAATATAAATCTGTTCGAATGGTGCGAATAAGCACCTTTGGGCTTAACTTTACACATTTTTAGCTGATATGGGGTTTTTTTTAAGTGAAAGGTTATTGATATGAGCTTAGAGGGAAATAATCTACTAATTCTACCTGCATAGTTAAGCATCCTAAAAATAACCCAAAGATTTTAAAAATCTTAATTATTTAACATTTCTTGGGACTAGCTTATTCTAATATTTGAAGGAATTTATACTTATTTTGATTTTTCAATCATTGGAAAATAATTCTCGAAGAGTTCAATATGCTGGAATGTCTTGGAATTAGAGTAATTAATAAAATTATCACTTGAATTTCCCCTTGACACAGGTTTTTCTCTCTCCGAGTGACGATGACGTCACGGAGAGGTATTACACTGGACGTATCTGTGTGTCTGAGATGAAACAAAGCTTTATAGCTCCACAACTACTAAAAGAATCGTAATGCCGAAAAATATTTAAAATATTTCCATTTAATATTCTACAAAAAGTAAATGTTATCGATTTGTAAGAGATCTTATCATCCTACTCGCTTTATATTAACTTTGATATGCGTGTTGTGTCTCGATTCAGATGCAATCTTCATTACTCGTTCTAAATAAACTCTGTTTTTTGTCATTCCAAAGAAAGAAGTTTATCTTAAATAATTAAATAAATATAAGTAATATGAATTATTTTAATTGACAGTATTTTACGTTAATTATAGTTAGGTCGGTTTAAGAAATTTAATTCCTAAAATAATTTTAAACATAGCTATATATAAAGTTATACTTCTAGGAAACACCTATATCAGAACTTTTGTAAATTTTGGGTATATAAGGTGATTGATTCACACTAAGAGATAAGAAATGCGCAATTGCGTCAACCTTTGGTGGAAGCTCTGCCATTAGGAGGCTAGACGTGTCTCACGTGTGGCGTATGTGGTGTAAACGAAAGACTAGTGCATGGTGTTGTTTTTAGAAACCATTAAATACCGGTTAGCATTGGGTGAAACAATTGGTTGTTAGACAGCAGATGAAGGTGTAACGGATAGTTAATGATTGACGTTAAATGAGATGGATATTGCAACGAAGTAACATTTTCCGAATTTCTGTATACTGCGAACGCGTTCCGGAAATTACGAACACGTTTGCTTCGATTTGCCAACTGCGAACGCGGTGACAGACAGACACACAGACACGCCCAGTCACTCGGAAAGAGGTAAAAGTTCTACTTCATTACGCTATCTCCACACTTGTTTTTCTAATGGTATATACCACATACACGCTAATCTGTACTTATTGTCTTCTGACAACACCATCATATAGTCTTCTGTGTATAACCATGAGTTAATAATATGTTAGCTCCCTATAAGTTACTCAGACTCCATAGGCGTAACGTATCCAGCGATTTCTTCCCATTTCGCCCGCGCGGGAAAAAATCCGAATGTTGCGCTCTCTCTAGTCGAAAAAAAAATCCCGCTCGCACGGTTCCTCGACCTCGAGTCGTAGGCTGCTTTTTCACCGAGGGAGTGTTTTAGTCGTGAATGTTTATGTTTTAACAATTTAACATTAAATCATGGCGTTTGTGTCAGTACTGTGACAAAAAAAATGCAGGAACTCCATGGAATTTGCCGATATTGATAAAGAATGCTAAAGATAAGAGTTGTTATTGTGACTTGAAACCAGAAAAATACACAACTGAGCTAAATCCAATCCACTGATCTCGTAACTGTTTTCATAACCGAGGCTACTGAGCGAAATATTCGGCTGCTTAAATAGCTCCGATATCATTGGCTAGCTTCCACTACACGCGCTTCCGGGGAAAAACCGGAAAGAAGAGTAAATAAGATTTTCGTTCACGTGGCGGCCGCAGAGCGTCGCATATAATTGGGAAGCCGGCGGCGCGGGAGAAAACGCTGGAGTATAAAAATGAATTGCCTGAGTAACTTATAGGGAGATAACATATTATTAACTCATTGAAACATTGGCTTCTACTCCATTATCATCGTTGGGATTAAGATGTACGCGCGATCGGCTTAAGTTACGAGAAACGACCAGCCTCCCAATGGCAGGGCTTCGACCAAATTAAGGTTCACGCAATAGCGCTTATTCCTATCATTTGTGAATCAATCGCCTTATATACCCTAAATTTCCAAAAATTGTGAAAACGGTTTACGCTAGAAGTCAAACGTCAACAATAGCTATGATTAAAATCATTTTATGAATAACGTTCTTAAAACCACTTAACTAGAATTAAGCTAAAATACTGACGATTAAACAAATTAATATCATTTATATTTATTTAAATATTTAAGATAATTTTCTCTCTTCGGAACGACACAAGTGAAAGTTTATATAGAACGAGTAATGAAGATTGCATCTGAGTCGAAACACTACACGCATATCACGAGTAGGATAAAATTATATCTTGCAAAACCATAACATATTCTTATTGTAGAATATTAAATGAAAATATGTTAAGTATGTTTTGGCATTACGATTCTTTAAGTAGTTTTGTAGCTATAAAGCTCTGTTTCATTTCAATATTCCAAGAAGATCTTTTATATTAATATATCAAATTTGGTGTTTACTTTTTAATTCAGCTTTATTACATTTATATACAGTGTAAACATGAAATTAAACTTTCCTAGTTTCACTAAATGTTACTTCTTAATATTTTGGTAAGCGTAACTTGTTTGGATTGGTTCCTTGAATTCGTGTGTCTTTGAGGAGGTCTTGACGGTTCACAGTGAGCCGAAAATTAAATACACATTTAAATGATGTAAATCAGGTCCTTAAATAGAACTATTGAGGATATACAGTAAAGGTTAAACGTAACCATTTCACACGCGTATCAATTCTTACACGGTTGAATAAGGCTTACAACAGAAAAACGTTTACCCTTAATTCACTGGATTTGAGCAGCTATTTTGAAAGACTAATCTATGGTAACTCATGTATTGAAAAAAATAATTTCAAAAAACACCATTTACAGAGTCTATAGACACCTTTCTGGTATAATTATAATCCTGTATTAAGAGTGATGGTTTAAACTTAACAAGAATTAAAAAGCACCAACGTCAATGGAATTTAAAAACACCAAATTAGTCTCAAAAAGACCTTTTCTTAAAGGGTTTATTAACACTTTTTCTGGTATTAATATACACCGCTTTTCAAAGTGATTAAAACACCTCACAGGATATAAAAAGCACCTTCAGAGAAGGTATTATTTCGCACCGTTTTCAAAGGTGCGTATTGACATCCTCTCGAATGGTGCTTTTAAACACCAATAGGGGTGCTGCTGGGGATGCATTAGGAAACACCTCTAAAGGTGTCAAACAGTTCCATTTTTTTTAACAGTGTAAATTTTATTAAAATTACGGTAATATTTTAGAGGGTTAAGGTTAGGTTAGGTTAGGTTTGGTTAGGTAGGGTTAGGTAAGGTTAGATTAGGGTTGGTTGGGTTAGGTTAGGTTGGTTTGGGTTGGGTTGGGTTAGGTTTGGTTGGTTTGGGTTGGGTTGGGTTGGGTTAGGTTTGGTTAGGTAGGGTTAGGTAAGGTTGGGTTAGGGTGGGTTGGGTTAGGTAAGGTTAGATTTGGTAAGGTTAGGTTTGGAAGTGATAGGATAACCGATTTTCCAAAATATTTTTATTTTCATTGAGGTCCTTGCATAATAAAAGCGGGCCTTTTGCAACAAAATATTTTTATAAAGATTCTGGAACAATTAACGCTGCATTTATTAAATTCCTTGAAAGATAAATATACGCCTTTTCCAAAATATTGATTGTTTTACGGGTCATTTCAGGTTGGCTTTGATTCGGCTCGGTTACAATAGAGGCATCCTTTTAAACTTGGGATTTGACCATCACAGTATCAATATTTATATAGGAAAGTGTATTGATAGACGCAAGCTTAAGGACAACGGTATTTTCTTTAAACCAAAAGAGGTATTTTTTAATTCGGTTTTAAAATACGGCTTTAAAAATATATCGTTTAATAGCAATGAAAACAATATGATAATAAACCCGCACATTTTGGCTATATTTGGTCCAACGGGATTCGGTTCAATGGGACATTCGGTCTAATGGGATTCGGTTCAATGGGACATTCGGTCTAATGGGATTCGGCCCAATGAGCCAGCAGCTTTCAAACATTGATGTTATTAAAACTAACTAATCTTTTTATTTTTAGTCTGACGTTTAAACAAGTGTACAATGTAAGAAATTAATTACCCTTTTTTCGTCAACTCCAGCGTGGGAAATACGGCACTGGAACAGGGCGAATGACCAGTTTATAATTTTTTGGTCCAGTTTAAAAATTAAATCGAAGGGGGACCACTAAGGGTAACCAGAGTTCAGATATTAAATAAATATTCACTACTTTAGCTTAGCAGACGACGTGCCCTGGTCAATGGTCATAGACCAGTTTATTTATTCTAGGCCAGGCTGTCGATGGCCTAATGTCCAGTTTAAAAATAATTCCCACCCTGGTCAACTCCCGAGAAATCTATCAAAAGCTTGTAGGCGGTGCAACAACTCATGCTCACCAGTACTTAAGGCTTTTTGCTGTAGAGTGATCGGTGATCCATGAAAGGCTTTGGTCCCATTGAACCGAATTCCCATTCGACAGAACGGCTTTTTTGTGGTGTCCCATTCGTCCGAACGTAGCCAAAAGGTGCGATTTTATTATAGTCCCATTGGACCGAAATTCTATTGAACTGGAAGAAGACTTAATGTATGTTTTTGCATTAAATATATTTTTAATTAATAGGAAAATCTTTTGGAAAAGGTGGCAGCTAATTAATAGGAGAATGTTTTGGAAAAGGTGGTAGCTAATTAAAAGGAGAATATTTTGGAAAAGGTGGTAGCTAATTAAAAGGAGAATATTATGGAAAAGGTGGTAGCTAATTAAAAGGAGAATATTTTGGAAAATGTGGCAGCTAATTAGTAGCAGAATGTTTTGGAAAAGGTTGCAGTTAATTAATAGGATACTATTTTGGAAAAGGTGGCAACAAATTAATAGGAGAATGTTTTGGAAAAGGTGGTAGCTAATTAAAAGGAGAATATTTTGGAAAAAGTGGTAGCCAATTAAAAGGAGAATATTTTGGAAAATGTGGCAGCTAATTAGTAGGAGAATGTTTTGAAAAAGGTTGCAGCTAATTTATAGGAGAATATTTTGGAATAGGTGGCAGCTAATTAATAGGAAAATCTTTTGGAAAAGGTGGCAGCTAATTAATAGGAGAATGTTTTGGATACGGTGGTAGCTATTTAAAGGGAGCATATTTTGGAAAAGGTGTCAACGAATTATTGGAACCAAACCAAACCAAACCTAACCTAACCTAACCTAACCTAACCTAACTTAACCGAAACCAAAATATTAAAATTTTAATTTAAAACTTAAGCACAATTTGTTTATTAATTCTATATATCTCTTGCCTTGAAAGGAATGAATGTGAGCGTTTTAATTAGTATCACGAAACATTTACTTTTAATGTTATTAACATGCCTTTTGGAGATTAGAACCAAAAACCTATCGCTTCGCAGTCCAACATCGTATCCACTACACCACCGAATCGCTGACGGTTACAGTGTTTCAAGTTATATTCATGTATTTTTAGGGGCATTTTCGGACGATTGGGATTTCGGTCCATCGGGAATATAGCCATTGGGCTGGAAATCTAAAATCATTGCGGGATATTCGGTCGAATGGGATTTCGGTCCATTGAGAATTCGGTTGAAAGGGACGATACCCATGAAAGCAGGCTGACTGGCTGACTGACTGGCTTCCTGGCAGCTTGAAGGGGAGTGGGATGGAGTGAAGACCTATAACGTTGCCTCTGTACCTCCACCTACGGCACCGTAGTCCCCCAGGAGTCTCAGCATCCTCAGCGGTTAGGTAGGGTCGTGCAGTACGAAATTGTAAAGGACGCTCCCTCTATCTTAAAAATAGAGGCTAGTACTCATACAAATACAATGGCGCTACGCGGCAGCACTTAACAATCGCCTACCGAATGTAGGTGCTTGCGCAAAGGTACACTGGGAGAGGTGCCGCGGGTAGACCATCATCATTTTAAATCCATCTCACCTCACTTATCCCAGCTGGAAGACAGATCGGCCTACGGGTTCGCCTTTATTTTCGTAAATGCATGTAATTCAAATAGCGCGCCGACTTTCAAGCGTAATGGCGACATCTAGGGTACATTCAATTTAGTTCTTATATTTCGGCTATCAGATGCGGATCGCGCTGGAGTAAAACCGAGATTGTCGCCAATAGAGGCGGATATTTAATATCTTCATTTGTAGAAAGAATAGAGGTGTATACTATCAAAACTATCGTTATAGATACTAGTTATAATGTTTAAAATGTGTCCACCATTACCAGAAGCCGATTAGGTTTTACAAATGAAGTACGTAACATGTCCCTTTAGGAGCGTCACGATATTCTCTAAGCTCCAAGGAGGGAAAGAGTTCAGTAACGCGGCTCCTTCGGATCTATGCGATCCTTCCGCCTTAAGAACCGATTTACCAGGTACAGTACATTAATTCGGGAACTGCTATAAAGACTGAGCAGGGTGTCTAAAATGTTCTTTAGATAAAACTATTCACAATACCAATGATTATTTAGGAGTAAGGAACGAACATCTTATCAATCTGGAGAACTTTTGCTTGGACTATTTAAGTCGCCGTGTATATGTTTTGTACGAGGAATGTGTTTTGTACGAGGAATGTGTTTTGTTCTCGCGGCTACGGCGAGCCCAGCCGTCGGCGGCTCGGGATTCGGGATACCGCCGATACCTAGCCAAGGCTTAGTTTAGTCGGGGCCTCCGAAATGAACTAGGCCCATGCGTGTGGCGAAGCGAGAATATTTTTTAACTAATTTAGTTCGCCGTGTTTTCCCGCTTGGGGGCGCTGACACGACCGTAAAATAAACAAACTTCAACCCCGTGACCCTGTCGACTGCTTAAGTATTTGGGCCAAGGTCGCGGATTGTAAGTATACGTTTTTATTACTCTTACTGAATTATTTTAGTTGAAATAATTTAACATCTAATTTTATTTAAAGAATCATGGTTTCATACAATCTAATCTAACCAAATGATTCAATAAAAAGTGAATAGCCCCAAAAACATTTACGTTAATTTTAGGATGAAACTTTTCTCTATCATAAAAATTTTATGACTGACCCCTAAAATATCAACGATAATTTAAGGAAGACCCCTGTCACAACGGTAATATGAGCGCCATCTCGTGGTGAAAATATTTTCCTTAACAAACTGGATATTTCCCCACATAAAATTTGACGTGCATGGGCCTAGTTAATTTCAGAGGCTCCGGTTTAGTTTTCGAGTCTACTATTATTCGCAGAGCTATTTTTCTCATGCAATTAAAAAAAATGCTTATAATATCTAGTTGAAGACTTATTAATTGACTCGGAAATGTTCGGAATTTGAGCTTTAAAACGTTGAATATATTATAAAGACTACCGAACGATACCGCAAATTTGCCTTCCGAGCTTCCCGGTTAGGTCGACGGCGAGGTCGAGTCGAGGTCCCATGCAAGAAAACAGTAATAGTCGTCGTCGATTGGTCTGACATTAAAGAGGTTAGGGGGCTCATGATTGGCTAAAAGCTTTTTTGTTCGTCTACTTAGTTTTTACTTCGGGAATGTCATGAAATCCAGGGCCAAAGCTATAGAAAAGTGGGACTTACGTACTAAGTGTGAAGCATAATTCGCTTTTGCTATTACCCAGTGTACCTAACTCTGCTTTGAGGTCGCTTAAAGAGTGTAATTAAGTCTGGTTTTCACTGTTCAAAGTTTCATGGAACCGTAACAAAAATACCGCAAATACGTTTACAGTGAAAGAGCACGAACTCGATTTTCTTAACCTTTGTTGTCTTTGTATCAAATAACTAACGATTAAGCCGAACTTCAACTAATTTAACTAGATTATACGTTTTAGAAGTTTAACTCGACAACCCAAACGCCTTCACTTAAAAAATGGCTTTGGAAAAACTTCTCGCGAGCAGACCAAAGAAGTGCCTATGACATCACGCATTCGTCACCGCTCTCCTTTCCATAAAAATTTGCGGAAAAATAATAAATAAAAAAAATACCAGATCCGTGCTTGCCTCATAAGGTATTCATTTGTGGAACGTATAGCGTGTTACGAAGTTGTCTTTACCCTTTGTGCGTAGCCTACGCTCTGTGTAAAGAACTTTATCTTTCTAAAATCTCTATTTTCTAGCATCAATACCATTTCGAACCTTGATCACGTTTATCTCAGTACAGCATTCCGTAAATTGAAACTTTCAATTTAAAGTTATACTATTAGGCATAAAAAAATTTCGAACCGGGAACACGACACAAATTCATATAAAACGACGTATGTCACAGTACAGCAGTGCCCAAATAGAAGATATAATTTTAAGTCTCTCCTTTTAGCGGCAATAAATTTCGAACCGGGAACATGAAACAAGTTCATAAACAAACGACGTATTTTTCCGTTTAGCATAGACCAAATAGAAGTTCTCATTTTAAAGTCTCTCCTTTAGCGAAGAACAATTACTAAATGCCAGGTACGTAAAATACATACACAAACGTCGTATATCGCAATACAGCATTCTCCAAAAAGAGACACTTTCCTTCTAAAAATTTCTCCTTGTAGTGACACTCCACCTCAGACACGAAAGGAACATAAAATTTCGGAACTAGCCTCTAATACTTAACACCTGCTGAGCTAAAGGTGAAGCGTCTCGATCGAACGTTAAACAAGCTACTCTCAAATCAGTCCCAACCGTTCACAAAAAGTCTTTTTGTTCCCACTTTCGTCCTACAATGTTTAGCGTGTTGTATAGCACGCTATACATAAAAACTGCGCGTCGCGTGGCTTTTTCCTGCTTTTTTGGTTAGTGAAAACCAGCCTTTACTTTGCAAAAAGCTGTTATACGTCCTTGGGTATCATATTGGCAATGAAATTTCGCGTGACATATTAGATCGCTTATTTCGTCAAAAGCGGATGAACACGAAGAAATTTCAACCGATTTGTTGCGTTCTAATCAGATATTGAGTGCCAATACACTCCGTCCTCTCAGTTTTAATTCTCCCCTAAGCGATTTCCACCTTAATTTAAGGAATACGATGTTTGGGACTTGAGACTCTACCCGAACGTTGTCTCGTACAATCGTCTGCAGTTCTACGGATTTTCCATTGAAATCTGCTACTCTAAAGTTATCATGTTTTCGCAGCTTTCTCGAACGCATCGTGGAAGTTTTCTGTCCAACATTTTTACGATACCTTCGTGGGTAAAATGTACAACATGATAAATTCAGTTTTAGTTTTTCTTGGGCCTTTTACGGTGCTTTTGTTAATAATCACGTAGCCCCGAAATAGGGATCTCAATTTTTAGGGGGCAAGAAACTGATGACAATACCTACGCTAATAATATCGATAAAAATAACTCAGCTAATTATTAGTGGTAATGCTCGTTATGAAAATCTGTTCTTTCGCGTTGAAAAATATCAAGTGCTATTAATCGAATTGAGATGATTCATTGATTAAAATAAACATTCGAACACTGTAAATCGAATGACTAAAAGCTATAGAGAAATTCACTGATCGCAATTATAAAAACCAACACACAGAGGCGAGGCCTCCATTGCGGTATCCTCCCTCTAGCCAAGAAGCACCGCTTGAGGCAGTGCGAGTTAGTAAGCGTCCCACCGCGTGTAGTGAACTCGGGTGAACTCCGTCTGGCGTTGTTTCTTGGGGAGAAGGAGGATACCCCAATGCCGGTCTCGTCCCAGTGTGTTGGTTTCTCTGTTTGTAATATACGCATTTGTCTATTCATACCAAAAAAAATTAATTTTAACCGTTTTATCGATAATATTTCGCGTGTTATCGATTAATTGACTATCGTGTTTCGATAAGAGGATTACAAATTCACATTTAATTCCAGATTTTCTTCTCCCAGTACATTGGATTCGTTTTCCTAGCTATTTTCATTTTATGGGCGTTAACGAAATCTTTTGAAATCATGAAAATTCAAACAAACTTGGACCTTACATGTGGATGTATTTCGCACCACTCTTTTAGAAAAGTAAGGAAACATCATTACCATTCTTATCGACAGTATACTTGTCCGTTGCCTTCCTATTTTTAATTATAAGGTTTTGCGGTGAAAATGGTTCACCGTGTTTCAGAGAATTTGCTAAATCTCTGGTACGCGACTTTATTTTTCTTAAACATATTCGTATTGTGCGATATTACTTCCGATGTCTTAGTGTGACAAAAAATAATTATGAATCATTTAAGCGATATCCTGTTAGTTGAAAACCTCATGTACATGTCAAGTTTCTCGGACGCCATGCAAGACTTTTATAAAGTAATTCTATTGCCTAGCAGGTGAACAGTGAACACTATGATGAGTTTTGAACGTACTCTATTAAGGAGTACATGTACCCGGAATTGAAGGAGAGCAAATTCGAGAAAGGGAATCTTATTATACGGAAAAAGATCGATTCGAGAAAGTGGTGAAAGGCAAAATGGTTTACATCCACTGGCACGAAGAAGTGGCTGAGCTCAATGAATTTTGCAAAAATGAACTATGTGGGAAGAAAGATGACCGCCCTTTATTGTACCAATCTCCTTTTCCCTTGAAAACGGATGCAATTGGAATCTTCTTGTCACAAAATCACTCTATTGATAAGGATACAATGCGGGGAATAAATAGAATGTAAGTGCGTGAGTCATTTTCATATTCATCGCCACAGTCATACATTGATGTTCCATGTCCTAGTTATTGAAAGGCCACTTGTACAGTTGATTGTCAAACCTTCAGTATAGCAACGAAAAGGTGAAATTCACATACATGTAGCGATTTTAATTTTGGTTATGTGGTTTTCTATTTTTTTAAACAATAACTATCGGCAATATTAAATTTAATAAGAAGCTCCGTCCGCTACTAACGAAACTTAGTTTTAAGGTCCTGGGTAACTCGCGTCCATTGCACTATTGGGTAGAGCGAGTAGATGAATAAACTGATTTTAATAAATGCCTGAAGAGGTATTGGTAAGCTTATATTAAAATAATAGCCCAGGACTTTTAGGGTTTGACCTAGAACATTTGAACATAAAGATGAAAATTGGTACATGTGTTATTTTTGACCCAACAAAAAATATACTGAAAGTCCCCTGCTGTAGAGCGCGAGCTTTCGCCGCCATCTTGGAAAATGGCCGCCGGAATGCCAGCTTCAATGTATTCCACATTTTTCTTGAAAAATTATGAAAATTGGTACAAATTATGATTGTAACCACCTGAAGATCATAGTAAAATTTTACAGCTCTCAGTTTTATAGTTCGGTCGCCATATTGGAATCTTATCCCAACAAAAACATCTCTGTAAAAATATGCCAAGTTGTTTGGCCGTAAAAAGAAGTGAGATCTAAAATACGGCCAAGTTATTATCTCCAGGTGAACCAACATTTTATTCAACTTAAAACTTCTCAAGAATGTTTTTCTGACTTTGCCATTAGCATTCCAAACTTGCATCCTTCTTCTTTGCGCCCGTGAAGGTGAAGAACGTTAGTTGCAAGTTTAACCACAATGGCTATTCAAGAATATTTAACCAATTTGATTTAATAATTTAATTTCGATCCATATCTGGAACTAAACGAATCTTTGAAATGCTAATGGCCAAGTCAGAAAAACATTCTTGAGAAGTTTTAAGTCGAATAAAATGTTGGTTCACCTGGAGATAATAACTTGGCCGTATTTTAGATCTCACTTCTTTTTACAGCCAAACAACTTGGCATATTTTTACAGAGATGTTTTTGTTGGGATTTCACTCCTTTTTGTACGTGCATGTTAGGCCTTGTCGTGGCGGAGGGGGCCCGAGTTCGGTGTGCCGGTTAGGATGGTTCCTTGGGCTTGCCCTTGGTTCGGACCTTTCCCTGCCCCGTTCCGCGAACGTTTTGCTCGGCCGCCTCGCCCCCGCACAGGTGTTGCTATGGCTCTTGGCAACCCTCTGGGGCCCGGGGACCGCGGATACACTTTTGGACCGTATGGCACTGCTGTGCTCGGAGGGCGATCCCCCGGCCCCTCGAGCCTTCTGCTGCTTTAGTCCGTGCCCTGTCACCGACCACCTCCTGGCTGGGCTCGCCGCTGACGGTGTCCCGTCTCTGTCACCTGCTTAAGGGGCGTTGCCGGGCCCGCTGGTCGATCCCGTATGCCTTGACGGCGGTTCCGCAGGTACCATTTTGGGCACAGGGATGAAGGCAGGAGGGGGCGCTGTTGATGCCCCCGCGCGCAGGTGCAGCGCCTAATCAAATGCATTCTGAGTGTACGTGCATGTTCTTGTAGATTTATAGAAGTAGGATTATGAAATGAAATAAGCATTTGTACTTTTAACAATTGTTAACCGTATTTCTATTCGAAGAACACTATATTGTGGCAAGTAACACTTTTAATCAACAGAATAGATTTAAGAAAAACTAAATGAATCAAAACACGCTTAGAACCATTTCAGACGAAATGAGAAGGAAATGAGTAAAAAATTTATTTACTAAAACATTAAGTAAAAAACAAATTTTACAATTCGAAAGAATCATATTAGTAAAAAATATTAATATTAAAAGACGAAAAAATTAAATTATAATGTCCTATTACGAGGGGATCTAAATTATAAAACCCCCATTTCAGGGGCTAACAGGGGAAAATTCCCGCTTTTGGGACTTTTTCCTTTCTTTGTATGCTAAGTCCTACTTGTATGCCAAATTTTAAAATTCCCGCAACACCGGAAGTGCCCTAGAGGTTTAGATGATGAATCTAATTCTAAACCCCCATTTCAGGGGCTAAATGGGGAGCACTCCCGCTTTTGGGACTTTTCCCTTTGCTTGTATGCTTAGTGGTACAAGTATGCCAAATTTCATCATTCTAGCACCAACGGAAATGCCCTAGAGGTTTTGATGATGTGTCAGTCAGTCAGCCAGTCTCATAATGTGTCATTTTCACATAGGATTATCACAGAAACCAAATGAGTTAGAAAGCTGGAAATTGGAGGACTTCCTAGGATTAACACTGTGCCCTTGAGGTGCAAATATGAGTGGTGTACTATTCCCCAGTACCGAGTTACGAGGGGGTGAAAATGAGGCTGAAATGTTTCGGGTAAAGGATTGCTGGTAGTGCACGACAACTTGGCGGGTGCACTGCTGTGCACCCAGATTTATCCCCGATAAAGTTAACTACACACTGAAGTTCTTTTAAAGAATTATCACAATAGATACCTCATGGCTATTTTTTTTCAACCCCTTTAATTGTCAAAAAATGGCGAAAAATATTTTTTTCGGATCCATTTCATGGTCTGAAAACGCACCCCCAAATGGAGATAGGGCGCTTTTTCACACCCCTGAGTCAAATTTTTGATATCCAAGAAAATACCTTTAAGGGTCTGAAAACGCACCCCTAAATGGAGATAGGGCGCTTTTTCGCACCCCTGAGTCAAATTTTTGATATCCAAGAAAATACCTTCAAGGGTCTGAAACGCACCCCTAAATGGAGAAAGGGCGCTTTTTCGCACCCCTAATTCAAATTGTTGTTGTCCAGGGGGTCTATTAATACCCCAATCACTCAAGATGGGTACGTATTTATTCCCTTCTCTTGTTTCAAAGACAAATACTATGTTACTAATATGTACCTATTAAGGCGCGAAAAATTACCCAATGGTATTAATAGAACGCCCCTTATCTAGGGGTGCACATTAATACCCTATATGAAGGGTGCGAATTCATACCTTATATGGTACGCCTGGGGTGGGGGTCGAAAGGAGCGTTTCCCCCACATTTTTTTACAGTGTATTCCATTAAGTTAATAGTTAACAAAACATTATTCTTTTCGTCCAGTCCAATAACACAATTTAAGGAGGCCCATGAAATAAAACTCTAATTTCTTTTGAATCTATCTAGGTCTAAATCTGCGTTTAAAGGAACCAATACCAACTGAACCAGTTTTTCACTAACGAAAAAACATTTCCCACTTGCTTTACATTCATTCTTCAATTCTCTTTCAGTATTAGCTTTGATTTGAAAAACAACAAATTATCTTCAGTAATTAAAATTATAAGTAATTCTCCAATTTTTCTTAGTTTATTACTCATCTTATTTCTCATTACATTGTTAACATTATTCAACAACGTGACGTTTGAAATGTAGCATATGCCCGGTTTTTGGCCTTTAACAAATCGGTCGGGTATTAGGTTCTCGAATTACAGTTCTAAGAAAAGCTCAATTGCCTAAAACAATTCCCTCTATTTGGGGCCAGACGTTTATTGTGACCATAACCAATCGCCCTGTAACTATTGCAAAGAAAAAAAACAAGTTGGGAAACGAAAATAAACCTCTCCGATTCGAGACGCAATTAAGAGGTTTTTCTTAAATAATTAAATAAATATAATTGATATTAATTATTTTAATCGTCATTAATTCAGCTTAATTCTAGTTAAATTGGCTAAATGTTCACTGAAAAAAATGACCGTGCTTTCGGCATTCAAAAATGATGGCGACCGTTCAATTTTGAACAAACCTCGACGAATTCAGATTTAACCAGAAACATTCAATTTTGAACAAGGAGTGTTTTACGCGTTCAAAACTAACCACTAGCATTCATTTTTGAACAGCTCATACAGTATGTTACCACTCAAAAAAGAATCTTTATCCCATTTAGTTTTGAATAACTGTTTTGCGCTAATGAAACGTTCAGACATGGTCGTTTTGGCGTTCTAAAAGGATTGTATTAGTTTTCAAACTAGAGCGTTTTAGCCGTTCAAATAAGAAAATTTTAGCGTTCAAATGGGATTGTTTTTGGAGTTCAAACAAGAGTGTTTTGGCTTTAAAACAAGAGCATTATGTGCGTTCAAAGGCGACTGTTTTTGGTATTCAAATGAGAGCGTTTTGGCTTTTTAACGAGAGCGTTTTGGCTTTTTAACGAGAGCGTTTTGAGTGTTCACATGGGAGCTCTTTTTCTGTTCAAAGCAGAGCTTTTTGGGCGTTTACGCGAGATATTCTTGCCGAGTTTTTTGGGTGTATTATTTACAATGGTATAAATCCAGGTTTATTTAATCAAAATTTTAATATTATAATTCAACAAATCATTTTTATTATATTTTGATGTTCAAGAACATAATAATTTGCTAATTTTTCATTACCGTTATTAAGTCGATTTTCTAGGCTCTGACTAATGATTTTTTTCAGAAACTCAAGCACACACAGACTCAAATTACGAAATATTTTTAGAAAATGGAGGTTAAAGCTAAACTAAATTACTTGCTTAACTGGCTGATTATCTACATAACTAAGTTTTATTGGCGATCGTCCTCTCTAAATAATCTTGAAAACTACTAGCTAAGTTTATTTACAAAAAATACCTGCCTTTTTCAAAATATTGCTTGTTTTATTGGTGAGGTCAGGTTGGGTTAGGGTTAGAAAAGGCTTAGGTTAGGTTTGGTAAGTGTTAGGTAAGACTTAGTTTAGGTTAGGTGTTTTAAGACCTACGGTTCCAAATTTTAAGCAATGAACCTCTTAATACCATAGATATATTAAAAGGGTAGATACACAATTCAATGGGAGGTCGACGCGGAAGGGGCAACGAGCAGACAGCCGCTATTTTCTGGGGGTAGCCGTATAAAACGCCATCTATCGGGAACTTTCGAAACTAAATTAAGGGATGAGCTTAGAGTAGTGGCACTCTATGTTAACCCCCTATAGGGCATAATAAGTCAAACCCTCGGAGATGCCATTACTCCATTTTATACGAGCTAAGAGCAGAAAAACGTATTTTATAAATTTTACACCTGTAAAATCTTTTAAAAAACACTTGGAACTTGTATTTCTACTTACTTTCGAGGAAATACCACCGTTTTCAGAAGGTAAGAGTCTTTTTTATACATTTATTAGTAATGAAAACATTTAAGGCGAGCTAAGCCTTGGTCTTGTAAAACACGGCAGGACGGCAGGTTAGTGATTAGCATCGTTTTCAAATTCAAAATCACTAATCTGCCGTGTTTTACAAGACCAAGGCTTAGCTCGCCTTAAATGTTTTCATTACTAATAAATGTATAAAAAAGACTCTTACCTTCAGAAAACGGTGGTATTTCCTCGAAAGTAAGTAGAAATACAAGTTCCAAGTGTTTTTTAAAAGATTTTACAGGTGTAAAATTTATAAAATACGTTTTTCTGCTCTTAGCTCGTATAAAATGGAGTAATGGCATCTCCGAGGGTTTGACTTATTATGCCCTATAGGGGGTTAACATAGAGTGCCACTACTCTAAGCTCATCCCTTAATTTAGTTTCGAAAGTTCCCGATAGATGGCGTTTTATACGGCTACCCCCAGAAAATAGCGGCTGTCTGCTCGTTGCCCCTTCCGCGTTTTTTCGTTAAGCCTAAGCCAGCGAAGTGGATCTAGACCCTTTATAGTTTTACTATATCTATGCTTATTTCTAGACGTGTACATATACACATACCCTATAAATGTTATAAATTGATTTTTACCTCTCCGAGTGACGTATGTCACGGAGAGGTTCTAAAATCGACAGGCATAAGGGTGTGTGTGTGTGTGTGTGTGTCAGGCTGTTGTTATTGACTTACACCCCAGGGGACCGCGTTCGCAGTTTCCGAATCGAAGCAAATGTGTTCGCTTTTTCCGGACCGCATTCACAGTTCCCGAAAAATTCAAAACTTGAGGCTATCCACAATTCAACTGGCCACTATTCCTTCATCTGACTAGTCAATTTTCCATTCCACATGAACACTAATCTGTATTCATTGGCTTCTAACACCACCATCTCCTGGGCGTTGTTTTTGTCTATTCTACATAGACACCAGTCTGTACTTACTGGCTTCTAACACTACCATCTTCTGGTCATTGTCCATCCCACATGGACACCAGTCTGTACACACTGGGTTCTAACACCACCATATTCTGGTCTTAATATTTAAAGGGTATGGGAATTTACAATTTCATATCATATTTTAGCACGAAAGTGGTATTATATTACACTTTCAAGTCTCTACTTTCAAAATATAAAGTTTTTAATATAATTGAACCAAAGTTTCTATTTTTAAAATCCATTGGAAAATCACGAAAACTCAGTTTTGATATATAAATCATTTTGTCTTGTCAGCTTGTTCGGTTGGTTTATGACATCACTATGACGTTGAGGAAAAAGCGCGGGAAACCTATACGCGCGAGCGCGAACTATACGCGTCTCGAGCTCTGTCCATGCTTTGATAGCGGAGAGAGTGGCACCATCTCGCGTGTGTGACGTCAAAAACAAGAAAACGTTGTAGCTTTCTTAAAAAGTGGATTTTAAATAATTCGAAATAATTTCATATGAAGCATTTTCAAACGCATATTGCCAAATAACTAGTAATCGGAGAATTATAAGCTTGATATTTTTGAATTCACAGTAATTAATTCTATCTTTAGCTATATAAATCAGAGGTTTTTCAAACGAAGCTTCTCATACCCTTTAAATAGATATATAAATCAAAGTCCTGACTGACTGACTGACAGACTGACTGATAATCAACGCCCAGCCCAAACCGCTTGCCCTAGAAGGCTGAAAATTTGCAGGAACGTTACTCATAAGTAGGAGGCGCGTACTAAGAAAGATTTTTCCAATCCACCGCCATCTTAAAAAATGGCGCCCAGAAATGTAAAAAATATTCTCTATGCAATTAAGTACGCGCGTTTCAACCGATTTCACAAATATTTAGTACACTGGTTTGCTTTAGCCTTAAGACGGGCTGAATGGTCTTTCGGGTTCGATTTTCCGCCATCTTTTAAAATGGCGCCCAGAAATGTAAGAAAATATTCTCTATGCAATAAAGTCCGCGCGTTTCAACCGATTTCACAAATATTTGGTACAATGGTTTCCTTTAACCTACAGACGGGCTGAATGGTATTTTGGGTTCGATTTGTTGGCATCTTTTTAAATGGCGGTCAAAAACTTTAAAACCCTTCTTTATGGAATAATGTCCGCGTGAAAAGTAATAAAAAATATCCCGACGGGCTGACGGACTCTGCCGAGTGCCTTCGCTCCTAGGGTGCTACAAAAATATTAGTCATCAGTAAAATCTACACATTCTTTATATCATTTTAGATGGAAGTTCTTATTACACGCGAGCGACGCCGCGGGTAACGGCTAGTATTTAAATAGATATAATTAATACTAATTATTTTCTTCTACAGTTATGTACATTAGCATACGTTACATCATTTAAATGTAGTAAAATTAAGATATAAGGTATACATAATTAATATAAAGGTTTGAATCCGAGCGTACGCCTTCAGTCGCCATTCAGAAAATATCCATGTATATGTGACCCTTAATTACTATAATAATGTAACAGTGCCACACCTTCCTTAACAAAACTTGGGCAAATCTATAGCTTACTTTCATGATCCTGTAAGCCTACAGCACAGACACTAAAAGGCGAGATGGATGGCAAAAATTTACACTCGTGCTGCGAGCCTACAGCGCAGACACTAAATGGCGAGAAAGAAAGCAAAATTTTACCCTCGCGTCTTTCCGTCTCAACATCGAAGTGGTCTATTGCATACCTTGTCTAAGAATGATTCAAGCCCGTGGTAATTAAGGAAAAGCTTACCAGTTTCAAATGCGCCGCCAATATTTCTGATGGCTCGAAAATATAATTTAGTCCTGATTGTGGGTTTTATTTGACACCTAATTCGGTAGCTCAAAATACCTTTAAAAGTATATTTTCGAACCTTTCTGAGTATTAACAGGTACCCCTTGCGGTAATAAGGAGTACCTTTCAAAATTTTAAAGTATTATTCTGACCTTTGTTGCCTTGTTCGGGTTTAAATGATGCCTATTTCGATATCACAAAATACCTTGTAGTCCTCAAAAATACCTTGATAAAGAGGTATTTTAGAGTACCTTTACACAACGGTATTTTGTAGTACCTTTATAGGTACGTCTGGGGATGCATCGAAAAATTCCTTTAAAGGTACTAGACAGTACGGTTATTTTTTACAGTGATGGACACCAGTCTGTAAACGTGGCTTCTACTCCATCATCATCCTTAAGGTTACGACATACGCGGCGGTCGGCCAGGGTTACGAGAAACGTCCGCCTCCCAAAGGCGGCGCTTCCACCAAAGGTTCACGCAATTGCATTGTTCAAATCCATAGCTGTGATTCGAAACCTTTATATACTACCTATTTTAGTATGGCGAAACAACAGTCGTATCCTTCAATTCAAACATCAATATTAGTCAAGTCTCTCAAGAATTTTTAATTGTTCTTTTTAAAAAGGATGTAACGCTGAATAAGGTGAATAACTAACGAAGAAAATACATTATAATAATTATATTTATTTTAGTATTTAACATAAACAGGTCTCTCAACTCAAAATTAATACAGAAAGGGTAAAACAGAAGTCTATGTGTTTGTCTGTGTGCGTCCGTCCGTTGTTACACTAGTGCACCGCGTCAGCAGTTTGCCTTGTGTTGATGTGGAAAGAAATCCTACAAAACCTTAATATTTGGTTTTCTCATAATGTAAAATTAATATATGGAAATATTTTTCGTAATTTCGATGCCTTTAGAAGTTTTGTAGCTATAAAGCTCTGTTTGATATCCCAAGAATATTTTTTATATTATTATTTCAAATTGGTATTTATATAATACTTAAGCTATACTACATCTGTTTATAGCATAATCATTTCTTTAGTGATTACAAGAAGAACGCAACTATATTGGTCAAATGAATTTTTATTTGTCAATAGGCCTAGTGAACCAAAAAGTAAACGCTTGGGTTCGGTTTTCGTTTCTGTAATGCAGAGACATTAACGGTTCAGAGTGAGCCGAAAGTTAAATACACTTTTAAATACTTAGGCTTAGATTTTATAATCATGGTGGAGATCTGGGCCGCGTTCAGCAGAGCTCAGCGCTGTTAGCAATGCCCTACAGAACGGGATTTTGTTGTTGAATTTTGACGTCACGGTGCTCTGCGCTGAGCCAGCGCGGTCTTCAAAGAAAATAGTCGGGTTTTTGGATAACGTGACGTAAAACGCGTAGTTCTCAGCTTGGCGAAATAAACATTGATGAATTAATACAAATAGCTCTTGCTGATTTTTATGGGACTATAGCTATTTAATTGGCGTGAAACCAGTTGATCACGCGAGCAGAGACCTGCACTGGCCGAGTTTTTCAGGCCCGACCCAAGCCCGGCCCGGTTTTAGCATTTTGAATAAGCCCGAAACCCGGCCTGAGCCCGAGTACAAAGTTGGTTTTTCGGCCTGGTCTGGCCCGGCCTGTTACATGCATTAACCAAGCCCGGCCCGGCCCGGCCTGACACATTGCATGAATTGAACAGGCCCGGCACGGCCCGTTACACGTATTTCAGTTGTAATTTTTGTATTTTTTTACATAAAATCAATGATTTGAATTCATATTTGCTTTAGCGTCGTGTATTATTCACTTCTTTTGATAATCGTTCGTTACATTTGTTCATAGAAACTTATACTCATTTAAATTATCTTTCATTTGAACTTTGGATTTAATGAGAATCAAGTTCGGCCCGGCCCGAATTTTCAAAAATGAACAAAATCCCGGCCCGCCCCGGCCCGTTAATTTCCAAAATTTTAAAAACCCGGCCCGGCCCGGCCCGATACAATTTTCAAAAGTGGAAAGCCCGGCCCGTGCAGGACTCTGCACGCGAGAATTTTAAGAGACATGTTAGTTTCAAATTTTAAATATGTAAGTTGTTCTTATCTATCTCTAGAAATATGTTATCATACAATATTTTAAGCCTTGGTACCTTGCACGCTTTATTGCGCTAGCGTTATTTTTAAAACAGCGATGACCGGAGAAAAGCTATGACGACAGATCTCACCGGTAAACGTTTTCCAAAATCCGCTGTCATTTTGGGGAGCTTTGCTGGACGCAGCCCAGACCAGTGAAAGATCTAATCGTAATCGGATTATAGCTTCGTGTTTTCATGCTTTTTATGGTGTGCATTTACCTTCAGTGTGTGTAGCCACAAATTAGCTTTGGTGTTATGTAACGTTAACAGTCATGTTGACAAACTAAGAAAATAGTTGAGAAGAAACGAGAGGATAGTGTTTACATGGCAACCCTGTTGTGAATATGGCTTTGAACATAGAGGGTATACAGTGGAGGAGTAGAAAATTGGGCCTTTACAAACACGTAAAGGTAATATCCCTCCAAAGTTTTATCTCTTCATTTCCCGTTTTTCCCCCATCGGATGATTTTAATTTGCACAAGTATATCCTTATTGGATATAAAATGTCGTCTGATTTACAGTATATTTGCTATGCTTTGTATACTGCTTTAATATTTCATAAATTTTAACTTCAGTATTTGTTCATAAAAAAAGAAACATTTCCATATCTGGGTAAATAAGTTTGTAAGTAGTCTCTTGACTCGAAGAGGTAATATTTCGGTTTTCCCAACCTGTTTTTTCAATAATAAGAAACTTTTTTATCGTCGGCAGCGTTTAAAATTAAAATATTTGCTAATGTCTTTTTTATAGGCACTATATATTACGTTAGGAAATTATATTTGGGAACTCGTTATATGTTAAAATTTCTTTTTTTACCTAGTTTTTTAATAAAGGTACATTTCTTCAATTTAAAAATATTTGGTTCTTGTAAACTATAAATTTTGCTTAATATTTTACAAAATTCTTGGGTTTAGTGCTCATTTTACTTAGCCACTCAATCGCTACTGGTTAATTAGATTTTTGCAGGATAAGATAGTCTTACGTTGTAACGTACTAACGTTCCCAAGAATTACTAAAATTAATTTCACCGGGGAAAATAATTAAATATATAATAAATAAATAATAAATTTGCCTGAATTAATACGGGCAAATAATATTTATAAATGGCGTGAATTGATCACACCAAAATCGTTCTCGTTTGAATGTTAATCCAATCTTATTATAACGCGAAACAAATACGTATGAACGCCAGAAGCGCTTACATGGGAACGCCAAAATCGCTTACATGGGAACGCCAAAATCGCTTACATTTGAACGCCAAAATCGCTTACATTTGAACGCCAAAATCGCTTACATTTGATCGCCAAAATCGTTTACATTTGATCGCTAAAATCGCTTACATTTGATCGCCGAAATCGCTTATATTTGGACGCCGAAATCGCTTACATTTGAATGCCAAAATCGCTTACATTTGAACGCCAAACACGCTCTCGTTTAAATGATAGTGCAATCATATTTGAATGCCAAAATGACCTTATCTGAACGTTCATTAGCGTGCATTTTTGAATATCAATATTAGCGTTCAAATATGAGCATTTCGTTAACGTGTACAATTCAGTACCACTTTAACTCTACCCGACACTAATAAGGTAACTTTACCCGACACATCCCCAAAAATAGCATACAGCAATCAATGCTAAACGATGCCAGTTTTCAATTGTTCTACTAATGTTTGCGGGAACGTATTGATATCGTTTCTCGCGATAGATCGAAAGAGTACTTAACTATCTCTTAAGTTCAGTTTTTATCAGTTCAGTTTAAGAAATAAACCGAAAACTGAACTGTGGGAAACCTTAGTGACATACGTCACTAGGAGAGGTAATAACTACTCTTGTCAATATATATCTATCCATTAAAAACAAAAATAATAGTAAACAAGACGGACCAAGGGCTCGTAATAGTAGCCACATCGTACGAGTGAATAGCCCCTCTATACCCTACCCTAATGAGTGGATAACCCCTCTATACCTTACCCTAATGAGTGAATAGCGCTATCTTTTTCAATGCTTAAATGATTTACCGTGCATAAAATCAGAGTATAAATTTACTTATGCTGCAATTCTAATATTCCGGCGAATCGATGAACAGATAGTTTTAGTGATAATTCCCTGGATGAGTTTACAACATAGACTTATGCCGATGCACACATATCGCATCTTATAAATTTCTAACAAGGACTTATGCCCATAAACGTTTGAAAGAGAAAGTTTAGTTATAGTGATTATACCCTCGAATTACCTTAAGCAAGGCTAAAATGATCAAACGCACAACGCTCATTTAACACTATGTTAGCTCTATCTAAACCCACATTTGAATTAACCGCTAAAACGTTCCAGTCAAACATAACATAGATGGCGATAGCTACCGAACGAGAACGAAACACATGAGGAGCGCAGTAGGAAATGGAGAAAATCGTTATCTATTTAATTAGCACAAAAATAAAAAGGAAATAAATATAACAAGATGGTCCCGGCAGACCATAACATTTTTGCACACCATATAATTTTATAATACATTTGTTCGGTGAGTGAGGGGTTTCGCAAAGGTATTTTATTTCCATACCTGCATAGACGATTACCAGCATTATAACTCACTGAAAACATTTTGCGTGCTCTGAAAACATTGTCACAGAATGAGCAAATTCGAACCAATTGAAGCGACCTATATTTTTTGGCGTATTTTTCAACGAAAAAAATCAAAAAAAAAATTACATAGAATAAGGAAAAGAGTGTTCATACTTTGAACTCTAACTATATTTTAACATATTATCAGTATCGCAAGTTCACAACATGACTATTTTTTCAACGTTGGAAATATTAAAAAGGTCTATATTATAAAAAAGGGCGTACTGAACTTCTAAATTTTACTCATTTTTGAAATACCTATAATCAATGTGGATATGAAAGAATTAAGATACAAATAATTTTAAAATTCAAATTTGCAGTACAAAATCAAGTCACAGGTTTCAGTGGATATTTTTTCATCAGAATAAAAAACAGTCCATACTTTGAACTCTATTTTTAATTGTAAAATATCATAAAAATAAAAAAATAAAGAAACTGTTCATACTATGAACTCCTACTAAATTTTAAGATGTGGATATAAAATAAGATACAAAGAATTTTTAAATTAATTTGCAGCACAAACTATAAACGTATTATCACATGAACATTTTTTCAACGTTGAAAATATAACAAAAACCATAAAATAAAGGGCATACTGAACTTATAATTTTTTTTCTCATTTCTATACTAATTTTTTGATGCAATAGAAACTTAAGTCACATGACTATTTTTTAAACGTTGAAATAGAAAAAGGGCATACTAAACTTCTATATATTTTTTTTCATATCTATACTGAACTACTAAATTTTTCTCTTATTTTTGAAGTTCCTATAATCACAGTCTATTGTTCGATGTGGGTATAAATTAATTAAGATATAAAGAATTTTCCAATTAATTTGCAGTACAAACTTAAGTCGCAGGCTATTTTTCAATAGAAAGGGTCTATACCATTACGAAAAACTGTCGATACTTTGAACTTAATATATTTTTAACGTATTGTCACACATGAATATTTTTTCAACATTGAAAATAGGAGAATTGTATGGTCTAGGTTGATATCTATCATCGTCCTGATTTAAACACTTGTTAAGACGCTGATCCGACTGTCTTTTGGATTCTATTTAAGTTTCATATTTAATCAATTCATTTTTAATTAATTTATTTCAATTTAATTTTCAACCTTTATTGTTCCATTTGTTGTCCAAAGAAAATCTACGTTGCGTTCTAGCACGTCTGTTACCCTCCTCGTTCATTTTTAAGTCTTTATAAATAATCCCTATTTATAAGCTTTTAGATGACAATTCTTAATTTTTAGGTTGGTGCGTTTCGGCTTTCCTTATGCAATGAGCCGGGTTCACTGTTTAAGGCATAGCCCACTCACGCCCATTCATTGCTTAAGGCATAGCCCACTCGATCACGCGCATCACTCCGCAAGCTGTTCGCGATATAGAAGCCCGATCAAACAATTCAGTTTACATGTATTAGTGATGGGTTCAGTGCTAAGACTGTATATACAGGGTGTTTCTGGAAAGTCTGGCACAAATTAACAGGCATGTTCCTTGGGTCAAAAGGAGACCGAAAGGTCCTATGACGTTTTGGGATAAAGCGCTCCGTTGCGACGTTATGGGCTCTCAAAAGTAGGCCGGAAAACAAGGAGATTTTGCAGAATTATAGCACTAGTATTGTGGTTTTGACCCAATTGTTTTCGATTATTGAGCATAAGGCAATGATTGAAATAAGTTCAAACCTAGTGGAAGACAATGAACGTGTTAAACGGCCAAAAGCGTTAATCCCTTTGTTTTAATTAATGATTGTAATTAAAGGTAAGGAAAGTAGCTCAGATATCGGTTACTTGTTTGTTCAGATGTACTGGTAACTGACCAGTCTTTTATTCTTTATTTGAATTAGACACATTACTTTTACAATAATTCGAATGAACCCCATTACTTTTACAATATTAATTTGAATGAACCCCTTAACCTTTACAATAATTCGAATGAACCCCTTAACCTTTACAATAATTCGAATGAACCCCTTAACCTTTACAATAATTCGAATGAACCCCTTAAGTTTTACAATAATTCGAATGAACCCCTTAAATTTTACAATAAATCGAATCGAACCCATTAATTTTATAATAATTTGAATCGAGCCCATTAATTTTACAATAATTCGAATCGAACCCATTACATTCACAATAATTCGAATCGAACCCATTACATTCACAATAATTCGAATTGAACCCATTACATTTACAATAATTCGAATTGAACCCATTACATTTACAATAATTCGAATGAACCCCATTTCTTTTACAATAATTCGAGTCGAACCCCATTACTTTTACAATAATTCGAATGAACCCCATTTCTTTTACAATAATTCGAATCGAACCCCATTACTTTTACAATAATTCGAATGAAACCCCATTACTTTTACAATAATTCGAATGAAACCCAATTACATTGTTCTACAATAATTCGAATCGAACCCCATTACTTTTACAATAATTCGAATGAAACCCCATTACTTTTACAATAATTCGAATGAAACCCAATTACATTGTTCTACAAAAATTGTTCAAAATGGGCACCATCAACGTTTAAGCAAACTTGCGCGCGTACGCCATGAAGCACGTTAAGGTACAGTCGTGTCCAAAAAAAACTTTCTCTCGCGCGATGGCTTGTTTAACAATTAGCTACACCAAAATTCGTTCTCACTGAGTACCCATTAAAAATGAATACGTATTAGGTTTAATAAAAAACATAGGTCGTGAAAATAACAGAATTAATCTACTAAACGTAGGGTTATTCATACTGGAGGGGATTTGAACACCGCATAAAGGGTTAGTGTCACTAAGAATGTTTAATATCAAATAAGACGTTAATGCCATGGAATCTCTAAACCGCTGTCACTGTATTACTTTGAAGATTTATCGAACGTTTTCACCGGAGGTGCCAGACAATTTTACCCTTTGGTGGCTCCAAAAAGCCAATCAATTTATGGCATCAAGACCAAAGTCACATTGAAGGTTACAGAATGAAAGCTCACTCAACCACGTTTATTTTGTCATTATGGGCCCCATGACAGGCTTCAATTGTTTACCATTCAGGCAACTATACTTCAACGCGAACCTTGTAGGGTATCAGGCCATAGAATGGGGGAACCATGGAATTTGTGGTTGATTTCATGGCACCTTCTTCCCCGAAATGCTCTTCTGTCTCGTTCGTACATTGTGGCACTTAATGGGAGGGTGAAGAGGAAAAACCAAGTCATTCGTTTCATCCATTCTTTTACTAATTATAAGACCTATATGCATAGTTAATCATTCAGGAAATATCTCCGAGCTATTATAAAGATCAAAATAGTTTCACATTTCACTGTTAAACACAGCGCCTCCAACCAAGCGAACAAAATACTCCTAGCATACTCTTTGTCGCGCGTTACGTTTTTGACATCCCGCGCATTTTTTATCACTTCTCGCGTTATAATTGCTCTCGAAAATAGCGCGTGCCACATGTGTTTGGTTCGCAGTAAGGCAGGGCGTGACAAGATATTAATGATGCGCAGCTATTTAACCATGAAATCTGAATCTACAACTTAGAATTTTGTAATAAGTCGGAGATATTTTCTGAACGGTTGACTATTTAGATTGGTCTTATAATTAATGGAAGATTCGATAAAAATGCACTTGATCTTCCTCTTTACCCTCCTGTTAACACCCTTGATCTGAAAGTTGGTGCGCTGGAAAGTTCAGAAGTATAACGAATTTGATTAGAATTTATGTCTTCACGATGACTAAGAAATTGGTGGCTCTATAATAATAGAGAGAGAGCACACCATATCTTGCAACGTCACGGGTCTCTATCTCTTACGTCGGTGTCATCCCCTCTACCGAGGGAGCACAGTACTCGCTCATGAAAACGCTCCACCAGTAGAGGGGTTGCACGACGGCGCTTGTTCTTTCCCTCCCTGGCCATTGCTGTCTCCCTATATGTCGTGTTAACAATACATTCTAGGTGTTCAGTTATGGCCTATAATTCAATCGCCTAAGAGATTTGTAACGGATTAGTTACCCTTCTTCAGTAATTCATATTATTGTCACGCATACCAGTTTATTTTATGTTTTTGCATATCAATTCAATTTAATTGAAAACCTTTTTTGTTTACCCCTTTAAAATATCATTTGAAATCTTGTTTACATCCATGGCTGGATTACCCCAAAAGAGCTGGTTACCCTTTGCGCGAGCCGGAACGAATGCCCTGTGTCAACCAGAACGACCCGCCACTCTTTTAACGGCAAATTAAACCAGAACCTCCTGCGACCCCTGTAAACCGAATCGAATCACGAGCTCTCTGAGTGCCAGGTGAATACGAGCTCAGACGAATACTAAGAACAACATCACCTGACCCGGCTTAAACGATGAGAGGTTTTAAGAAGAAGAAAGGTTACCAGATAGGAGATTCTAGCAAAAGTAGATAGGGGGGGGGAAAGTAAAGCACTTGGAAGATCCCCCGCGCCATGAAAACCTAGAAACCCCCTTTCCTCTCTCTCACAGTTCCTACCCCCTCGCGTAGGAGAGGCATTGCACATTGCCAGTGCCTATTTGCAACTGAAAAATAGTTCTGTAAACAGTTTTAAAAGGACTCCTACTAGCCAAGGCTTAACAAGATTGCATACGGATATACGGTAAAGCAACATCTGTGAGTGGATACGTTAAAATTAATAAATGATCTTTTTACCACGGACGATACTGGAAGTAGAATTAGAATATTTAACTGTATGAAAGGTAATGGATCCATGAATGAACTGTTATATGATATGATTTGTGATCTTCTTAAGTCAAAACATGAAGAAGATAGTGGTGGTTATTCTGCATTTCTTTTTGCCTGGACTATTAAAGGATAAAAATCAGCGCCCCGAATTTTTAAACGATGTAACACTTGGTCGATTTGAATTTTCCTTTAGAGCAGACAATTTCACCGGCTACTGTCCCGGGGCGCTGCCGTCGCTATGAACTACCTCTCAAAAAAAATCGATAAGGGGTTGGGGTGTTTTCTCAAACGTCATTGGCTAACTCGCATAGGGGGTAAGGGAGAGGAGAGAGAGCTTCTAAACTTAGAGGAAACCCACAGTCAAAGGTGGGGGACCATCCTCGAGCTTTACTTTCCCCCTATCTACTTTTGATTCTAGTATTTTTACCCTCTGAGGGACCAGGCTGGTCAACGACGGATGCGCGCCTAAGACTTCGTGCCCGCTAGATCTATCTATGATAGACGTTGAACAAACTTAAGTGCCGAGAAATCTAACTCCACCACCCGAAGACCGTGCCCAGGACATTACCGTCTCATATAAACTATACGGAAACGACTTCTAAGACCGCGCCGAGAAACCCCTGTCTTCGTGGGCCAAGATTTGCCACACTGTTAAAAAAAATTGAACTGTTTGACACCTTTAGAGGTGTTTCCTAATGCATCCCCAGCAGCACCCCTATTGATGTCAATACGCACCTTTCAAAGCGGTGCGAAATAATACCTTATCTGAAGGTGCTTTTTATATCCTGTGAGGTGTTTTAATCACTTTGAAGAGAGGTGTATATTAATACCAGAAAAAGTGTTAATAAACCCTTCAAAAAAAGGTCTTTTTGAGACTAATTTGGTGTTTTTAAATTCCATTGACGTTGGTGCTTTTTAATTCTTGTTAGGTTTAAACCATCATTCTTAATAGAGGATTTTAATTATACCAGAAAGGTGTCTATAAACTCTGTAAAAGGTGTTTTTTGAAATTATTTTTTTCAAAACACATGAGTTACCATAGATTAGTCTATCAAAATAGCTGCTCAAATCCAGTGAACGTTTTTCTGCTGTAAGCCTTATTCAACCGTGTAAGAATTGATATGCGTGTGAAATGGTTACGTTTAACCAGGGATTCATTTATTTAATTAAGACCTGGTTTAACCTTTACTGTATATCCTCAATAGTTCTATTTAAGGACCTGATTTACATCATTTAAATGCGTATTTAATTTTCGGCTCGCTGTGAACCGTCAAGGACTCCTCAAAGACACACGAATTCAAGGAACCAATCCGAACAACGCTTACCAAAACATTTCGAAGTAACATTTAGTGAAACTAGGAAAGTTAAATTTCAAGTTTAACCTGTATATAAATGTAGTAAAGCTTAATTAAAAAGTAAACACCAAATTTGATATATTAATATAAAAGATCTTCTTTGAATATTGAAATGAAACAGAACTTTATAGCTACAAAACTACTTAAAGAATCGTAATGCCGAAACATACTTAACATATTTTCATTTAATATTCTACAATAAGAAAATGTTATGGTTTTGTAAGTGATAATTTTATCCTACTCGCTTTATATTAACTTTGATATGCGTGTAGTGTTTCGACTCAGATGCAATCTTCATTACTCGTTCTATATCAACTTTCACTTGTGTCGTTCCGAAGAAAGAAAATTATCTTAAATATTTAAATAAATATAAATGATATTAATTTTTTTAATCGTCAGTATTTTACCTTAATTCTAGTTAAGTGGTTTAAAGAAGCGTAATTCTTAAAATGATTTTAAATATAGCTATTGTTGACGTTTGACTTCTAGCGTAAACCGTTTACACAATTTTTGGAAATTTAGGGTATATAAGGCGATTGATTCACAAATGGTAGGAATAAGCGCTATTGCGTCAACCTTTGGTCGAAGCCCTGCCATTGGGAGGCTGGTCGTTTCTCTTAACTTAAGCCGATCGCGCGTACATCTTAATCCCAACGATGTTAATGGAGTAGAAGCCAATGTTTCAGTATGATGGTGTTGTCAGAAGACAATAAGTACAGATTAGCGTGTATGTGGTATATACCATTAGAAAAACAAGTGTGGCGATAGAGTAATGAAGTAGAATTTTTACCTCTCTCCGAGTGACTGGACGTGTCTGTGGGTCTGTCTGTCACCGCGTTCGCAGTTGGCAAATCGAAGCAAACGTGTTCGTAATTTCCGGAACGCGTTCGCAGTATACAGAAACTCGGAAAATGTTACTTCGTTGCTATATCCATCTTATTTAACGTCAATCATTAACTATCCGTTACACCTTCATCTGCTGTCTAACAACCAATTGTTTTACCCAATGCTAACCGGTATTTAATGGTTTCTAACAACAACACCATGCACTAGTCTTTCGTGTACACCACATACGCCACACGTCCACACGAGAAACGTCTAGCCTCCTAATGGCAGAGCTTCCACCAAAGGTTCACGCAATTGCGCATTTCTTATCTCTTAGTGTGAATCAATCACCTTATATACCCAAAATTTACAAAAGTTCTGATATAGGTGTTTCCTAGAAGTATAACTTTATAGATAGCTATGTTTAAAATTATTTTAGGAATTAAATTTCTTAAACCTACCTAATTATAATTAACGTAAAATACTGACAATTAAAATAATTCATAGCACTTATATTTATTTAATTATTTAAGATAAACTTCTTTCTTTGGAATGACAAAAAAGAGAGTTTATATAGAACGAGTAATGAAGATTGCATCTGAATCGAGACACAACACGCATATCAAAGTTAATATAAAGCGAGTAGGATGATAAGATCTCTTCCAAAAGGATAACATTTTCTTTTTGCAGAATATTAAATGGAAATATTTTAAATATTTTTCGGCATTACGATTCTTTTAGTAGTTGGGTAGCTATAAAGCTTTGATTCATCTTAGACACACAGATACGTCCAGTGTAATACCTCTCCGTGACGTCATCGTCACTCGGAGAGATAAAAACCTGTGTCAAGGGGAAATTCAAGTGATAATTTTATGAATTACTCTAATTCCAAGACGTTCCAGCATATTGAACTCTTCGAGAATTATTTTCCAATGATTGAAAAATCAAAATAAGTATAAATTCCTTCAAATATTAGAATAAGCTAGTCCTAAGAAATGTAAAATAATTTAGATTTTTAAAATCTTTGGGTTATTTTTAGGATGCTTCACTGTGCAGGTAGAATTAGTAGATTATTTCCCTCTAAGCTCATATCAATAACCTTTCACTTAAAAAGACACCATATCAGCTTAAAATGTGTAAAGTAAAGCCCAAAGGTGTTTATTCGCACCATTCGAACAGATATATATTAAAAACACTATTTCCGTTTAAAAAACAATTTAATAAGGGTCAATTAACACCGAAAGGTGTGTCTACGTACCAGTGAATCACAATCTCCTTAAAAATACCTTAAAAGAGTCAACTAGCACCTTTTTACGAAGAAAACACCATTTCAGTTAAAAAACACTCCAAAAAGAGTGTATAAACACCTCAAGGTATTTCCGAACACCCATGAAACACCATTTTTTCTAACAGTGCACCCAAGATAAACTATATGTGCGCAAATGGTTCGAGCAGTGCCGTCCGCGAGATTACGCTCTAAACAATTTAATCTAAAACAATGTGCGCGTAGGACCACCTACCACAAGTTCCGTAAAAGCCGGCGTCATTAACGTAACTCCCGTAAAACAAGGGTATCCAGCCATTCCCCCCTTCTATGTAATGTGTATTATAGTCATTTAACATATGATGCATAATTATCTTATCATTAATTGCGTTTTATTATTAGTATCGCGTTACCATTAAGTCTTGTCCTAAAAGGATTGTCTTAATAAATACAGTATAAAGTCATATCGGCCCGTTGTCCATATTATTAACCAATGATGACACTCTTCAATTATTCCCCTAGACAACTTAACCAACATTAAACTAAATTCTAAAACCCTCTAAAGAAAAGTCTCCCAGATTACACATGCAAGTTCCCTAAGAGATGTTACACTGGTGTTACAGCTATTGTGTTCAACAATCCTCAAGTCACGAGTTGAAGTTTCCACACCTTTGACTGTTTTCTTCCAAACCGTTTTAATGGGTCACATATCTGGATAACGTTCAGAAAGGTAGGCCATTGTGAAACGTAAATCCGGAGAATAGTTGTCAATGATATGTGTAAATAATCGTAGTCAATGATGTTCTACGTATATATTTGTCCGATTTAAAACGCTATTAATGCAATGCCAACTATACCTCTACCTCTACGGAAGTATTACGTATCCTCGAATTACGTCGTTTTTGAGAATAAACGTCTTGTGGTTAACACCTGCAGCATCTCTACCTCGAAAACCTTACATTAGTGATTAGGAATTGAGGAGCAAGTATAGATTCGCCACGTATGACGACTTGACTCCATTTATTCCACCAGTGGAATATCCGGCAAAATGACGACGTTTCTGCTCTTGTTGAAGCTTGAGGAAAGTGTTGGTTTCGGTTCCATGTCCTTGATAATAAATTACTCTTAACACGTATACACGTATTTGAGAAAGTTAAATTTAAAGGCGGATTTACGGCGAAAAGGGTTCTAGTCACACTGAAAACCGAGCATCGAACTAACAATGGGCGACCGTGCTGCAAAATTTGAGGGGTTCTAGGCAAACTGAAAAGCATGCAAAGCGGTTCTAGTCAAACTGAACAATCGTTTTTCATCGAGACTGAGCGAAAATTCGGGACGGGACCAAGTTACGCTCTATTGTTCTTCTTCAGAATGACTAATACCCCTCAAATTTTGCAGCACGGTCGCCCATTGTTAGTTCGATGCTCGGTTTTCAGTGTAACTCGGCCTTTAACGAATTTAAACTACGGAACATCTAGGGCGCTACACGCTTTACTATCGTTTTCTTATAACTATTCCCACTAGAATATATAAATAAAAAAGGTTTAAGGTGCAAATGATGCAACTCCAAAGGTTATTAAACAGCGGTTGTTTTTACTATTGCCAGGCTTACTATAAAAGCTACAGCTGATGAAAGTGATATAACATTCATAATGCCACGTCTAAGTAGCCAAGATCGAGCGAGGTTGATCGCGCTGCATGAAACCGGTCGAAGTGTCCCACAAATAGCTGATCTACTTAATTGTTCTCAACCAACTGTTCGATATTGGATAGCCGCTCATGCTGAAGATGGACGTTTAACTGATAAACCACGAGAAGGGGCACCAAGAGTGACTACCCAGCAAGATGATGAAATCATTTCAGCTATTGTGTTCAACAATCCTCAAGTCACGAGTCGTCCTATTAAGGTTATCCTGGACTTGGAAGCATCAGAACAAACCATAAGAAGAAGAATTCGTATGTCCGGTCTACGAAGTCGTATTGCTGCCAACAAACCTTTCCTTAAGCCTGAACATGAGCGTCAACGTCTTCATTTTGCGCAAACGTATCAACATTGGGGTAATGAATGGAATCAAGTAGTCATAAGTGATGAGTCTACCTTTTGCTCGAGTCTTGATCATCAGTGTCGGGTTTGGAGGGAAAGAGGTTGCAGATATGAACCGCAAAACGTTAATTCGCAGAAAATGAGTGGCCGCTTTTCGGTTCCCGTTTGGGGATACATAACTTCCAAAGGACTTGGGAGTTTGACTCGCATTGATGGACATCTGAACTCTGCAAAATATATAGATATCATAGAGCATAGTTTTTTCCCTCATGTCCTAGACCATTATTTTCCGGATGGCCTCTTTACGTTCCAGCAAGATAATTCCAGGATACATACTTCACGCGCAACGATGGCATACTTTTCTGATCGGCATCCTGAATTGGAACTTTTACAATGGCCAACTTGTTCACCAGATATGTCACCCATTGAAAACGTATGGGCGGAAATGAAAAAAGGTGTGGCCGCTATGGATATTACTCCAAACGATCCCGATCAGCTATGGGACATGGTGCGGGCTACGTGGGACGAAATAGGAGAAAGGCCAAATTATTCCGAAGAACTGTTTGCGTCCATGCCAAGGAGATTGCAAAAGGTGATAGACGTCAATGGAAAGATGACGAAATATTAAATTAAATACAATTAATAAAACGTAATTGAATAATAACGTAATAATAATAACAAAAAGTCTTCGATACATTTACCTGTATTAAATAAATGTCAAGGCAAATGTGAGAAATTAAAATAGCTTCGAGATGTGTCACTGGTATTTCTTTGGTTTCTTTTATGTTAATTGAAATTATACATCAATGCCTTTGTGTCAAGTCGCGTTTAACTTCAATTAGCGAAGCCATTTTACCATTGACGTCTATCACCTTTTGCAATCTCCTTGGCATGGACGAGAACAGGTCTTCGTAACAATTTGACCTTTCTCCTATTTCGTCCCACGGAACCAACACCATGGCCCATAGATATTCTGGATCTTTTGGAGTAATATCCATAGCGGCCAAACCTTTTTTCATATTCGCCAATAAGTTTTCAATAGGTGACATATCTGGGGAACTCGTTGGCCATGGTAAAATCTCCAATTCAGGATGCCTGACAGAAAAGTATGCCACCGTTGCGCGTGACGTATGTATCCTGGAAGTATCTTGCTGGAACTTGCTGGAACGTGAAGAGACAATCCGAAAAATAATTGTCTACGACATGAGGGACAAACTATGCTCTAAAATATCTATATATTATTCACAGTTCAGATGTCCATCAAAGTGAGTCAAACTCCCAAGTCCTTTGGAAGTGATGTATCCCCAAACGGGACCCGAAAAGCGGCAGAGCATTTTCTGCGAATTATCGTGTTGCGGTTAATATCTGCAACATCTCCCTCCAAATCCGACACTGGTGAAGAAGACTCGAGAAAAAGTTAGACTCCTTACTTATGTCTACCTGATTTGGTCAAAATGAAGACGTTGACGCTCAAGTTAAGGCTTGAGAAAGGTTTGATGGCAACAATACACTTCAAAGACTGGACCATTTATTCTTATTGTTTGTTCTGATGTTTCCAAGTCCAGGAGAACCTTAATGGGATGACTCGTGACTTGAGGATTGTAGAACACAATACCAGTGTAAATTCTCTTAGGGAACTTGCATGTGTGATCTGAGAGACTTTTCTTTAGAGGGTTTATGAATTTAGTTTAATATTGGTTAAGTTGTCTAGGGGAATAATTAAAGAGTGTCATCATTGGTAAAGAATATGGACAACGGGCCGATATGACTTTATACTGTATTTATTAAGACAATCCCTTTAGAACAAGAATTAATGGCAACGCGATACTAATAATAAAACGCAATATGTTAAATGACTATAATACACATTACATAGAAGGGGGGAATGGCTGGATACCCTTGTTTTACGGGAGTTACGTTAATGACGCCGGCTTTTACGGAACTTGTGGTAGGTGGTCCTACGCGCACATTGTTTTAGATTAAATTGTTTAGAGCGTAATCTCGCGGACGGCACTGCTCGAACCATTTGCGCACATATAGTTTATCTTGGGTGGCAAATCTTGGCCCACGAAGACAGGGGTTTCTCGGCGCGGTCTTAGAAGTCGTTTCCGTATAGTTTATATGAGACGGTAATGTCCTGGGCACGGTCTTCGGGTGGTGGAGTTAGATTTCTCGGCACTTAAGTTTGTTCAACGTCTATCATAGATAGATCTAGCGGGCACGAAGTCTTAGGCGCGCATCCGTCGTTGACCAGCCTGGTCCCTCAGAGGGTAAAAATACTAGAATCAAAAGTAGATAGGGGGAAAGTAAAGCTCGAGGATGGTCCCCCACCTTTGACTGTGGGTTTCCTCTAAGTTTAGAAGCTCTCTCTCCTCTCCCTTACCCCCTATGCGAGTTAGCCAATGACGTTTGAGAAAACACCCCAACCCCTTATCGATTTTTTTGAGAGGTAGTTCATAGCGACGGCAGCGCCCCGGGACAGTAGCCGGTGAAATTGTCTGCTCTAAAGGAAAATTCAAATCGACCAAGTGTTACATCGTTTAAAAATTCGGGGCGCTGATTTTTATCCTTTAATAGTCCAGGCAAAAAGAAATGCAGAATAACCACCACTATCTTCTTCATGTTTTGACTTAAGAAGATCACAAATCATATCATATAACAGTTCATTCATGGATCCATTACCTTTCATACAGTTAAATATTCTAATTCTACTTCCAGTATCGTCCGTGGTAAAAAGATCATTTATTAATTTTAACGTATCCACTCACAGATGTTGCTTTACCGTATATCCGTATGCAATCTTGTTAAGCCTTGGCTAGTAGGAGTCCTTTTAAAACTGTTTACAGAACTATTTTTCAGTTGCAAATAGGCACTGGCAATGAGCAATGCCTCTCCTACGCGAGGGGGTAGGAACTGTGAGAGAGAGGAAAGGGGGTTTCTAGGTTTTCATGGCGCGGGGGATCTTCCAAGTGCTTTACTTTCCCCCCCTATCTACTTTTGCTAGAATCTCCTATCTGGTAACCTTTCTTCTTCTTAAAACCTCTCATCGTTTAAGCCGGGTCAGGTGATGTTGTTCTTAGTATTCGTCTGAGCTCGTATTCACCTGGCATTCAGAGAGCTCGTGATTCGATTCGGTTTACAGGGGTCGCAGGAGGTTCTGGTTTAATTTGCCGTTAAAAGAGTGGCGGGTCGTTCTGGTTGACACAGGGCATTCGTTCCGGCTCGCGCAAAGGGTAACCAGCTCTTTTGGGGTAATCCAGCCATGGATGTAAACAAGATTTCAAATGATATTTTAAAGGGGTAAACAAAAAAGGTTTTCAATTAAATTGAATTGATATGCAAAAACATAAAATAAACTGGTATGCGTGACAATAATATGAATTACTGAAGAAGGGTAACTAATCCGTTACAAATCTCTTAGGCGATTGAATTATAGGCCATAACTGAACACCTAGAATGTATTGTTAACACGACATATAGGGAGACAGCAATGGCCAGGGAGGGAAAGAACAAGCGCCGTCGTAAGATGTCGTGTGCAAAAATAAAAACCCCAAACATTTAAATTCATAAGTATCCAACCCCACAGGTAGAAATTCAAAACTTTCCGACCCCACAGATTAAGAGCTACCCCACCCTTCATCACCCCGACATTTTAGAGATAAAAATAAATATTAAAAAACTCGGGGTTTCTATCAATTCTCTGTGGCTCAGTGGTAGATTGTCTGTCTACTGCATGAGCGTTCCGAGTTCTATTCCCGGCTGCGACCTGAAGAAATTTTAATTAAAATTAAATCTCTAATCGAGCCCAGTTACCCCTATTGGTGGGTTGTGGTAATATAAATTTCCTTTTAAGCTAAAATCTAACGATAACGAAGCGACAACCCCGGCTACTACTACTAAGACGGCTCGGGTCAAACTAAGAGCCTCATTGTATACTACGATGTGGCTAAAAAGTAGCTCAAACAAAAACGTTAGACATTTACTTAAGGCGAACCCCAAGTTTAACTTCAAAAATTTAAATATAAAAAATATCTACAAACATGTCTACTCGTTCAGCTCACGCAAAGAGAATTTGTTTACACTAGGGTTTGACGCTCATAGGTCGCTAGCTATTTGAATATCACGTGGTTTGTAAGTTCCAATACATGATGCATGACGTCAGGGTGACGATTTCTATACCTCCTCCTTTTTAAGACAAGCAGGAAGACCCAGAAAATGGCCTGTTAAAGATTCCAAGTAGAAAAAGCTATGTATTCCTGGTATACTGTAGCGACACGTTACAATGAAGCTCAACGACAAGTTCATAATACCCATTACCCTTTTAAAACTTTATTGGATTATTCTTATCTATAAACTTCTAAAGACTGAGTGGCTGATTCCAGCTATAGCCTTATAGATCACGCGACTCGGCGAACGCAGGTAATATTTAACCGTTGCCTACGATAACGAAGGCAGCGATTTAACAATAGCCACGTCAGAATTTTCAGGCTGTGTCTGCCGAGTCGCGTCATCGATGAGGCCATGGTCCTGCGGAACGATATCACAGTGCTCTCAAGTTCACGAAATGAACAGAAAAATTCAAAAACGTGTTGCGAATACCAAATAATTTGGTCAATAGACTGATAAAAACATTCATTTTCTAGTGGTTTCACCCGCTATAGAAAAGTCAGTTATTCGAAACTCATTATTTGGTTGGTATTCTAGAATTTTGAAAACCATTATTCGATTCGTCGGTGCGAATAGTGGACCTCAGTTTTCACCAAATTATTTGGTCAGAGCAAATAGTGAGGAATAGTCTGCACGGCCCTAGCTAGGTTTCACCGCGGAAAATTAGCGACCGCCGTATCGGCGGCGTTAAACCATAGCCCACTCGATCACGCGCATCACGACACAAGCTGCTAAGACCCTTGAATTTTCTTAGTGGTCCCGTGCACCAATGGCTCCTCTCCGATTTGATTTTTAAACTGGACCAGGTAGTTTTTAAACTGGTATTTGCCTTGTGTCACCGCCTTATTTAGCACGTTGATCTTGAGGGGGGGGTGTGGCTAAAATCGTTTCTCTCCGGCGCTGACTCTTGCACTCGTCGCGGTGTCCGCGCGCATGCACTGTTAAAAAAAATTGAACTGTTTGACACCTTTAGAGGTGTTTCCTAATGCATCCCCAGCAGCACCCCTATTGATGTCAATACGCACCTTTCAAAGCGGTGCGAAATAATACCTTATCTGAAGGTGCTTTTTATATCCTGTGAGGTGTTTTAATCACTTTGAAGAGAGGTGTATATTAATACCAGAAAAAGTGTTAATAAACCCTTCAAAAAAAGGTCTTTTTGAGACTAATTTGGTGTTTTTAAATTCCATTGACGTTGGTGCTTTTTAATTCTTGTTAGGTTTAAACCATCATTCTTAATAGAGGATTTTAATTATACCAGAAAGGTGTCTATAAACTCTGTAAAAGGTGTTTTTTGAAATTATTTTTTTCAAAACACATGAGTTACCATAGATTAGTCTATCAAAATAGCTGCTCAAATCCAGTGAACGTTTTTCTGCTGTAAGCCTTATTCAACCGTGTAAGAATTGATATGCGTGTGAAATGGTTACGTTTAACCAGGGATTCATTTATTTAATTAAGACCTGGTTTAACCTTTACTGTATATCCTCAATAGTTCTATTTAAGGACCTGATTTACATCATTTAAATGCGTATTTAATTTTCGGCTCGCTGTGAACCGTCAAGGACTCCTCAAAGACACACGAATTCAAGGAACCAATCCGAACAACGCTTACCAAAACATTTCGAAGTAACATTTAGTGAAACTAGGAAAGTTAAATTTCAAGTTTAACCTGTATATAAATGTAGTAAAGCTTAATTAAAAAGTAAACACCAAATTTGATATATTAATATAAAAGATCTTCTTTGAATATTGAAATGAAACAGAACTTTATAGCTACAAAACTACTTAAAGAATCGTAATGCCGAAACATACTTAACATATTTTCATTTAATATTCTACAATAAGAAAATGTTATGGTTTTGTAAGTGATAATTTTATCCTACTCGCTTTATATTAACTTTGATATGCGTGTAGTGTTTCGACTCAGATGCAATCTTCATTACTCGTTCTATATCAACTTTCACTTGTGTCGTTCCGAAGAAAGAAAATTATCTTAAATATTTAAATAAATATAAATGATATTAATTTTTTTAATCGTCAGTATTTTACCTTAATTCTAGTTAAGTGGTTTAAAGAAGCGTAATTCTTAAAATGATTTTAAATATAGCTATTGTTGACGTTTGACTTCTAGCGTAAACCGTTTACACAATTTTTGGAAATTTAGGGTATATAAGGCGATTGATTCACAAATGGTAGGAATAAGCGCTATTGCGTCAACCTTTGGTCGAAGCCCTGCCATTGGGAGGCTGGTCGTTTCTCTTAACTTAAGCCGATCGCGCGTACATCTTAATCCCAACGATGTTAATGGAGTAGAAGCCAATGTTTCAGTATGATGGTGTTGTCAGAAGACAATAAGTACAGATTAGCGTGTATGTGGTATATACCATTAGAAAAACAAGTGTGGCGATAGAGTAATGAAGTAGAATTTTTACCTCTCTCCGAGTGACTGGACGTGTCTGTGGGTCTGTCTGTCACCGCGTTCGCAGTTGGCAAATCGAAGCAAACGTGTTCGTAATTTCCGGAACGCGTTCGCAGTATACAGAAACTCGGAAAATGTTACTTCGTTGCTATATCCATCTTATTTAACGTCAATCATTAACTATCCGTTACACCTTCATCTGCTGTCTAACAACCAATTGTTTTACCCAATGCTAACCGGTATTTAATGGTTTCTAACAACAACACCATGCACTAGTCTTTCGTGTACACCACATACGCCACACGTCCACACGAGAAACGTCTAGCCTCCTAATGGCAGAGCTTCCACCAAAGGTTCACGCAATTGCGCATTTCTTATCTCTTAGTGTGAATCAATCACCTTATATACCCAAAATTTACAAAAGTTCTGATATAGGTGTTTCCTAGAAGTATAACTTTATAGATAGCTATGTTTAAAATTATTTTAGGAATTAAATTTCTTAAACCTACCTAATTATAATTAACGTAAAATACTGACAATTAAAATAATTCATAGCACTTATATTTATTTAATTATTTAAGATAAACTTCTTTCTTTGGAATGACAAAAAAGAGAGTTTATATAGAACGAGTAATGAAGATTGCATCTGAATCGAGACACAACACGCATATCAAAGTTAATATAAAGCGAGTAGGATGATAAGATCTCTTCCAAAAGGATAACATTTTCTTTTTGCAGAATATTAAATGGAAATATTTTAAATATTTTTCGGCATTACGATTCTTTTAGTAGTTGGGTAGCTATAAAGCTTTGATTCATCTTAGACACACAGATACGTCCAGTGTAATACCTCTCCGTGACGTCATCGTCACTCGGAGAGATAAAAACCTGTGTCAAGGGGAAATTCAAGTGATAATTTTATGAATTACTCTAATTCCAAGACGTTCCAGCATATTGAACTCTTCGAGAATTATTTTCCAATGATTGAAAAATCAAAATAAGTATAAATTCCTTCAAATATTAGAATAAGCTAGTCCTAAGAAATGTAAAATAATTTAGATTTTTAAAATCTTTGGGTTATTTTTAGGATGCTTCACTGTGCAGGTAGAATTAGTAGATTATTTCCCTCTAAGCTCATATCAATAACCTTTCACTTAAAAAGACACCATATCAGCTTAAAATGTGTAAAGTAAAGCCCAAAGGTGTTTATTCGCACCATTCGAACAGATATATATTAAAAACACTATTTCCGTTTAAAAAACAATTTAATAAGGGTCAATTAACACCGAAAGGTGTGTCTACGTACCAGTGAATCACAATCTCCTTAAAAATACCTTAAAAGAGTCAACTAGCACCTTTTTACGAAGAAAACACCATTTCAGTTAAAAAACACTCCAAAAAGAGTGTATAAACACCTCAAGGTATTTCCGAACACCCATGAAACACCATTTTTTCTAACAGTGTTGGGTAAAGAATAGGTAGGCTAAATACATAATATCTTCGCGTTTTCACTGTTTAATACGAAAAGTGAAAAAAAAAATGTATGCTAAACTAGAAATGAAACCTTATAGCGTCGTGGTCACTGTATCCAGACAGTATTGAATTAGGCTAGCATTTCTCAATTTTATGTGGGTGTGGCACTCTTCGTAACTTTATATATGTGCTGTGTAACCCTAGCACATTTCAAACCACACGGAGTATTGCAAAGTGATTTTTGCTCTTGATCAATTTACCTTTCCTGCACCGACGCAATTTTTTCTGTTGCGTATTGTTTTTCTCGATTACGGTGTTGATTTTTTTCATTGCGGCACCAAAGTTTGCAGTTCGACGCAAAAATTTCGGATATCCACACAAAGATAGCGAGAATCCATCCAACAACGAGTCCACAAAAAATGAAGTAGAGATCAGAAAACACAATGTAACCGACTGAATCTGGACGAGAATATTCATTGGACGCGGCTAGAGCAGACATTTCTAAATCTTTAACTTCCCATCTCGATAATAGTTCCGAGGTCATGAAAATAGTTAACCTATATTGATGTATAGTTTAAGTGTTAAGAATGAAAACTCAAAGGATGACACAATGTAACTTACCAGCGATTAAAAAGAGTTTTGCACTGGAATTTCTTTTGGAAAACGACGCATATTGGATCCAGGAATAAATATTTTCGCGAGAAATGGAACATGGTTAAGGAAAAATTTGAACTTAGTACAATGGCTTGCATTTCGATTTTGGGTCCAACTACGGTGATTTTGTTTTTTAAGATATCTGAAAATGATTCCTTATTGTACGGATGTCCTCGAAAAGGATTCTTCTTCAAAGACTCGGCTAAAATCTTCATATGTCCAGTACGTGACTCCTACATTTAAAAATTTCAGCTTGTCTGACATCTCTTTCAGCGTCCGCAGTGAGAAATGAGGTAAGATGGAGTGGAGAAAATGATGGGCAACCTACGTCAGACACTAAAACTCCCGGTGTACCTTGCTCACGCCCCTCTACCCTTCGGTAGTCGATTGTTTAGTGCTGCCGCATAGCGCCGATGTATTAGTATCAGAACTAGTTTATATTTTTAAGACAGAGGGGGCGTTCTTTACGATTCCGTACTGTACGACCCTACCTAAACGCTAAGGATGCTGGAAGGATTTCGGTGCCGTTCCGTAGGTGGGGATATAGGGGGAAGGTTATAGGTATAGGGGTTTCCACTCCATACCTCTCTCCTTCAAGGCGAAACCATAGAAGGAATGAAAGCCTACTAGTAAGTACAGATAGTACGAGCTTCCTTCGCGAGCTCTGACTATAAACTGGCGGCTTTGTATGGCATCAACCATGTCTTCAAGGTCATCAATTGGCTTTGAGGCGGACCAAATACTTGTCGATGACGTGATCATGCATTCGTAGATTTTTGCCGTACAACCACTCATAATTATTAAAGTTGTAAGAGCAATCAAATTCAAAGCTTTCCGAGTAAATATTTCAGTCGAAACGCCTGTGTAAAAGGATTTTTATAACTCTTATCAGTAGAGCTCGGCATTATCTATCAATTTTCCACGTTATTTTATCTTTATCCATACTCGAAACATATCACAAAACTTACATGTGGTATTATATTCACAAATTTGTTTATAAATAATCGGTTATCCACCAATTTGTGGATAATTGATCGAAAATGCCGAGCTCTACTTATCAGAAGCGTAACTTATAAGGAGTGCCCTCACCCACCTTGTCTTAGTATTATGGTAATTAAGGTCTTCACGTCAAAGTCACAAGGTACATACAATGAACAATGGTCGATAAATTTCATTATTAAAATTACGAGGACCAAGACATCAACAATGGCAATCCAAATCTATGGAAACAGTTTCGAAATATTTATTCGAGTGCTGGGTGGGAGTCAGTTTTGTAAAGGAGATCCAATCACAAAAGAAACTAGTATATGATTGAACCCCTTTTACCAGTTAAGTAAATGGGGAAAGTACGTATCGAAGGAAGTTTCGCGAGGCGTCGAGTTATGGTTTTTTTTTTCACACCTTCCCAGAATCGCGTTTTGGCGGGAAGTTGCGGGTGAATACATTTCCCCCAAACTATTTTCTGTTCGTCTGTCCAGGCTGAACGATTTTAGTTAGCTTTAGGACCGTGTGGTGGCGCATGTAAGAAAATTTCACTCTAAAACTTGCCTCTCTCCGATTGGATGAAATCAAATTTTGCCCCGGAAACCGTGTTTTTTTATGGGAAAGGGTCGCCTTACACTAGCTTAAGCTGGAGGTACATACGTAATTCCGCCTATTCACCTGAAGTTTATAATACTGCTCTTCCAGATAAAAGAAGCACAAAGAGGGGCAATTGTAACATGATTCTTCCCAACATCAGAACATTTGAGCAATGTAACTGAACCGAATCACATACGCGATAAATAGTTCCCTCATCGTTTCTCTTTTAGCGCTTAACTATTTGCCAAAGCACCAATGTGGATTTCTCTCCCACGTCAAGACAAGGTTTGTGGGTTCATTGCGGTGGGTTTAATACCAAACAGTTATAGAATTTACCCTAACAAGGTGCGATGCCCATCTGAAGTTTGATGAACACGAGAGCAAACAAAACGGGTGAGCCTGGGAAGAATCATGTTACATAACTAAAGTTTTAATAGAATACAGAATGTCATTCTTCTTCTATTATCCCCTTCTGGTATGACGAAATGGTGAATTAATTACTTCGATTTGAAATGGCTCCGTAAAGAAAAAGATAGACGGGACTTTAACTTTGTCCGGTTCCTTTGTGGCGAAAGTGACTTCTTCCATGGCGTAAGGGTACGAGAAATCCACGTATTTTGATCTTTCTCTCGTGTGGGTCACTCGTGAGATAGCTATGTCAGCTTCCTTGTAAAAAAAAGCCAAATCGTCTAGGGAAAAAATTGTTTTTTGACAACTGTTTTACTGGTCGAACGATCATTCCAAGTAGACCAGTGCATCTTCCACTTGGTTGGCATAATCCCGTCGTTAACTCGGCTGGACTTACGATCTTGTATCTGTTGTTTATCAATTTGCCATGTATAATCAATTTGCCATGTATAATAAAAATATATACGGGACTTCAAAAATCAAGTGGTCGGAAATTACTTGAAACCAATTTTGTCAGATAAAATATTTAGTATTTCATACTCTCTGCCCGCCACTCCCTGTAAGATAGTCTGGTTATTTTTGTGGTTTCTGAGTTCGGTCAGTTGAAAACCAGGATGCTGAAATCGTAAAAAAATAATATTTAATTTCAAAATTAGTGACATCCGCTTAGGAAGAATATTTTTGATTTCAAGCTGTTAAAAAATTATCACATAGGTTTATAAGATATATTCCATAAGTATGACACTTCCTACACTTCGTAATGCTAGAGACTTACTGAGAAGTAGCTCTAGAACGGCTCGAGAATTGACTACACACGGTTTTGCAGTCCATCTTCCTATTTTGTCTGTACTAAGCCTTTGACAGCGCCTCACTAGGCACCATTTTACGAGATTATATGACGTTTCGCCTACGTCACTTCATGACAGGCTCTCAGTAACCAGTGGCAAACTTATGGAATATATCTTACGAACTTATGGTATGACTAAATACTGGAAAAACGCTGTAGGATATTAATAAACAGCATTCCGTTTCCTTGATATAATACTATAATACGTATCAAGTATCTATGACAAATAAGACATGTACTTACGTGAAGTACCGCTACTAGAAGCGTCACGTTTCTACACGCGCTCCACATACTCACTATTAACGAGTAATACGTCGAACCAGGACTTAAGCAACAACGCCGTCAGACTTCATTTCCGAATCAAGAACTTAGAAGTCAACAAGCAATACCCGTTTACAAGGACACTCCACGTAAAACTAGACTGGAATTGTGGTTTTCAAGTACGTGTAGGCCATTGTACACATATTCCGCCTTATTCTGAATAAATTTTAGTTCCGTTAAGTGAAGAACGTCTCTGACGGAAACTTAATTAACCTGAAACTAAACATTAATAATAAAACACGGAAAACTTTCAGCCACTACGTCTTGATCATTTTGATCACGCCATACACGAATGTATAAAATTCACATGTTTTCTCATATTTACAATAGACCTTTTCGTTGTAAAAAAGGAGTGAGTATCGGGATATACAGGGATGTTGATACATTGCCTTTTCAGAACACTTATCATGATAAAAAAACAAAAATACTACAGCGCAAAAAAGGGAAATGGAAGGCAAAGTTTTACCTGTGTCTTTCCCTCTTAGTTACATCGAAATGGTCCATTGACTAATGCCGTTTTGCATTGAATCCTAGATGTCACCAAGGAGTAATATTTAACGAGGCCATACTAAAGTGCGAAAGACTTCAAATAAAACATTTACTATCACTCCGATAAAGCTACTCCATGGAATAAACAAACGGAGAACGGTTTTAGTTTGTATACCAAGTTTTAACGAATGGTCGCTAAACTTGTAAATTTAGGTCGCTCTACGGCACGTTCGATATGAAAATTACTTTTACAATAAAAATGCTTAATTTAGAAACTTTTCACGAAGTCAAGGTGTAAAATATGGGGTCGTAAACAAACAGTTTCAAGTAGTTTTGGATACTACTGGAGTTTTATAGATATGATGCCCCGAGAATCTCATTACGTTACGGGTTACGGTTTCTTTAGTTATAGGTTGTTAGTTGGAACTCTTAACTAAAACTGTTTAAAATAGTAACAAAATGCTTTTCGACATACCTCATATTGTTTTAAAAACTTTAATAAAACGCTTACAGTGAATACAATATTAAGTACGTCCAGGATAATAATAGTGCTTATTGTTAATAAATCACTTCCGGGACCATTGTTAGAATTATTACTCCTAAACATTTTCATACGATACAACTTTTTGACTGTACTAGATGGGTCAAAAAGTTGAGTCAGCTAAAATTGCTCATTGATAAACTTTTAATTTGGTGATTTAACTTGTCCAGCTTATGTTCACACGACCTAACAAGATTACTCAACTCAAGTTAAAGCAACGGACGGCTCCATTATCACCCCTAGCATTCCGGCTAAGCTTCTGGACACGAACCAATCAAACCTAATGCACTAGGTCCCATTGATTCCTGCATTTGGCTTAACTAGCCTTTACCAAGCTTAGCCATTGTGTGGTAGAAAAGCCATCTTTAAGGGGCACCAACGGAGCCGCCCTTTCCTTTAACTGTGGAGTCAAAAAGTTGTATAGTTTGAAAAGGCCTTTAGTCATTTTAAACATAAAACTAATGGGGTAAAAATGAGGACTATTAATAAAAAATGTCCTAGTGGACAAAGACTAGAAGAAGTAAATGATAAGAGCACAAAATGGAGTGACCGAAGTTCCAGATATTAAAAATTTTCAGTTTAAAGAAATGATTATGAAACATCAATTATTTTTTTTAAAAAAAATACAAACCTTCGTCTTTTTCACCAAAATTACATTTGCCCAAAATCTTTTATCATGAAATTTTGCATTCTTTTTTGAAAATGGTTCGTGTCAAAGCCTGCTATACAGGGTGTTTCTGATAAGCATGTCATAAATTAAAGGGTGTGTTCTTTGGGTCAAACTGAGTGAAAAGTGTCAAAGAACATGGGGTCTACAACGCTTACTTTCGGAGGTACGGGGCCCCAAACATTGACCCCCAAAACGTGAAAAATGTCACAAATGTGGAGTAAGACAGATCAGCTTGCTCATCTTGTTTAGACAATTCCAATACCCTCCCATCTTAGAAATCTAATGAGCCATTTTCAAGCAGAAGCGTATTACTAAAGGTAGAAGTATGCAAGGACTGGTCAATAAAAGTTGGTTCAAAGTGACAAACAAAGAAGAAATTCCAGTTAATGTATCATTTATTCCTATATGTACAAAGTTAGCAGCAGTTTTAGAGGAATTGTTCAAAATGCCCACCATTAGCATTAATGCAAACATGTGCCCGTCTAACGAACGATTCTTGGACATGTTGAAAGATGCCAGGGAGGCTATTCTCTAAAAATCGAAAATCATTCGGATCACTCCGAATCCTTATGATTCGGATCGGGCTCATTCGGAGTGGACCGAAAAAACCGTATTCTCTAACCCCAATCCTTATCGTCATTCGGGTTCTTCGAAAATTTTCTCTCAATCCAAATGGACGTCACTTCCTCTTAAGCCACGTGTTGATTTTTCCATCACGTGGGGTACTTTTCCACGCCCACTTCTTCCTTATTGGTCAATTTTATTAGGCGCGCTTTCAAATTGAAAGGATGGACACTGGTTTTTCCCAAGGAGTGGAAATTTTGGGAAATGGTCTTTGTATTGGGAACACATTCAATACAAAGCAAATTTTCTCTTTTTCGATTTATTTTCTTAAGATAGAAACAAGTGCTTTTTTTCCTTTTTTATTTATTTATTTATTTTTTTTTTTTTGATAAAAATTATTTATTATTAAATTGATCATAATATTCTTTTAAAATGGTATTAAAGAACACGCTAAACAACAGTTAATATACGTCGAATTTTGAATGAAACTTAGCGCAAGTTTTAGTAGGGTTAAATATGAGGCAATGAGAACCTAAAATAACAACGTTAATTAATCGCAAATTAAAATCCAATTGTGTGGATCTCGTGAGATTATGATAAATTCATTAATGTAGATCATTAGCCCTCTATCAATGGTTACACACCTACCAAAATTTATTAATTTAAATAGATGCTGAAGCAAATAACCAAATTTAATCTAGCAATTATTAATAATTGATGCAATTGGTCAAAAATAGGTGGCTCTAACTTACAAGCCCCGGTAGGAAAAATATTAAAATGAAAAATTAAATCTGTGTTAAGTAATTGGATCTCGCGAAATTATACCTTAAATGTAGGATAAATTCAACTACGGTTTTTTACCTTCAAATCTACAAAAAGCCGTCGATCTACCTTGTAGATTTCGCCAAGGCCCGCCAAGGCCTAAAGCCATTTCCCGCTAAACCTTTGCCCACGCTTGATTTTAAGTCTCGAAAAACCCTTTGAACTCGTAAATCGCGACGGGCAATGCGATTACCATGTGCAAATCGCAAACGATGAAGCTTGAGTTGAAAAAACAAAGCAGCCATACTAAATAAAAATATGAACCGCAGCCAAGGTGCCAGCGAAAAGGTACGGGGAAAAATACTAGAAAACACCGGCGAAAGTTCCGCGAATCTAAGATTCATGGAGGGAAGAGAGGCGGTAAAAACTCCGAATGCCCGATTCGGCCGTCTCTTACGGCCGCCGAATGATTCGGAGAGGTTATCACCGTAGGATTAGGATAAGGTTCTTACAGAATACGTTTTATTTTCATTCGGAGAAATTGACTCCGAATGAAAAGATTCGGATCGAAATTCCTCCAAAAGGACCTTAGAGAATAGCCTCCCTGGTGTGTTTCGGTTTGTTTCACACCCATCAAGTAGTCGTTGTCGCAAGTCGTCCACATCACGGACTTCCTCTTGTACACCAAGTCCTTGAGATGACCTAAAAAGGTAGAAATCACACGGATTAAAATCGGGAGATCTCGCCGGCCACGCAACTGCTTCTTTTCGTCCAATCCACCTCAAAGGAAATGTAGCGTCGAGATGTTCTCGAACCAAAACGGCTGAAGTGTGGTGGTGCCCCGACGTGCATAAACCACATGTCACGTAGCAATGCTAACGGTATGTCCTCAAGTAGTTGCGGTAAAGTCTCTCTTAAAAACTCGAGATATGCCTCGCCATTTAGTCTGGGTGGTAGAAAATGAGGCCCTAATAAATATGAGCCGATAATTCCGCACTACACATTTAAACTAAATTGAACTTGGTGACTCCTAACAGTTGTTACATGTGGGTTACATTTTCTACCACCCAGACTAAATGGCGAGGCATATCTCGAGTTTTTAAGAGAGACTTTACCGCAACTACTTGAGGACATACCGTTAGCATTGCTACGTGAGATGTGGTTTATGCACGACGGGGCACCACCACACTTCAGCCGTATGGTTCGAGAACATCTCAACGCTACATTTCCTTTGAGGTGGATTGGACGAGGAGAACCAGTTGCGTGGCCGGCGAGATCTCCCGATTTGAATCCGTGTGATTTCTACCTTTGGGGACATCTCAAGGACTTGGTGTACAAGAGTGTAGTCGTTGATGTGGACGACTTGCGACAACGAATACTTGAAGGGTTTGAAATAATCCGAAACACACCAGGCATCTTTCAACATGTCCAAGAATCGTTCGTTAGACGGGGACATGTTTGCATTAATGCTAATGGTGCGCATTTTGAACAATACCTCTAAAACTGCTGCTAACTTTGTACATGTACGAATAAATGACACATTAACTGGAAACTCTTCTTTGCCACTTTGAACCAACTTTTATTGACCAGTCCTTGCATACTTCTACCTTTAGTAATACGCTTCTGCTTGAAAATGGCTCATTAGAGTTCTAAGATGGGAGGGTATTGGAATTGTCTAAACAAGATAAGCAAGCCTATATGTCTTACTCCACATTTGTGACATTTTTCACGTTTTTGGGTGTCAATTTCTGGGGGCCCGTACCTCCGAAACTAAGCATTGTAGACCTCATGTTCTTTGACACTTTTCGCTCAGTTTGACGAAAAGAACACACCCTTTAATTTATGGCATGCTTATCAGAAACACACTGTATAACAAATACATGCGACATCGTTTATATTTACCGCTAGATTTCCAGTGTAGTCCATGAAAGAAACAGTTCCTCGTTAGTGATATTTAAAAGGATTGCAGCGTTTAATTTGAACTACAATACGTTTTAATACAGGAAAGTAAGCCCAAAAGTGAAATAAATACACAGCACGTAATTTTTCGGTGTCCATTTACGTGTTTCGTGTTTTATGTTTCCTCTACAATTTGTTCCTGGTAAAACAGTTAGTCGACGTCATACCAGATTAATTCAACCACAACTTTTAAAACATTTCTCACTACACGCAATAATATACCAAACGTTTTTTCTTGATAATATATTTTATCCCAATTTTAACGATTGATTTATGAAACATTTTGAATCGTCGACACAAAAAAGGGAGCAAATGAAATCATGGCCATATAAATGCAGGCACAAAATCAAAGCACCCTAAAGCGCAGGCCTGGATCTAGCCTATGCGGGGCCTAGGGCAGATTGCTAACGCGAGGCCTCAGATTTTTTATTATAGGTTAAAAATTCTATATTTAGTCATCAATATCGAAATCATTGACAAAATCCTCGAGGCTCGAGGACTTTATGTCAGAATGGCGTCTGCTAATATTTAGGTTCCACCCACAATTGTGGCATGGGCTAATAAATCACGCATTCCCGCTTCACAAAACTGCTAGCGCATTTTCTGCATGGGTTATGACCATTCACGAACGCTTATAATTCTCGTTCTTGGGAAAGTTTTTATGTGGCCTTTAAGCTTTGTCCACATTGAGCTCGCACTCGCGTGTTTGCGCCTACGTTTATTCGCATCTTAATAACAGTACATGAAAAATATTTGCCCTACTGTTCAGATACACGCAAATATTTTGCTTTTCCTATTCTGAGAGCCAATGAAATTTGAGAAATAAGTACGCCATCTACGTTGACCATATTTATTAATAGTGACTCGACTGAGCTGCACGCTGCTTCCGCCATTGTGAAAAAGTGATAAAATCGAATCTAATCGACACCCTCCACACCCCACCTGTACTCTCGTCAGTGATTGGTGCTTTTCTCGCAAAGGTGCGAAATTCTGGGCCTTGTCGCAAGAAATTTGCATATTCGTGATATGAGGACGCAAAGTAACGAAAACCCAATTTGGACAATGAATGAATGAATGGTTTATTTGCTTTTATATACAAAGATCCCTTTTATAACAGGGAGGAGCCATTGAAGATGGCTCGCAAGCATGACGTAACATTAAACAATATATATGATATTTACAAGACTGATATTTGTGAAAGTCATGGTATTTACAATGTTTGCAAAACAAGGCACAGCGCGCACGTAGTCTATTAATATTGTTATTATTAAAAATATAGTTCATGGATTGGACTTTTAAAATTAATTCAACCGGATTCGACCCCGTTCTTCTAAACATTACAATTAAGGTGATTTGAAACTCATTTTATAAAGTAAATCAACACTGCCAAACCTCAATCCTTCATTAATTTCAACTTAATTAAATGCAATTAGCGTGAATTTAAACATGAAATATACATATTTTGGATGAAAACTCAAGTAACTTTTAAATAAATAAATTAAGATTAAAACTGTATACCGGTGGATGTGGGGAAGGGGGGTGGTATCTTTTCTGCGAGGCAACGTGAATCACACTTGTCTAAGGCCATACTTCCTCAAATCAGCTAATAAGATACTATGGCCATAATCTTCGAAGCACAACGCTCTTTCCCTCTGACCGCTTCTACCTCCTTTTCCTCTCTCTTGAAGCTCTTTTACCACGGTTATAAATATATAGACATCTTTTCTAGCTCATGATGCATTTCCTCAAATATTCTCATTAATATTGTTAATATATACAGGGTGTTACAAAAAGATGTGTCACAAATTCAGGGGCGCATTCTACGGGTCAAAACAAGACTAAGTCACCACAGAACTATGGTCCAAAACTGAACACCCGCGGAGATACGGGCCATCAAAGTATCACGTAAAATGCGATGAATTTTCCCTTCAAGTGAAGCGACGAATATGGCTTGACCATATTGTTTTCAATTAATTGGTCATAATTGAAAAAGATTCGATATTTAAGAAACGATCGATTCTGGGGGCAGAGCTAAAAGCATTTTAGATCAAAAAATGAAACATTTAATTTGGTAAAGTGTTTTAATTTGGCCTAAAGTTACAACGGCGTTTTCAGATCGCTGTAGTTGCTGTGTGGCTTGGTTTTTCATTCATTAAAACGATGGCCCATTCAACCTCTTTGTCAAGCCATTAACGAGTAAAGCGCTTTTACGTATAAGCAAGAGCGCCTAGTTATTGGAAAGATGTCGTGACAACGGCATGAACCTAGTAAAACCAGCGTTTTTAACCAGACCGTGGTATTATTACCCAATCTCGCATGTCTGTTATCGAACCCCTGTGGAAGTTACGTTTGCCATCGAACATTCGTGGATATCTGTGTCGTGGGACATTTTTAAAAGACAGATTCACTATCGGCCACGTATGCAATAAATGACGCATACGGCGACAAACGACCAATGCTATTTCTCACGTGATTGTAATACTGTATGACGCGTAATCCTTCGAAAAGTAGTCGCTTAAGTACATTGCTGCTAGTAATGATTGATAACTACACCTGCTAGATCAAATGTCAACTAGTACATTACAATGTTTTTTAAATGGTGCAATGAGCATCGAGATAGTATTTTATTAATTAAATTTTACAAAACTTGTTCAAAATGTTGTCCTTTAGCTCTTACGCAAGCTTCGGCCCTCTTAACGGAAGACCCACGAAATCGTTCAAAGATTCCTGGTGTATTTCTGATGTTTCGCATGCCTCAATGATCCGTCGACGTAACTCTTCGATGTTTGGAACTTCCGTTTGGTAAACCATGTCCTTCAAATGACCCCAAAGAAAGAAATCCAAAGGGTTGAGGTCGGGCGAACGAGCTGGCCAAGCAACAGGTCCTCCACGACCGATCCACCTTCCAGGATAGGTGGCGTCCAAATGTGCCCGAACGTCGCGCCTGAAATGAGCGGGAGCGCCATCGTGCATAAACCACATGTCGCGCCACTGAGCCAAGGGCACATCTTCTAAGAGTTCCGGTAGAGTTTCAGTTAGAAATTGGAGATAATGTTGACCGTAAAGTCTTTGTGGGAGGAAGTGCGGTCGGATTAAAAGATTACCAACAATACCGCACCAAACATTTAAACTAAATTTGACTTGATGACTTGCTACCACGATGGCGTGCGAGTTCTCTTGGCTCCATTGATGCATGTTGTGAGAGTTGATAATTCCGTCCTGGGCAAACGTGGCCTCGTCGGTCACTAAGACCATGCCTGGAAATTGGGGGTTCGCAACACATTGGTGGATAAACCGGTTTGAAAACTGTAGCCTCCTTGGATAGTCATCTGGATTTAAAGCCTGAACCTTCTGGTAGTGGTACGGGCGAAATCCGTGATTGTTTAGGATTCTCTAAACCTTTACATGATTTACATCAAGTTGATCTGCCACCTTGCGGGTACTGGTTCCGGGATCATTTTGTAAGATGCGAAACCATCAGAAATACACCAGGAATCTTTTAACGAGTTCGTGCGTCTTCCGTTAAGAGGGCCGAAGCTTGCGTAAGAGCTCAAGGACAACATTTTGAACAAATTTTGTAAAATTGAATTAATAAAATACTATCTCGATGCTCATTGCACCCTTAAAAAAACATTGTAATGTACTAGTTGACATTTGATCTAGCAGGTGTAGTTATCAATCATTACTAGCAGCAATGTACTTAAGCGACTACTTTTCGAAGGGTCTCGTACATAATCCCCCTGGACATGATCCCCCCGGACAAAATCCCCCTATTTTGGATTTGCCAAGACGTTTTCCCCCCGATTTTAGACGCGTTTGTACAAAATCCCCCCAGAGAAAACGTCCAGGACAAAATCCCCCAAAAGGAAAACTGTTCAACAAAATCCTACCGAAAGGATCATTTTATTGAAAATCCCCCAGATAATAGGCATTTAGAAGTAAAGGTAAACGGAAGCCCAAATCCAAAGATTATCTTTAATAATAATGCAAAAGTATAATTCACAAGAGTGAAAGGTATTGCAAACAATGTTCCTAAACCAAAAGAAGTAAACTACTGATTTTGTTTTAACTTAATTCCATAATTCCAATATTTTGGAAAAGGCGGAAATTTATGGTTAGTCAGCGATATTTTGGAAAAGGCGGAAATTTATGGTTATCAGCAGTATTTTGGAAAAGGAGGAAATTTATGGTTAGTCAGCGATATTTTGCAAAAGGAGGGAATTTGTGGTTAGTCAAAAATATTTTGGAAAAGGCGGCAATTTATGGTTAGTCAGCGATATTCTGGAAAAGGCGGCAATTTATGGTTAGTCAGCAATACTTTGGAAAAGGGGGAAATTTATGGTTAGTCAGCGATATTTTGGAAAAGGCGGAAATTTGTGGTTAGTCAAAAATATTTTGGAAAAGGCGGCAATTTATGGTTAGTCAGCAATATTTTGGAAAAGGCTGAAATTTAGGGTTAGTCAGCGATATTTTGGAAAAGGCGGAAATTTATAATTAGTCAGCGATATTTTGGAAAAGGCGGAAATTTATAGTTAGTCAGCGATATTTCGGAAAAGGCGGAAATTTATGGTTAGTCAGCGATATTTTGGAAAAGGCGGAAATTTATGGTTAGTCAGCAATATTTTGGAAAAGGGGGAAATTTATGGTTAGTCAGCTATATTTTGGAAAAGGCGGAAATTTGTGGTTAGTCAAAAATATTTTGGAAAAGGCGGCAATTTATGGTTAGTCAGCGATATTCTGGAAAAGGCGGCAATTTATGGTTAGTCAGCAATACTTTGGAAAAGGGGGAAATTTATGGTTAGTCAGCGATATTTTGGAAAAGGCGGAAATTTGTGGTTAGTCAAAAATATTTTGGAAAAGGCGGCAATTTATGGTTAGTCGGCAATATTTTGGAAAAGGCGGAAATTTATGGTTATCAGCAGTATTTTGGAAAGGCGGAAATTTATGGTTAGTCAGCGATATTTTGGAAAAGGCAGAAATTTATGGTTAGTCAGCAATATTTTGGAAAAGGCGGACATTTATGGTTAGTCAGCGATATTTTGGAAAAGGCGGAAATTTATGGTTAGTCAGCGATATTTTGGAAAAAGCGGAAATTTATGGTTATCAGCAGTATTTTGGAAAAGGAGGAAATTTATGGTTAGTCAGCGATATTTTGGAAAAGGCTGAAATTTAGGGTTAGTCAGCGATATTTTGGAAAAGGCGGAAATTTATTATTAGTCAGCGATATTTTGGAAAGACGGAAATTTATGGTTATCAGCAGTATTTTGGAAAAGGAGGAAATTTATGGTTAGTCAGCGATATTTTGGAAAAGGCTGAAATTTAGGGTTAGTCAGCGATATTTTGGAAAAGGCGGAAATTTATAATTAGTCAGCGATATTTTGGAAAAGGCGGAAATTTATAGTTAGTCAGCGATATTTTGGAAAAGGCGGAAATTTATGGTTAGTCAGCGATATTTTGGAAAAGGCGGAAATTTATGGTTAGTCAGCAATATTTTGGAAAAGGCGAAAATTTATGGTTAGTCGGCAATTCATACTATTTTCTCCATCATTGGTTCCGCTTTTCCTCGTAGGGGGAATACTACTATTTTTACTACTATCCTACTAAAAAAATTTCCACTGTGGAAAACGACCTCTAAAATAGGAATGACCCCTGAAGGGTTCGTCTCCAAGGTGGGGATTTCGTTCCGTAAGCGGGGGATTTTGTCTCCAATTTGGGAGGGATTTTGTCTCCAGTTTGGGGGGATTTTGTCTGCAAATGGGGGGATTTTTTCTTATGCCCATTTGGACGGGGGGAAATTTTTGGGGGGATTATGTCCAGGGGGATTATGGGAGTCACCCCTTTTCGAAGGATTACGCTTCATACAGTATTACAATCACGTGAGAAATAGCATTGGTCGTTTGTCGCCGTATGCGTCATTTATTGCATACGTGGCCGATAGTGAATCTGTCTTAGAAGAATGTCCCACGACACAGATATCCACGAATGTTCGATGGCAAACGTAACTTCCACAGGGGTTCGATATCAGACATGCGAGATTGGGTAATAATACCACGGTCTGGTTAAAAACGCCGGTTTTACTAGGTTCATGCCGTTGTCACGACATCTTTCCAATTACTGGGCGCTCTTGCTTATACGTAAAAGCGCTTTACTCGTTGGCTTGACAAAGAAATTGAATGGGCCATCGTTTTAATGAATGAAAAACCAAGCCACTCAGCAACTACAGTGATCTGAAAACGCCGTTGTAACTTTAGGCCAAATTAAAATACTTTACCAAATTAAATGTTTAATTTTTTGGTCTAAAATACTTTTAGCTCTGCCCCCAGAATCGATCGTTTCTTAAATATCGAATCTTTTTCAATTATGACCAATTAATTGAAAACAATATGGTCAAGCCATATTCGTCGCTTCACTTGAAGGGAAAATTCATCGCATTTTACGTGATATTTTGATGGCCCGTATCTCCGCGGGTGTTCAGTTTTGGACCATAGTTCTTTGGTGACTTAGTCTTGTTTTGACCCGTAGAATGCGCCCCTGAATTTGTGACACGGCTTTTTGTAACACCCTGTATAAAGAGTGTAAAAAAAAATAAATATACATTTTAATTCTACATTTCAAATACTGTCATTTTTAGCCACATCGTATGATGAACATCTACGATGTGGGTCTTAGTTTCACCTGCCCTGTTGTTTTTGTCGGTGGGGGTGGGCAGCGGCGTCGTTGTTGTCGTGAAAGAGTACCGCATTTAGCAGTATAAAAATTTTCGTTCGTCTTTGAAGGGAGAGTGAATGGAAGAGAATTGTGGTGATGTGATATTTTCCTTTCGTGTATTTTAAGAGGAAGGGGATTATAATAGTAAGCATAGCATTGAATTGTACTACTAGTAAGGTTAAGCATTGTGAATTGTGTTATACGTTTGCTCGATATATTTAAAGCGAGAGAGAGGATTATTTTATTGCCTTAACTTAAATGGGAGGTTTCATACTCTCTTTTAGTTCTCTGTCACTCGTCGACAATAAGGATTATACGCTTTCAATCACCTTCCCCTATTTCTACATTCAGAGAAATCGAGGGAAATTTTAAAAGCAAAAGCAAGTATATACTGATGTTATTTTTAGAATGGTCTTAAGGCACAGAGATATTACAATTATTGGGTGTTTTACCGAATTATTTCTCTTTCAAACGCTTGTGGCCATAAGTTCATGTTAGAAATTTATAAGATGCGAAAAGTATGCGTCGGCATAAGTCTATGTTGTAAACTAAAACTTTCTGTACATGTATTAATCGAGCATTAAGTACGTAATCATTTTAGCACTGTTAATGGTAACTCGATCATCGAGGGGGTAATCACTAAAACTTTCTGTTCTGATAACAAGGGTTACTTGTGTGTAATCATTTTAGCATTGTTGTTTTTAGAATGGTATTACGGGTAATAATTTCAGCAATGTTAAAGCTAGCGCATCGAGGGGCTACTCAGTACTCACTCAAAATTTCTCTTTGTGTCGTACTATTACAATTATAATATAAATAAATTTATTGAAGTAAGGGTTACGGGTAATCATTTTAGCACAGTTAAAATTAGCGCATCGAGGGGCTATTCACATAAATTTTATGCACGCCTGTTAAGTAGGGTACGATGGCTGCTATTACGAGCCCTTGGGTCGTCTTGTTAAACTTAGTTCATAAATAAAGTGCCATATTATATGCTTATCGAAATCTATGCTATAAGTTAAATGTAATTAACGATACGCAAGTTATTAGAAATATCAACCCCAAATGTATGACTGTACAAAAAACATAAAATTATTCAAATTTTAATTACATTAAGACTGAAGGGACAGATATTATAAAAAAACGTCTTGCTTTGGACCAAGGCCGAAAAAACAAACGATATGTGTGAGGTTTATCAATTGACTCAAGTCCAGATATTGAATTTTTTCTTTTATTTTTATTCCTTTAATATTTAATTCAATCAACTGATTTTACTGTTAATCGATCTACTCCCTCTAAATTAATTTAAAAAATTACATATCTACGCTTTTCCAAGAATAATCTGGGAGCACGGCAGTGCTCCCAGCCAAATCGAGCACTGACACCCTTTTCTCGAAGCAACTCACGACACTTTTAAGCCCACTGTAACTTCGTGATGGGTATAGGTAAGTCTGAAATTTTGCTTGCCGCGAGGACTGTCAATCCTAGCTATAGTTTCGAAATCTCAAGTTCCTACCCTATATACTTTTCGAAATATCGCAGGTGAAATTTACCTTATTTTGTCACTCACTCACTCACCGATCATCAAAATTCTAAGGTACTTCTAGAGGAGATAGAAACTTAAAATTCATGATTTAGTTTTCATTTATTTTATAAAGCACAGAAAAATTAAAACATCCCCAAATTTTTATAAAATTGCTCTTCAGTTCTTGATATTAAAACTAGATGGCGCTGTCGTCTTTTCAACAGAAATAATGTGGGTTCTTGATGAAAGGACGTAACGGTCCAAAGGTAACCGAAAGTTAGATACATATTAAAGCTAATAGCAGTAGTAGTTTAAAAGAAATATGTCTTAACTGATGCTACATTTCTATATTAGGATATAGCGTACAATCTTTTCGGCATATTCTCTGGGGGTCGAAAGGGGTAAATCAGCGTAAATATGGACAAACGTTAGCAATTATATTGGCAAACGAAGTATAACGAGAGGGTCTTGTTTTAGTTTAACTACCGAAGTATAACGAGAGGGTCTACAAAAAGTAGTGAGATCCTATCAAATACATTAACATGTACAAAAATGGGCCAAACCTCGCCTCGTGCCCTCTCCGCCGTAAAACGTTCTGAGATCCCATGTAAAGCATAGTCTGTCATCTTCTTCTCATTCAATCGCCAATTGAACAATTATGTTATAAATTAAGTCCTTTTCCTAATTAATAACCAATATTCTTTGACTCTATCATTATTATACATCTTTGTTCGTATCAAAAATATCGTGACTTGGCAAGAGCAGGTGTACATAAGGTTATGCATGGCTCTCGAAGTTGGGGACGCAAGCTAGATGGGGTGTTCTCTTTCCCCCCCTTGCTTTGGCTTCCCGCTCGCGTTCTTAACTTCACACACGCTAGCTTGGGTCCTCATCAATGCGATGTATCACACCTCCTCGGTGGTGAGAGCTGGTAACCACTGCGATGTGTGGGCTGAGCGGATACGCGTCCTTCCCAAGCCAAGGTGTTGAGGCATCGTGCCGAGGGCTGCATGGTACCGGGGAAGTAAAACTGCGGTATCGCTAACGGTCCCCTCGGGGCACCAGGCGACACCCCGTTGTATCTAGCCTTCCACCCGGGTGGGGGACTACCGGGTGGTGACCGTTTACTTGCCCCCTTACTCGTGGGATTCTTATGGAAACCTCAAACAAAAACAACTCCAAAACTACTAAACCTACGGTGCAGGGGTCTGCTCAGGGCAGAACCCACACTGATACCACTACGCTAGGGCCTGTATCCAGCGATACTCGTGCCGATTTATCGGTGCGTGTGACTGGTCAGGCTTCGAAACGCACCGTGCAACGTCGCCGTAAACGACAGATTGCTCGGGAAAAGGCCAAATCTGGGTCTGGAACGGTCTCCACCCCCGCTGGGGGTGCGGCGACACGTGACACCCATTTGAAGAGGCCTAGAACGGAGGATTCGACTCCCTCGCCCAGTACCTCGCAGGCGGCGGCCAAAAAGGCTAAGTCCTATAGTGCCGTTGCCAGCGCCGAGAAGATGGCCATTGTTAAAAAAGGCTATCCGAAGGCGGCCATCACGGAGGAGGACGTGGGCCCTATTCAGAAGGCGATTCTAGGGGCGCTGGATGGGATACCTTCGGGGAGCCGTCTACCGCGCCTTGCGAATTTTAGCCTGACGGCCGGGGCCCTGGTATACTCCTGTGAGGATACGTTCACTGGTCAATGGTTGAAGGAAAACATAGCCGACTCGGTGGTGGGGGATGCGGTGCTCTCAGTAATGAGGGCTAGCGAACTCCCTAAGCCGTTTAAGGTAATGTTCCGCACCAGAGACCAGATCACTAAAGAGCCGGCGGTGCTGTTCCGGCGCCTAAAGGCCCTTAACGATGGCTTTGCTACCGAATACTGGAAGTGCATTCGGACATACGTGGACAGGGCAGTGCGATACTGGGTACTGTCCATTGATGGCTCCTCGCTGGACGCCATTAAGAATGCTGGCTTCGTGGGCTACACTGGAGTGGACAAGGGTTCCTTCAAACTCCTTCAGAACACGGAAGCCACTAAAACCACTGTAGCCGAGTCTGCGGCAGGGGGTGGGAATAGCGAGATGGGGGATCTCGCTGTGGAGCTCTCTGGCGTCGCTCTAGGCACAGAGGGGGAGGGGGGGGCTCATTCGGAAGTTTGTTCTTCCATGGATGAGTCCACCCTACTGGAAGAATCGGATGGGACCATTCGGGGTTCAGCCGATGAGCGTTCTAGTGGTCCTGGTGAGGGGGAGGATCTTGGGACTGGGAGCTTGCCTGTCAGGGGGGGAGGTGCCACTGGCCCTCTCGGGACTGATGAGGTGTAGCTAGGTCCCTTCTGAACCCCTCTCTTAGGGACCATGGGGACGCTACGTGCGATTCAAATCAATCTGCACCATAGTAAGGCGGCCTCTGCGGTACTCTGCAGGAGGTTTGCTATAGAGGGTCTTGATCTGGCCCTCATACAAGAACCGTGGATATGCCATGGCAAAATCCTCGGTCTTGACGCGGCAGGGTCACTATTTTATGACCATACTGCTGCTAGACCTAGGGCGTGTATTCTGGTTCGGAGGGATCTTTGCTGTATCTCTCTACCGCTGTACACGTCCCAGGACACGGCGGCCGTGAAGCTAGTCCTGGCCACTGGGAATGCCAAGTTGACTATCACGGCCGCCTCTGCTTACTTTGCCCACGACGCGGACTCTCTCCCGACAATTGAGGTGATCAATTTGGTCGATCAATGTGAAAGGAGAGGGGACAAACTAATCATTGGCTGCGACGCCAACGCTCATCACATCACGTGGGGCAGTTCTGACTGCAACAGGAGAGGTGATGATTTACTAGAATATTTAGTTGGTTGTAAACTCCATATTCTTAATCAAAACAATGAACCCACTTTTGTTACTTCTAATAGAAGGGAGGTCATTGACCTCACGTTAGCCACGGAAAACCTCGCGTCTTCCGTGTCTAACTGGCATGTGTCTACTGAGCCGTCTCTGTCGGATCATAGGCACATCTGCTTTACTGTCGCGACTACCTCTGTCCCGGCGGGGACGGAGGTACGCAATCCAAAACGGACCAATTGGACCGGCTATAAGGAAGACCTTATCCTACGCTACGGAGATGGTCACATCCCTAAACTCACTTCACCTTACGAACTTGATAGGGCTGCTGGTGACTTAGAGAGCTCTATCATTGAGTCGTTTCACCGGAACTGCCCACTCAAGACCGTTAACCGCTCGAGGCTTGTCCCTTGGTGGAATGCGGATCTCAGCCGGCTTCGGAAATACACGCGCAGGCTCTTCAACAAAGCCAAGCGCACGGGAGACTGGACTGGATACAGGCAGTCCCTTAATACCTACAACAGGGCCATTAGAGCTGCTAAGAAGGACTCTTGGCGGACCTTCTGTGAGCAAGTCTCCAATGTCCCTGCCACGGCTAGGGTCATGAAGATCCTAGCGCACGACAACACACATCGTCTTAACACTATTAAGTTGCAGGAGGGTGTGTACACTAAGTCTGGGACTGAGACTCTCAAGCATATGCTGGAGGTCCACTTCCCTGACTCCACTCCAATCAATCAAACAAACCCTGACTCTCTATACCCTGTTCTGCACAGGGCGAAGAGAGAGGACTGGCTTGTAGCCAGGCAGGTTGTTACGATTCCCAAGCTTCGTTGGGCTGTCAACTGTTTTGAGCCCTACAAGTCTCCGGGACCCGATGGGGTCTTCCCTCGGCTTTTGCAGGAGGGCTTAGACCACATCGCCTCTCCGTTATGCAAAATCTATAGACTTTGCATTGCTCTCGGTCACATACCTTGTGATTGGAAGCGATCTAGGGTCATCTTTATTCCCAAGCCCGGGAAGGTTTCCTACCTCGAGGCGAAGGCATTTAGGCCCATATGCCTGACCTCCTTCTTCCTCAAAATCCTGGAGAAGCTGGTGGACAGGTACATTAGAGACGAGGTACTTTCGGTAACTCCTCTCTCTTCTTCACAATTTGCTTACCAAAAAGGTAAATCAACTGAGACGGCCCTTCACGGCCTCACGAATTGCCTGGATAGGGCATTCGAGTTTCAGGAAATTTCACTGGCCGTCTTCCTCGATATTGAGGGGGCCTTTGACAAGGTCTCTAGCTCGGTTATTACTGAAGCTGTTAAGAGATTTGGCATCAGCGACACTCTTGGCCGCTGGATCAAGTCCATGCTTACCGACCGCGAGGTGTCGGCGTCCCTCCTTGGGGACTCTCTAGGGGTGACTACCAGCCGGGGCTGCCCTCAGGGTGGAGTGCTCTCCCCCCTGTTGTGGTGCCTGGTGGTGGACGAACTCTTGGAGAGACTCGGGGGTGCTGGGGGCTGTAGCTGCTTCGGGTATGCGGACGATGTAGCAATAGTCTTTACCGGGAAGTTCCCGGATACTGTCACCACACTTATGAGATCTGCTCTCTCTAGCGTGGAGCAATGGTGTCAGGCGGTTAACCTCTCCGTTAATCCTGATAAAACTGTCCTTGTTCCGTTTACGAGGAAGAATACTAAGGATCTGTTCAATGATATCTCCTTCTTTGGCCAGGTCCTGACAAAGTCCTCCGAGGTGAAATACCTGGGGGTGACCTTTGACTGCAGACTCACATGGAAGCCGCATCTTGATCGGTGTATTAAGAAGGCCAAGATGCTCTTCTGGAGGACCAGGAGCTCTGTCGGCCAGACTTGGGGCCTCAACCCCAAGGCTGTTCACTGGCTCTATACTGGGATCATCAGACCCATACTATCTTACGGGGCACTTGTCTGGTGGACAAGGGTCCGGCTTAAGACGGTGCAGGCTGCCCTGCGCAAGCTTCAAAGGCTTGCCTGCATTGGTGTTACGGGGGCCATGAGATCGACCCCAACTGCTTCCCTGGAGGTGCTCCTTGACATGCTTCCTCTTCATCTCTTCATTGAGGAGGAGGCTGTCATGGGAGCCTACAGGCTCAACATTAGTGGCTGTTGGGTTCCAAGACTTTGGGATTACAGCCATACGAAGCTCTTTCGGGAGTACGCCGCACTTGAGCCGTCGCTTACGATGTGCTCTGACAAAACCGTTACCAGTTTTGATTTCACTAAGCCATTCAGCATCCACTTCCCCAGTCGGGCAGAGTGGACTAACCTGCTGCCTCTTGGCACTGGGGGTGAAACCATTTGGTTCACCGATGGCTCCAAGACTGATTCCGGCGCTGGCGCCGGCTATTACTGTCAAACCACAAGGGTCGGCTTTTCTGCTTGCCTGGGCACCTTCGCTAGTGTGTTCCAGGCTGAAATTGCCGCGATCTGTTATTGCGCAGATTACTGTATTAACAAAGGGTATACCGGACGGACTGTGAGAATTTATTCTGACAGTCAGGCTGCCCTGAACGCTCTGAACCAGTGTCAGATTACTTCTCAACTGGTGCGTAGCTGCCTCGACCTGCTAGCGCGACTGGCATCCTGCAACAGGGTTCTGCTGTACTGGGTGCCAGGGCATAGCGGATATTATGGCAATGAGCAAGCCGATAGATTTGCGAAAAGGGGTGCGGAGGCCAAGCTCTTGGGGCCGGAGCCGGCCGTCCCCATCCCCTACAGGCACGTCAAACGGTGTCTGCATGACAGGTTGACTGTCATACAAAATCAGCTCTGGCACAGCATGGAGGGCCAGAGACAGACAAAGTTGTTTGTCGATGGTCCCTGCAGGTCTCGTGCTAGGGACCTAATTTCGCTCGGCAGATGGGATATTAGGCTGGCCACCGGTCTTTTGACCGGGCATTGCCGGCTTAATAGGCACCTCCATCTGATGGGTTTTGCCGACGACCCTCTCTGTAGGTCGTGTCAGGAGAAGGAAGAAACATCCGCCCACGTACTTTGCGAGTGCGACTACTTCGCCTCGCTTAGATTAGAATATTTTGATTCACACACCCTGGAACCCTCGAGGGTCTCCTCTCTCACGGTGGAGCGAATTCTTCGCTACGCTGCAGCTACAGGCCTATTCAAGGCCTGATTACGAGGATGCACAATATGCCTTTGGCATCGGTGCTAGGGCGCGTACCCTCCTCATCAACAATAATAATAATAAGGTTATGCATAACTCGCCTTATAAACTTGTAAATAGGGTTATGCATAACTCACCATATAGTTTGTACATAGGGTTGTGCATGACTCATCTTATAAACTTGTACATATCCCCTCGACCAAAAACGATTTAGTGAATATCCCTTCGACCAAAAACGATTTAGTGAATATCCCTTCGATTATTTTAAAGGGATGATCAATCCGTTATGTATGGGCGTGTCAATAAGACTCAAGAACTATATTTTGGAGTAGTAGTGTTACTATTTCCTGGAGTAGTGATTAGGCTGTCGTCTGCTTGAACGTCTGTTCACAGTTTCGGCGGTATTGAACAAGCGAGCTCGGGAGTCTAGACGCGTTGTTGTGATAGTTACCGCGTTTATGTCGAGTAATTCAAGCAATGTCTACATGCAACTGCAAATCAAATTGCTTGTCTAGTAGTGGTAGAAATGGTTGTATTTGCCGCAGGTCTGGCACAAAATGCAATAACTTGTGCACATGTGCATCAAGTTTAATAGGGTGTATGAACAAACTGGGTAATGATGAGGACTGTGCATATGGTAAGATAAACAATTACAGTTAATTACTGAAGTTGAATAATTTATAATTATTACTTTTACGTACAGCTAAACCAAAGAAAAGCATGCCTTGTGATAAACGGTCCAGAACAAGTGATAAATCTTTGAAACGTTCAATGGATTGTGGTATTAATACAGGTATAACCATGTTTTAGTGGCCCTTGTTTGTAGCTTAATTGGAAATCATAATGCCCTTCGAATCAAACACAAAACAATCAAGGGCCTCAACCTCTACTAAGTCAAAATCAAGTTCCGCAACCACTACTAAGTCAAAATCAAGTTCCTCAACCTCTACTAAGTCAAAATCAAGTTCCTCAACCTCTACTAAGTCAAAATCAAGTTCCTCAACCTCTACTAAGTCAAAATCAGGTTCCTCAACCTGTACTAAGTCATAACCTAATGAATCAACCTCTACTAAGTCATAACCTAATGAATCAACCTCTACTAAGTCACAACCTAATGAATCAACCTCTACTAAGTCACAACCTAATGAATCAACCTCTACTAAGTCACAACCTAATGAATCAACCTCTACTAAGTCACAACCTAATGAATCAACCTCTAAGTCAAAACCTAATGAATCAAATTTATACGAAGTTCCACAAGAGTTGGACAATGCAACTGATAGAAACACAATTACATTGTCAAATGTTGTCTATACTAGCACAAATATAAACGAAGAACTTCGCTCTACAAGCGGAGCGACCATCCATAACATTAACCAGCTTTCGGCAGCTCAACTGAGAGGTATTTTGTTTGAAATACTAGATAAAAACCCAAACATTGACATATCAAACTATATGGGAGTTATTGAAATGGGAATGGCACCTCAAAGCCCATACAGTTCATCCCCTTCTGATGTACCAAAATGGTGCAAATGCAATAATTGCCGACCAATGCCAACACCAGATGAAAATCTATGTTGTGCAAGGAGAATGTAATATACTTGGTTCATGAATGTCGTAACACGCAATTGTTAAATAGATTTTATTTTTATAGCAAAACTGGTTGTATTACATATACAGAAAGGTTTCGCTTTTTCGTGCTCGACCAAGAACAGCTTAGATTAGATCTGGACAATGCATTTGACGTGGCTGGCATTGAGTTACAATATGAAACTGATAATTTTCGCCATGCAGCGTACAAACAATATGTATGGTGGCGCCACGGCCAATTGGGAAGAAACCATCGTCGCTTGGTACCATCATGCGCTGTTTTACAAATAAGAAACTTGTACCCAAGTCTAGACGGTACATACACAGGATACAAGCCACCTGCAAGAGGACGTGGGAGAAGAGGCAATGTAAACAACTAAAGTCTGTAACTACTAAGCATTTTATTAAAGTTGTCGAAAACAAAATACACGTAATTTATATCTTTATTATTTCATTTCTGGAACGTTCTAAAACGACTATATTTCAATCTCAGACATTTCAAAAGTTCTCTGTCAGGGCAGGGTTGTTTGGCAATGGTTTTCCTTATGTTTTGTGGGTTTTCGGGAAACATGTCAATCGATTTTCTCTTAACTTCTCCTGACATTGTCAGTTCAAGTAAATTCCTACTAAATCGTGAAGATTTGACACCTTTTACTGGTACCAAGGTCCATCTTGAACTGACCTTAGAGTACTTCACCCTTGACCTATACCATTGAAAGTTTGAAACAATTTTATGCTTTATCATACAAATGTCATGAACTAGGACAAATTTATAATAATTATATACATTTCTGTTCCATCTTTATTCAAAGAATATGGCCGAAAAACATTATCATTATAATCAAGCACCGCCAAGGTGTTTCTCGCTATATATCCATTCCAACTACAGTACAAATAATACGTTTACTTTGATACGCTCTATGATTTATTGTTCATTTCGATCTTACGTAAAGGCATTTCGATTTGGAGCGTATTTCAAAATCAGATTATGGAAAGATTCCAAAGGGCCAGTGTGCCTTAAAAAACAATTTGTTATTAAAAAACAAACCAAATATAAATCATTTGCGACACGGTTCTAATATTAGTACCTAAAATTTGCATAAAAGTGAAAGTCTTTCAGAAAATTTAAATCTTTAACAAGTCCTCGCAACTTCTGATAAGCCACACTCTTATACTCGAGTCACGGCTTATCAGGGTTTCGCTCAGCTTCACTTAATTCTTCGTGATCACATGCACCAGTACACCATTCGTGATTATTACGAATATGATGCAATATAGGCAACCATAGCAGCTAAACATACAATCTTATTTTTCCAAGAATAGGTTCTTTAGCAATATTGTTTGTTCATTCTACAAACCCGCATTCTGTTGGCATCTCCTTCACAATTTTCAGATGCCCACCAAAAATGGTTAATAATGTCATTGATCCAAGGTTTGATTGTATAGCATTCAGGTTCATCACACAGCTAAGAAAGCATAGAATGTTTTAGTCATGTTGGTCTTGAGTCTCATCCAGTCATTATCGAAATATTGTTTTTACACTTCCAAGCCTTTTGCGTAAATTTTTTGAAACGTGCCTTATGTCCAAAGAATGTTTCACGTTCGGATAATCTTTCCCAAAATATTATTTTATTAAATACCTTTCAACACTTAAAAGGCTTAGTAGTCATAACATTAGACAATACTCAAAATGCAACGAATTTGGGGATGAGCATCCGTTATAACTTCTTTTATTTTGCAATGTTGTCGCAACTGCTCCATAAGTTTACGGAAACAATACGGCTCCATGTTTGTACTCTTATTGTCTGTATGTCTGCAATCAGCAAACACAATGGCGATAATTTTATTTGTATTAATATCTACGGCGGTTAAGGTACAGTTCTTAGCAGAATAGCCAGGAGAGTCACACCGTGCGTCAACAATAATTGTTAGGGGTTCTTTGCGTTTTGTGAGCAACGCAACCTAAAACAATATTAAACTAAACATAAATGATGTATGAGGCATTTTCAGACAAAAACGTTTAGAATTTGGCACCTGCTCCGAGTCCCAATATTGCAAAATCACAGGATAACATAGCTCAGTTTGATACTTATAAAGGCTTGTTATATCCATGCTAAAAGGGAAAAGCATTACACTGTTTAAAATTCCAGACACTAGTTTAAATCAAAAGATAAGTCACCATTGCAAATGATGTCCCAGAATAGAGAACACTGGCAGCAAAACGGTCATTAAACTTTGGAGCAGTTGAACACCATTTGTCAGAGTGATATTTCCTTTTACCACATCTCCATGAAATAATATAAGTGCCACCGTTGAAGTATGTAGTATAAGTAAGTTGAGAGCCACAGTCATTCACTTGGCATACTAGTCCGTTAACTTGTTTAATTAAAGACAACAGTTTCGTTGGCGTTGAAATTTCATGATCCCAATTCATTGACAGTTCTGATAACGCTGGACTTGAGAAAGACCCAAACGTAGCGCTATAATTAAATAGTAACGTTCTAGTGATTACGGTAAAACTTCATATGACCACTAATTTACTTTGAATTAAACGACACGTTTAGCTTGTCAGGAGTTGAAGGTAAGTCAATATCAATACTAATACAAATACTTCATAATTAATATAAATTATGAATTACATGGTTACATACTGATCATACTCAGGAATGGATGGGAATAATGCCTTCTTTGGTGTTGCTTGTTTTGATGTGTAAGAGGTTTCTAACATAGTTGGTATAGTGCAGGTTTCAAGGCGCCTGTCAATACTTTGGATTAGTATCTATCTTCTTACTTTTAAGAATAATATAAGTAACAATACCTTTTCTTTAGATATGGGCTACAACTGTTGTCTCCACCATCAAGGTTATCAAAACCATCACATAATTTCGCTTACTTTTACCATGCACGAAACCTATATTGTACTTTCCCTCTTTGGAGTGCTCATAACAGTTTTCTCTTGTATAAATAACTCGTTTTGAACTGGGGGTTCTACTATCTCTTTAGAAGTATTTAAATCATCAGTCAATTTTCCAGAAACAACAACTGAACCCGCGACAATTTCCTCAACACCACTGACAACAGTTATTATTGAATCTAGAAGGTTCTGGCAATCATAGCGCGTTCTTGAGAGTGTTGCTGCCTCAATTAAATCTACACAAGGATCCAAAGCTCCCATTATCTTGTTTGAATTAATAACTTCAATAGTGTTATCTTCTGATTCTGCCGCAACTTGAAAACCAGTCCCTTCTACCACATCCTCAAGAACAGTTTCTTTGCAGCCCTGATGGTTTTTGCAAACATAACAATCCGTACAATATTGTTTGTGAATTTCCAAATAGATGTTTTGCAAAGAAACTGTTATCGTTATTTACAAATCTAGTTGTTGTTGCACCTTGATCAACTCTTACAGAGCTTCCAGCTACAGGCAAAGGCCTAGCATCAGGAAGGGTTTTCTGGGACTTCACACTAAGCCATAACGATTTCTCCTTTTCCCACTCGTTAAAAACTAGTGTAAAACAGACTCTTGCCTTATTGCTTTTCTGCAGCGCTACCTTACGCTTCTCTTTCTTTAAATCGTTGTAAATTTTAATTTCCTCATCCATATCTAAAACACCGTTACCGCTCGATATCGCCATTATTGATTTGCCTGTTGGTGTTGGCACTATTTATAAGGATGCGATCATCATAACTCAACATAATGACGGTTAAACTAAACTGGTTTCTACGGTAGTAAGCGTCGAACGACCCGGCGGATAATCTAAACAAAACGCCGATGCCCATTCCCAATGCACTGATAATGCTACGAACTTCACGCATGCTCAGTAGAGCTATATTTGATGGAAAATAAGTTTGATATAGGCCCCGCCCATACATAACGGATTGTACATCCCTTTAAAATCGGCAACGATTTAGTGAATATAAAAACTTTTTGTACATAGGGTTATTGATATCGTGACTTGGCAATCGCAGCCATACAAGTTTATAAGACAAGTCTTGCATAACCCTATGTACAAACAAGTTTTTATGGTGAGTTATGCCTAACCCTATGTACACGTTTATAAGGTAATCCTATAAGAGGAGGCGAAAAAAGGTCATTTCTAGTTTAAATCTAGGGTATCTTATTTCACAAGCCCAATCGTTTCAACACTTGTGGATAGATGAAGAAATAACATCCATATTATCTAATGAATATAAAAAATGCGTTAACACTATATATAAATGTAGTAAAGCTGAATTAAAAAGTAAACACCAAATTTGAAATGTTAATATCAAAAGATGTTCTTGGAATATTAAGACGAAACAGAGCTTTATAGCTACACAACTACTTAAAGAATCGTAATGGCGAAACATATTTAAAATATTTCCATTTAATATTCTGCAAAAAGGAAATGTTATCGTTTTGTAAGAGATCTTATCATCCTACTAGCTTTATATTAACTTTTATATGCGTGTAGGGTTTCGATTCGGATGCAATCTTCATTACTCGTTATATATAAACTCTCACTTGTGTCATTACATAAAAGTTTATCTTAAATAATTAATTAAATATAAATGATATTAATTATTTTAATCACCAGTAAATAACTTTAAAAATAGTTAAATCGTTTAAAATAAAGTTGCTCCTATTATGTTTCGAAACTTTGCTAATATTGACGTTGAAAGTGAAGGGTACCTCTCTTGCCCGCTTTCTTCAAATTTTGGGGTATATATACGATTCGTTTCCATTATAATAACAGATAAAAACGCATTCGCGTGAAACGATGGTGGAAGCCCTGCCATTGGGAGGCTGGACGTTTCTCGTAACCCTAGCCGGTCGCCGCGTGTTTCTTAAAACCAAACGATAACGATGGAGAAGAAGCCGGAATGAACAAAGACCTGAATATGGTGGTGCATAGAAGCTGGTGTCAGTGTGGGATTGACGAAGAACAGAAGATGGTGGTGCTTACGAGCCAGCGAGTACAGGCTAGTGTCCATGTTGGGGACGCAAGCTAGATGGGGTGTTCTCTTTCCCCCCCTTGCTTTGGCTTCCCGCTCGCGTTCTTAACTTCACACACGCTAGCTTGGGTCCTCATCAATGCGATGTATCACACCTCCTCGGTGGTGAGAGCTGGTAACCACTGCGATGCACGCCGTCACGTGGGCTGAGCGGATACGCGTCCTTTCCAAGCCAAGGTGTTGAGGCATCGTGCCGAGGGCTGCATGGTACCGGGGAAGTAAAACTGCGGTATCGCTAACGGTCCCCTCGGGGCACCAGGCGACACCCCGTTGTATCTAGCCTTCCACCCAGGTGGGGGACTACCGGGTGGTGACCGTTTACTTGCCCCCTTACTCGTGGGATTCTTATGGAAACCTCAAACATAAACAACTCCAAAACTACTAAACCTACGGTGCAGGGGTCTGCTCAGGGCAGAACCCACACTGATACCACTACGCTAGGGCCTGTATCCAGCGATACTCGTGCCGATTTATCGGTGCGTGTGACTGGTCAGGCTTCGAAACGCACCGTGCAACGTCGCCGTAAACGACAGATTGCTCGGGAAAAGGCCAAATCTGGGTCTGGAACGGTCTCCACCCCCGCTGGGGGTGCGGCGACACGTGACACCCATTTGAAGAGGCCTAGAACGGAGGATTCGACTCCCTCGCCCAGTACCTCGCAGGCGGCGGCTAAAAAGGCTAAGTCCTATAGTGCCGTTGCCAGCGCCGAGAAGATGGCCATTGTTAAAAAAGGCTATCCGAAGGCGGCCATCACGGAGGAGGACGTGGGCCCTATTCAGAAGGCGATTCTAGGGGCGCTGGATGGGATACCTTCGGGGAGCCGTCTACCGCGCCTTGCGAATTTTAGCCTGACGGCCGGGGCCCTGGTATACTCCTGTGAGGATACGTTCACTGGTCAATGGTTGAAGGAAAACATAGCCGACTCGGTGGTGGGGGATGTGGTGCTCTCAGTAATGAGGGCTAGCGAACTCCCTAAGCCGTTTAAGGTAATGTTCCGCACCAGAGACCAGATCACTAAAGAGCCGGCGGTGCTGTTCCGGCGCCTAAAGGCCCTTAACGATGGCTTTGCTACCGAATACTGGAAGTGCATTCGGACATACGTGGACAGGGCAGTGCGATACTGGGTACTGTCCATTGATGGCTCCTCGCTGGACGCCATTAAGAATGCTGGCTTCGTGGGCTACACTGGAGTGGACAAGGGTTCCTTCAAACTCCTTCAGAACACGGAAGCCACTAAAACCACTGTAGCCGAGTCTGCGGCAGGGGGTGGGAATAGCGAGATGGGGGATCTCGCTGTGGAGCTCTCTGGCGTCGCTCTAGGCACAGAGGGGGAGGGGGGGGCTCATTCGGAAGTTTGTTCTTCCATGGATGAGTCCACCCTACTGGAAGAATCGGATGGGACCCTTCGGGGTTCAGCCGATGAGCGTTCTAGTGGTCCTGGTGAGGGGGAGGATCTTGGGACTGGGAGCTTGCCTGTCAGGGGGGGAGGTGCCACTGGCCCTCTCGGGACTGATGAGGTGTAGCTAGGTCCCTTCTGAACCCCTCTCTTAAGGACCATGGGGACGCTACGTGCGATTCAAATCAATCTGCACCATAGTAAGGCGGCCTCTGCGGTACTCTGCAGGAGGTTTGCTATAGAGGGTCTTGATCTGGCCCTCATACAAGAACCGTGGATATGCCATGGCAAAATCCTCGGTCTTGACGCGGCAGGGTCACTATTTTATGACCATACTGCTGCTAGACCTAGGGCGTGTATTCTGGTTCGGAGGGATCTTTGCTGTATCTCTCTACCGCTGTACACGTCCCAGGACACGGCGGCCGTGAAGCTAGTCCTGGCCACTGGGAATGCCAAGTTGACTATCACGGCCGCCTCTGCTTACTTTGCCCACGACGCGGACTCTCTCCCGACAATTGAGGTGATCAATTTGGTCGATCAATGTGAAAGGAGAGGGGACAAACTAATCATTGGCTGCGACGCCAACGCTCATCACATCACGTGGGGCAGTTCTGACTGCAACAGGAGAGGTGATGATTTACTAGAATATTTAGTTGGTTGTAAACTCCATATTCTTAATCAAAACAATGAACCCACTTTTGTTACTTCTAATAGAAGGGAGGTCATTGACCTCACGTTAGCCACGGAAAACCTCGCGTCTTCCGTGTCTAACTGGCATGTGTCTACTGAGCCGTCTCTGTCGGATCATAGGCACATCTGCTTTACTGTCGCGACTACCTCTGTCCCGGCGGGGACGGAGGTACGCAATCCAAAACGGACCAATTGGACCGGCTATAAGGAAGACCTTATCCTACGCTACGGAGATGGTCACATCCCTAAACTCACTTCACCTTACGAACTTGATAGGGCTGCTGGTGACTTAGAGAGCTCTATCATTGAGTCGTTTCACCGGAACTGCCCACTCAAGACCGTTAACCGCTCGAGGCTTGTCCCTTGGTGGAATGCGGATCTCAGCCGGCTTCGGAAATACACGCGCAGGCTCTTCAACAAAGCCAAGCGCACGGGAGACTGGACTGGATACAGGCAGTCCCTTAATACCTACAACAGGGCCATTAGAGCTGCTAAGAAGGACTCTTGGCGGACCTTCTGTGAGCAAGTCTCCAATGTCCCTGCCACGGCTAGGGTCATGAAGATCCTAGCGCACGACAACACACATCGTCTTAACACTATTAAGTTGCAGGAGGGTGTGTACACCAAGTCTGGGGCTGAGACTCTCAAGCATATGCTGGAGGTCCACTTCCCTGACTCCACTCCAATCAATCCAACAAACCCTGACTCTCTATACCCTGTTCTGCACAGGGCGAAGAGAGAGGACTGGCTTGTAGCCAGGCAGGTTGTTACGATTCCCAAGCTTCGTTGGGCTGTCAACTGTTTTGAGCCCTACAAGTCTCCGGGACCCGATGGGGTCTTCCCTCGGCTTTTGCAGGAGGGCTTAGACCACATCGCCTCTCCGTTATGCAAAATCTATAGACTTTGCATTGCTCTCGGTCACATACCTTGTGATTGGAAGCGATCTAGGGTCATCTTTATTCCCAAGCCCGGGAAGGTTTCCTACCTCGAGGCGAAGGCATTTAGGCCCATATGCCTGACCTCCTTCTTCCTCAAAATCCTGGAGAAGCTGGTGGACAGGTACATTAGAGACGAGGTACTTTCGGTAACTCCTCTCTCTTCTTCACAATTTGTTTACCAAAAAGGTAAATCAACTGAGACGGCCCTTCACGGCCTCACGAATTGCCTGGATAGGGCATTCGAGTTTCAGGAAATTTCACTGGCCGTCTTCCTCGATATTGAGGGGGCCTTTGACAAGGTCTCTAGCTCGGTTATTACTGAAGCTGTTAAGAGATTTGGCATCAGCGACACTCTTGGCCGCTGGATCAAGTCCATGCTTACCGACCGCGAGGTGTCGGCGTCCCTCCTTGGGGACTCTCTAGGGGTGACTACCAGCCGGGGCTGCCCTCAGGGTGGAGTGCTCTCCCCCCTGTTGTGGTGCCTGGTGGTGGACGAACTCTTGGAGAGACTCGGGGGTGCTGGGGGCTGTAGCTGCTTCGGGTATGCGGACGATGTAGCAATAGTCTTTACCGGGAAGTTCCCGGATACTGTCACCACACTTATGAGATCTGCTCTCTCTAGCGTGGAGCAATGGTGTCAGGCGGTTAACCTCTCCGTTAATCCTGATAAAACTGTCCTTGTTCCGTTTACGAGGAAGAATACTAAGGATCTGTTCAATGATATCTCCTTCTTTGGCCAGGTCCTGACAAAGTCCTCCGAGGTGAAATACCTGGGGGTGACCTTTGACTGCAGACTCACATGGAAGCCGCATCTTGATCGGTGTATTAAGAAGGCCAAGATGCTCTTCTGGAGGACCAGGAGCTCTGTCGGCCAGACTTGGGGCCTCAACCCCAAGGCTGTTCACTGGCTCTATACTGGGATCATCAGACCCATACTATCTTACGGGGCACTTGTCTGGTGGACAAGGGTCCGGCTTAAGACGGTGCAGGCTGCCCTGCGCAAGCTTCAAAGGCTTGCCTGCATTGGTGTTACGGGGGCCATGAGATCGACCCCAACTGCTTCCCTGGAGGTGCTCCTTGACATGCTTCCTCTTCATCTCTTCATTGAGGAGGAGGCTGTCATGGGAGCCTACAGGCTCAACATTAGTGGCTGTTGGGTTCCAAGACTTTGGGATTACAGCCATACGAAGCTCTTTCGGGAGTACGCCGCACTTGAGCCGTCGCTTACGATGTGCTCTGACAAAACCGTTACCAGTTTTGATTTCACTAAGCCATTCAGCATCCACTTCCCCAGTCGGGCAGAGTGGACTAACCTGCTGCCTCTTGGCACTGGGGGTGAAACCATTTGGTTCACCGATGGCTCCAAGACTGATTCCGGCGCTGGCGCCGGCTATTACTGTCAAACCACAAGGGTCGGCTTTTCTGCTTGCCTGGGCACCTTCGCTAGTGTGTTCCAGGCTGAAATTGCCGCGATCTGTTATTGCGCAGATTACTGTATTAACAAAGGGTATACCGGACGGACTGTGAGAATTTATTCTGACAGTCAGGCTGCCCTGAACGCTCTGAACCAGTGTCAGATTACTTCTCAACTGGTGCGTAGCTGCCTCGACCTGCTAGCGCGACTGGCATCCTGCAACAGGGTTCTGCTGTACTGGGTGCCAGGGCATAGCGGATATTATGGCAATGAGCAAGCCGATAGATTTGCGAAAAGGGGTGCGGAGGCCAAGCTCTTGGGGCCGGAGCCGGCCGTCCCCATCCCCTACAGGCACGTCAAACGGTGTCTGCATGACAGGTTGACTGTCATACAAAATCAGCTCTGGCACAGCATGGAGGGCCAGAGACAGACAAAGTTGTTTGTCGATGGTCCCTGCAGGTCTCGTGCTAGGGACCTAATTTCGCTCGGCAGATGGGATATTAGGCTGGCCACCGGTCTTTTGACCGGGCATTGCCGGCTTAATAGGCACCTCCATCTGATGGGTTTTGCCGACGACCCTCTCTGTAGGTCGTGTCAGGAGAAGGAAGAAACATCCGCCCACGTACTTTGCGAGTGCGACTACTTCGCCTCGCTTAGATTAGAATATTTTGATTCACACACCCTGGAACCCTCGAGGGTCTCCTCTCTCACGGTGGAGCGAATTCTTCGCTACGCTGCAGCTACAGGCCTATTCAAGGCCTGATTACGAGGATGCACAATATGCCTTTGGCATCGGTGCTAGGGCGCGTACCCTCCTCATCAACAATAATAATAATAATAATGTGGGATGGACAAAGACTAGCAGATTGTGGTCCTTAGAAGCCAGTTAGTAAAGACTGGTGTTGGCAGATGAATGACCAAATTTCCGTGAACCGCGAACGCGTTCCGGAAATCGGATATTTTTATGCTCCGATTTGTAAACTGCGAACGCGGTCACGTGAGGTCTGACAGACACACAGACACACAGACAGAACGGCCGGTGTAATACCTCTCCGGGACTACGTCACTCGGAGAGGTAAAAACCCACAAATTAGAGGAAAATTCATAATTGGAAATCCGCCCAAATTGCGGTATTCGGTTCAATGGGATTCGGTCGAACAAGACATTCGATCCAATGGGATTCGGTCGAACAAGACATTCGATCCAATGGGACTCGACCCAATGGTAGACAATCGATTTAAATCAAGGGATTTTTTAAAAAAAATCATTTGATTAAAATCAGGAATATATCTTTATTTTTAAAAAATGTTTTCTAAGATTCCAAGAAGTAGTTTAAGAAACTCAAGAAGAAACTTAACTAGAAAAGACCTAAAATTAAAAATAATCATGGTTTTGGTATATTTCAGTTTAAGGTTCTCCCAGAACTCCAGTTTGTCTTGTTGGAAAGGCTAGGAAATGAAATAGCAGTGACACAGCTAGTCCTTTTATACAAGCATTTGAATAGTAATAATATCCAATAGCTGCTTAAATGTCATAATTATTTTGCTTTTGGTAAATTTTGACTCAGAAGTTTTCATGTTGGTAATTTACTATCAAATAGTTCCATGAAAATCAAAAAAATCAAATAAATCAATTAAAATAAAAAAAAATCCGATTTAAATCAAAAAATCAACAACCCTGCGTTGCGCTAATTATTCCAAGTAAGGTTATACATTCCCGGTTTTAGTGGTGACCATGATGTCCGTGTTCCCATGGATTATGGTGTGGTCCTCCATGATGCCCGTGGTGTGGAGGTCCACCGTGATGAGGACCCCCGTGATGGCCACCATGATGGTGACGGGGTGGGCTATGATGGTGCTGGTGATGTCTAGTCGGACTGTGGTGGTGTCTAGGTGAACTATGATGCGCAATATGATTCCCACCATGATGGTGATGATGGTTAGGTGTTAGGGCATGGCTTATAGCACCCGCAATTGCACCGACTACACCGACACGTGGTCTCTAGAATTACAATTAAGAATAATTGAAATTGCAGATAAAAAATCGAAATTAGTGGAATGACCTTGATATTCCATAACTGGCAACACTTTTATTGCACACTATCTGTCGGTTAATCATAATTTCTAATTTTAAAAATTATCAGAGTTGTTGAACTTACATGGTGATGTTCTTCAACTATAATTGTATTTTGTTGAGGTGGTCTCGTTTCTTGTACCACCACTGTGGCACCACCGTACTGAGGAGGTACAACCGTAATATGGGGAGGCTGTTGAGGTGGGTAATACACACCCGGTGGGTTTTGGGGGCCAGTTCGATAATCTGGGGAAAATAAAAAACAGTTATAGTTTAATTAATTTTAATAAGACGATTGGTAACATAATTACGATTAAACATATTTTACTAAGACGATTGGTAACGTAATTGCAATTAAACAAATTTTCCTAAGACGATTGGTAACATAATTGCAATTAAGCATATTTTACCAAGACGATTGGTAACATAATTGCAATTAAGCATATTTTACCATGACGATTGGTAACATAATTACAATTAAACTAATTTTACTAATAAGGGTTGTTTAGGTAATTAAGGTTAAATTAATTTTACTTATAACGGTTGTTTAGGTAATTATGGTTAAATTAATTTTACTAATAACGGTTGTTTAGGTAATTATGGTTAAATTAATTTTACTAATAACGGTTCTTTAGGTAATTAGTGTTAAATTAATTTTACTAATAACGGTTGTTTAGGTAATTATGTTTAAATTAATTTTACTAATAACGGTTGTTTAGGTAATTATGGGTAAATTAATTTTATGAAGAAATTTTAACTTACAACTCATAGTTGGGTTTTGTTTAACCGAATATTTTTTCGTATGTTGGAACAGCCACAAAACTAATTGTTTTTCTGAAAGAGTAATAATTAAATAATTTATCGATTTTATTATACAAAGAAATTATATTACATCTTTTAAAATCTCGAATATATTGTTTTCGTAATCAGGAGAAATTTTTAATCGCAGCTGAAACTAATTGTACTCGCTATTATCAAAAGTGAATAGGCTACAGTACAGAAAGTGAAGAACTTCCGCGTTGTTATGAAACGTGTTATTTCTCTCGCTCTCTTAAACGTCCCCGCCTTAGCGGAAAACCACAGTAATGCGGTGGCGAATCACTTGTACCTTTGTATCCCTACCTCTTGAAGTTATAGTTCCTGGTACACGTGACTATTAGACGAGTGGGGAAAGGTATAGCCCCTCCCATTGACATGCGCGGTAACCACTGGATGTTTTACTTCCAACAGCAGCACGTAGATGGCGGGAAAAATCTATCCTATGGCGCGAAATTGAAATTGCTTCGTTTTAGAACATTGGTCTTGCTACAGTTAATATTAGTTCGAATCTTAATAAAAAGATGAATATTCGTGGTATTATACAGGGTGTTTCTGATAAGTCTGCCATAAATCAAGGGGCGTGTTCTTTGGGTCAAACTGAGTGGAAAGTGTCAAAGAACATGGGGTGTACAAGAATTTGCAACGAAGATATGGCCCCCCAAACATTGGCCCCTAAAACAAGAAAATATTCGAAAATGTAGACTAAAACAAATTCAGCCTTATCAACTTGTTTAGAAATAATGAGACAATTTCAATAGTTTCCCTCTAACATCGTTATTGAACTTTCACCTGGCAGAAGTGTATTAGATGAGTAGAAGTATGCCTACTCTAGTAAAGTAAATTCAAAGTATCATGGTACCTTTCGGTTGGTATTACTTTTATTCTTAACAAGTTAACATGGACGTTACAGGTATTGTTCAAAATGTCCACCAACGGCGTTAAGACAAACATGAACCCGTCTTTCGAAAGATTCTTGGACATGTTGGAAGATTCCTGGCATGTTCCTGATTGTTTGACAACCTTCAATAATTCGTCTTCGCAAGTCTTCCTCATCACGGACTTCATTCTTGTACACGATGTCTTTGAGATGACCCCAAAGATAGAAATCGCACTGATTTAAATCCGGAGATCTGGCTGGCCACGCAACTGGTCCTCCACGCCCAATCCACCTCAAATTAAACGTAGCATTAAGATGTTCTCTAACTGCACGGCTGAAATGTGGGGGTGCCCCGTCGTGCATGAACCACATGTCACGAAGTAATGCTAACGGTATGTCCTCGAGTAGTTCAGGTAAAGTGTCTCTTAAGAACGTGAGATATGCTTCACCATTTAGTCTGGGTGGAAGAAAATGCGGACCTAGTAAATGATTACCGACAATGCCGCACCATACGTTTAAAGAAAATTGCTGTTGGTGACTTCTAACACTAGTTGCGTGTGGGTTTAATTGGCGCCATTCGTGGTGGTTGTGATAGTTCAGAATTCCATCCCGGGAAAAATGTGCCTCGTCGGTTACTAAAAGGACCCGTGGAAATTGATTGTCCTCTACTCTGGCCAAAAACCACTCGCAAAAGTCGATGCGTCTTGGATAATCTGCCGAGTTAAGAGCTTGCACCTTTTGAATATGATACGGGTGAAACTGATGTCCGCGGAGAATTCGCCAGACCAAAACGTGATTAACATGTAATTGTCGTCCAACTTGTCTGGTACTTGTCGAGGGGTCCTCATCGAACATGGCAAGGACGTCTTCCTCGATTTCCTCCATGTCTTCTGGAATGTCTGGCTCTCGAACGTTGTTGGGTTGTACTTGTCCGATGTCCCTCAAGCGCCTGTCAACAGCCTCGAACGTACGACGATTTGGTATGCGTCGTTGCGGAAATTGTTCCTGGTATCGCCGCTGTGCTTCCACTGAATTGCCCTGCGCCAGTCCATACATGAGATGCATGTCTGCATATTCTGCATTGGTATACGCCATACTGTACTACCACACGTTCGTTCGAAGTGATACTGTGACGTTATCAACAACATCGCGTTACTTTATAGCAAACCACCGTTTAGTTTTTACGTTTGCGTCATGACTGTCAGCATTGTTTTTAATTCACAAACGTAAACAATAAACGGTGGTTTGCTAAAAAGTCTTTGGGGTCATCTCAAAGATTTTTTTGACATCGTGTACAAGAATGAAGTCCGTGAATAAAAAACAATGCTGACAGTCATGACGCAAACGTAAAAACTAAACGGTGGTTTGCTATGAAGTAACGCGATGTTGTTGATAACGTCACAGTATCACTTCGAACGAACGTGTGGTAGTACAGTATGGCGTATACCAATGCAGAATATGCAGACATGCATCTCATGTATGGACTGGCGCAGGGCAATTCAGTGGAAGCACAGCGGCGATACCAGGAACAATTTCCGCAACGACGCATACCAAATCGTCGTACGTTCGAGGCTGTTGACAGGCGCTTGAGGGACATCGGACAAGTACAACCCAACAACGTTCGAGAGCGAGACATTCCAGAAGACATGGAGGAAATCGAGGAAGACGTCCTTGCCATGTTCGATGAGGACCCCTCGACAAGTACCAGACAAGTTGGACGACAATTACATGTTAATCACGTTTTGGTCTGGCGAATTCTCCGCGGACATCAGTTTCACCCGTATCATATTCAAAAGGTGCAAGCTCTTAACTCGGCAGATTATCCAAGACGCATCGACTTTTGCGAGTGGTTTTTGGCCAGAGTAGAGGACAATCAATTTCCACGGGTCCTTTTAGTAACCGACGAGGCACATTTTTCCCGGGATGGAATTCTGAACTATCACAACCACCACGAATGGCGCCAATTAAACCCACACGCAACTAGTGTTAGAAGTCACCAACAGCAATTTTCTTTAAACGTATGGTGCGGCATTGTCGGTAATCATTTACTAGGTCCGCATTTTCTTCCACCCAGACTAAATGGTGAAGCATATCTCACGTTCTTAAGAGACACTTTACCTGAACTACTCGAGGACATACCGTTAGCATTACTTCGTGACATGTGGTTCATGCACGACGGGGCACCCCCACATTTCAGCCGTGCAGTTAGAGAACATCTTAATGCTACGTTTAATTTGAGGTGGATTGGGCGTGGAGGACGAGTTGCGTGGCCAGCCAGATCTCCAGATTTAAATCCGTGCGATTTCTATCTTTGGGGTCATCTCAAAGACATCGTGTACAAGAATGAAGTCCGTGATGAGGAAGACTTGCGAAGACGAATTATTGAAGGTTGTCAAACAATCAGGAACATGCCAGGAATCTTCCAACATGTCCAAGAATCTTTCGAAAGACGGGTTCATGTTTGCTTAACGCCGTTGGTGGACATTTTGAACAATACCTGTAACGTCCATGTTAACTTGTTAAGAATAAAAGTAATACCAACCGAAAGGTACCATGATACTTTGAATTTACTTTACTAGAGTAGGCATACTTCTACTCATCTAATACACTTCTGCCAGGTGAAAGTTCAATAACGATGTTAGAGGGAAACTATTGAAATTGTCTCATTATTTCTAAACAAGTTGATAAGGCTGAATTTGTTTAAGTCTACATTTTCGAATATTTTCTTGTTTTAGGGGCCAATGTTTGGGGGGCCATATCTTCGTTGCAAATTCTTGTACACCCCATGTTCTTTGACACTTTCCACTCAGTTTGACCCAAAGAACACGCCCCTTGATTTATGGCAGACTTATCAGAAACACCCTGTATAGATTTTAAAATATATTTCTCGCCATGTTTTAAACAACATACACATGGTTTATTACAAAACAATATAAGTTAATATTTTTAAGTCCATGAGTTTTTATTATTATAGTATAATTATGGGAATAAGTTTTCGTTAGGATTTAAATTTATTGTATCTTAAATAAATATGAGCAGGAGTCCATCACACTTGGAGTACAAAAATCAAGCTTTCCCCCATACCCTCTTCAGGGCTGAATTCAGCCAAACGCCGCGACGCTAGCGCCACCACACAAATTCTCGTCTCTGAGAGAGCCGTGCGATAGTGGCGGTTCCAAGAGAGAAAAAGTGTCTCTAAAGGGGTGTTTCTTTCTGGCTTTTGAATTTCCCGAACATAAGGGAGCCTATAAGAACAGAGGGCGTGTCTGAGAGGTTGTAAAAAAACGACAACGGAAATTCTCCAGAACGCAACGCGGCGCAGAGGCCAGCGTGGATATTAGGGTTAGGGACCCGGTAGTTTTTTTAAATACGAAAAAACCTTTTTTAATCGTTTAAGTTAAGATCAAAACATTATATGAAGAATATTATATAACTTAGTTAATTTAGTCTTCTGAATATGAGCAATATATTAAAAAATATAGAGGTAACAATAGCCGAAAGCTGATAAAAAATCCAAAATTTAAGATTTTACGTACGTGAAAAAAACAGCACTTGTGGAACTCTCCCGCCAAGCCTTATACTACTCCTTCCCCCCCCCGTATACCATTTTTTTGTGGTAGGGACCAGGGAGTAAGGAACGTTAGAGGGAGTGTTAAAGTGAATAGGCGCGTTCTTTCGCTTCGTGGCTAAAATCGTCTCTCTCCGGCGCTGACTCGGGAACTCATCGCGGTGTCCGCGCGCATGCGTCAAATTCCCGCGTCAAATTTAAAAACGGACTTTGAACCATAGCCCACTCGATCACGCGCGTCACGACGCAAGCTGCTCCTTATATATATATATAATATTTTAACTATATTCAGCAAGTTTCTAATTAAAACCTGTACACTAGTTTTGTTTTTCTTTGTGTTCAATATGAAATGAAAAGAATGTTTATTGTACATGAAAGTGCAACGCATTTCTTTGGCCAAAAGAAAAAGTTTACGAAGAACACTAAAAGAAAATGCTGCCTGTACATGCAAATTGAAATGCTCGTGCTTGAATAAGTAGCCCAAAAATTTATACCTAATTATACCTAGTCATTGTCGAAGTGAAAGAAAACGCCTCAAACTCTACATGTTCTTTTCCATTAATTACTTCATTAAGGTTACTCGTTTGTGAAAAAACTGAGCATTAAGCTGTGATTAAACAATTCTATTATTTTTAGCCTTATGTAAAAAAACTTCAATAGAAAAAGCTAAACTTAAGCTGTGATTAAACAATTTTGTTATTTTGTGCCTTACGTAAAAAAACGTACAAACTAAAGATGCGATTTAAAATTTTGTTATTTTGTCCTTATGTAAAAAAGAACATAAGCTGTGATTAAACAATTTTGAGCCTTATGTAAAAAAATTTACAAACTAAACCCGTGATTCAATAATTTTGAGCATTGTGCAAAAAAATTTACAAACTAAACCTGTGATGAAATAATTTTGAGCCTTATGTAAGAAAAACTAAACTTAAGATGCGATTTAAAATTTTACTTTGTCCTTATGTAAAAAAGAACATAAGCTGTGAGTAAACAATTTTGAGCGTTATGTAAAAAAATTTACAAACTAAAGCTGTGATTAAATAATTTTGTGCCTTATGTAAATTTAAGTAGCTTCTATTATTATTAATTACCCGTTAAATGGATTCCTTCCAAAGTTTCCCTACTGAGCAGCATTTTGTATTTACCATCTGCCGGGATATTGAGACCATCTACTTCATTTTAGAAGAGCTATCTTTCTTGAACATCTCTTGAACATGATCCCACAAAAGATGTTTTCCATTCTTTGTAAGGAGTCTAGACTTGGTAAAGCCACTGTGAAATAGATTATTGCGCGTACTTTTAATAAGATGTGGGGGATCAGACATGAAAAATATGTATCTAGGATCATTTTGAGGAGCATATAGATTCTTTGCTTTGTGATACGCTACATTATTATCTGCATGTTCTGGCACAGTGCACATCTTGATGTACTTCTGATTAATTGCGGATTTATCACAAGTTACAGTTAGAACTTTGAAACCGTTACTCTCAAGCCTTTCTATAGCTTCATCCATTATACAGTACAGTTCTTCCGACTTCATTTCATGGCACGGGAAATACGCTAAGATATGCTTGAAGTTAGTCGTCAAACCGCGGACCATAATTGTCATAACATGACTCGCAATTGTAGGGTCAGATGCTTGTGGTCCAGTTTTTTGCAGTTCTAATGACTTCAAATTGTCTCCTGAAACATTTAGATGTGTATACCCCACAATTTCGCCAGTGGCTGCTCGATAAATAATATCCTCCTTAATTTTCATTTCATCTACTATGAGAGCAAACTAGCGCTGATGTTCTTCAACAGAATCTAAGTCAATTTTTTGCTTCATTTCTTCAATAGCTTCAGAAGTAAATCCACTTTTGGATGATAAAACTGAGGTATAAGAGTACAAAGTCGATGGTCCCGGTAATGGTATGACTTCTCGAATGGCTTCGTAAGCACAGTTTGATTTAGCTCTAATATACGAGCACCATTTAATAATAGGTTCGGGCCATTTGGCGGGTCTAGATTTCTTATTTTTAAGAAGATCCATTTGCTGCCTCATTAGAATTCTTAAGAAATTGTCTTTGGTGGAAAATGGATCATCATCAAAAATTTTGCTAAAAACATCCTCTCCATTTCGCCCACCCTTGCGTTTAAAGGGAGGGTGAAGAGGAAAATCAAGTTAGTTTTAATCGATTATTTTACTAGTTATAAGACCTATACGCATAGTGAAACATTCAGGAAATATCTCTAGAATTTTTAAAAATTCAAAAAAGGCGCCCATTTTGTCCTTTTTTTTATTATTTGAGCCCTGCACCTTTGACCAATGAGGAGGGCCCCCTCTAGCGGACAATAAAAATGCGGGAAAAACGCGTGCTGAGAGCCTGAGACAGCCTTCGCCCTTCGCCATGTTCGCGTTCGCCTTGAGTTAAAATACGGATTGACGGATAAATTGGTCGGTAAATACAGTTAATATACAGTAAATAAATGAAGATGAAGGGAAAATAATGATAGTTGAGATATATTTCGCTAAAATTCAACGTAGAATTACGAGTGGTATATCGGGATTCTGGTGAAAACTGAAAACTTTTCTATCGGCCAAGGCTTAGTAAGTATTAGTAACAAATGTACACATTTGACAAATGTTATGTACCTAATGCAAAATTATATATCATACAGTATTTTAAAAGTGAACGTAAAAGTTTAGTAACAAAATATTGAGATGTCGGGTGATATTTGCGCGGTTCCGGGCTGCACTAACACTCAAGAAAATTGCCGAGGAAAAGATGTGAAATTTCACAGTTTTCCTAGTAACCCAGAAATTCTACGTCAGTGGAAAAACGCAATTGGTAAAGAGGGAGATTGGATCCCAAGGAAGAAGTTGAGAGTGTGCTCCATTCATTTCACCCCAAGTTCTTATGCAAGTGATAAACGAAAATATTTGAAAAGAACTGCTGTACCTAGCGTTTGGGGAGAAGTATCATCTCGAAAAATGGCCAAATTAGATACGGTACAAAGCAGTCATCATATTGGAGAGGCTGCTGCAAATACATGTTAGAAACTACAGTTTATTCTGAAATTTAACTAAGGCTAAATTTCATAAGAGTTATCAGGTACAATTTGCGATAAAATTATTACAGCGGGCACACTTGAACTTCAGGTTTCTACTGAAAATGAGTATCAAAGGAGTCATGTGTTATCTGACACTGAAGATCTTTTTCATGAGGAGCTAGTTTTGGAAGACGAGGAACCTGTGCCAGAACCCATAGGGTCTCAAACTTGCAGTGATTCTACCGAGGCCTTAGGAATAGATTCCAGTTCTTCATATGAACCCAGTCTTTCTGGCACACAAGAGAGCGAAGCAATACAATCGGAAGATGAGTTAGTTTTAAATTTCTTCTCAATTTTATATCAAAGGTCACTTTCAAAATTTTCAAACTTATTATGCAGATATATAGAGGGATTTGTTCCAGAAACTAAGCCCCACTTAGAGGACAAATACATTGTTTTCATCTCCCAATTTCTTCTACTATTTAAATTTTGCCGGAGGCAAGATTGCCAAAATCCCATTGTCCATTTGACTAGAAATATTTCAGGCTCATGTTTGACAATCAAAACGGAATGTTTAGCAGGTCACAATGATGTTTGGGAAAGTCAATCTAGCTTTGGACAAACTTCGTGGGGAAATTACCTCTTGGCAGCAGCAATATTTTTTTCTGGGGAAATACCTTCAAAATGTTTGCGAGTGTTTAAAAACTTGAATATAAAAGTTTTTTCAATCCGCATGTATTTCCTATATCAAAGGATGTTTCATCCCATAATTGGAAAGGTATTGTCATAAATTTGAGATATAGACATTTGTATCTAACCATTTTTGAAGTTTTGGGTCAAAGAACAAGAAGATCTATTGCTATCAGATCCTGCGAAGAAATATACTCTTCGCGGTGATGGTAGAGCTGATAGTCCTGGCTTCTCTGCAAAGTATGGGACATACTTTTATGGATGCAGAAACGAGCAAAATACTCCATGTTGAACTTGTTCAGGTAATAGCAGGTCATATAAAATAAGCTTGTGAAGAACTCTATCAATGGCAACAAATTATTCCAGTCCACTGACGTAACGGCACCTAACCAGATGGAATTAGAAGGATTGAAAAGAGGACTGGAATTTTTCTCAAATATGATGATTGGAATCGCCAAAATAGTTACTGACCGTAATCAAGGGGTTATAGCTTATTTAAGGGACACGCACACTGACATTATCCACGAGTTTGATAATTGGCATGTTGCCAAAAGTAAGAGTTGAAACCTTGATGTGGAGGTGCCAAATAGCATGCTGAAATCGGTTGGTTAGCTCGACTCAGATTACAACATTGTGAGCTAGTTACTAAATGCAATTTGACAAATCAACTCTAAAGGTACACCCCATTTTGCAAATGAAGTCAGTTTTGCTTTGTTTTCAGATATAAAGGCCAAACTAGCAGTAATTGCAAAGAAAAAAAGTTACAGTGCTTTAAATTTGTGGATACCTGGGATAACAAACCACATATATTGGGTTGGGGCATCATCAACGACAAGAGACGAAAGAAAGGATAAATGGCTCTCTATGTTAAATCATATTACTGATGTTCATTAAGGACATGGAAAAGAATTTCCGAAATGCCAACATGGCCCGCTTGAAGAACGAGATGAAAGGATATGGCTCGCAAGAGGCGAGTAACAGATTTCATATAAAAACAAACAACCAGTCTCAGAAGAAGCGTAGTTTTTAGTTTCTAATTGTTAATAACGATAACTTGCAAATTGACGAAATAATTTTGGAAGATCTGAAACATATATTCTTTCGACAAATTTAATTCTATCAAAATCTAAACTACAGTTATTATATTTTAGGCACCAAACTTTTCGACGAAGTTAGCAAAGTAGTAAATTCTCCTTACACACTTGCCGCTATTTACCAACTTTCCTCGGAATATCAAACCTACTCAGTGGAAGTTTTCCATTCTGTGCTAAATTCATTCAGCCCAAAAATGTACCATTTTACAAAAGACTCAATGCAGTCGAGGTGCGTTTTTTATACGCCCTGAGCTTGCTGTATGGGTGCATTTTCTCAGGCAATTAAATTCCAAACACAGGAATTATATTGCTGCACTCCATTACAATGAAAATGGCAACTGTCTTATGAACAAGCAGTTCACTCTGTTGCTACAGATTTAATCACTACTCCCTCACGAGTAGCTACACTGTCTTCCTTATATTCTAAGGATGTCAGCAAAGCCGACTTAGTAGCAAAATTAAAATCAAGATTTCAATAAAAACAAGACGGCCCAAGGGCTCGTAATAGTAGCCATATTGTACGAGTGAATAGCCCCTCTATACCCTACCCTAATGAGTGGATAACCCCTCTATACGTTACCCTAATGAGTGAATAGCGCTATCTTTTTCAATGCTTAAATGATTTACCGTGCATAAAATCAGAGTGAATAGCCCCTCGATTCCCTACTCTAAACAGTGATTAAATTATAACCGTATAAATTTACTTATGCTGTAATTCTAATATTCCGGCGAATCGAAGAACAGATAGTTTTTAGTGATAATCCCCTCGATGAGTTTACAACATAGACTTATGCCGATGCACACTTATCGCATCTTATAAATTTCTAACAAGGACTTATGCCCAGAAACTTTTGAAAGAGAAAGTTTAGTTATAGTGATTACGCATTTTAGTGATTATCCCCTCGAATTACCTTTAGCAATGCTAAAATGATCAAACGCATAACGCTCATTTAACACTATGTTAGCTCTATCTAAACCCACATTTGAATTAACCGCCAAAACGTTCCAGTCAAACATAACATAGATGACGATAGCTACCGAACGAGAACGAAAGACGGGGAAAATCGTTATCTATTTAATTAGCACATACATAAAAAGAAAATAAATATAAAAACCCCAAACATACAAATTCATAAGTATCCGACTCCACAGATAAAAATTCAAAAGTTTCCGACCCCACAGATTAAGAGGTACCCCACCCCACATCACACCGACATTTTAGAGATAAGAATAAATAACAAAAAACTCGGAGTTTCTATCAAGTCTCTATGGTTCATTGGTAGAGTGGCTGTTTACTACGCCAGCGACCCGGGTTCGATTCCCGGGTCTGACCTGAAAAAATTTTAATTAAAATTAAATATCTAACCGAGCCCAGTAACCCCTATGGGTGGGTTGTGGTAATATGAAGTTCCTTTTAAGCTAAAATCTGACGATAACGAAGCGACAACCCCGGCCACTACTACTACTACGGACGGCTCGGGTCAAACTAAGAGCCTATCGTATACTACGATATGGCTAAAAACCAATCGTTGTTGCTTATTTATTTATTTATTATTTCACGTGATATTTGTAAATTTAATCATCAAATCTTGGGTATTTGAACCCACAATATTCTTCTGAGGGCCAAGTGCTTCTAATTTTCGCCACAACACAGCTGGGAATGGGAGTCCTACGTTTCCGCCCCAAACGTTTAAAAATAATTCTTATAAATTGCCGATAAGCAACATATCGATAACTTCTAAAATTTCAAATTATTGGTCTTATAAAATAATACGTAATACATATAATTGCCAGTAACACTCATTGAAGGTCTCTCTGAGTTAGATTTTAACATGAATTAAAATTAACAAAAATGAACTGAACATATTATTATTATTGTCTAGTTTTCAAACAAACTAAGCCCAAATTGAAAATTCAGTTAGCATTCATGAGTGCCTTCTACTATGCAAATAATTCCAGAGTACTTACTCGTGAATATTATCCTCATTCCTGTCATGCGTTTCATCAACGTAGGTATAATATGCTGGCTCAAGTACATCTAGATCAAGACAGTTTATAATAAAACGTCTCCATTCAATTACACAAGCTAAATCAGATGTTTTTTCAACAACTCTGTTTATTTCCCTGCAACACACACTTTCGTGTGCCGTGTTCATTTCCGCGCAGTTGTTACAAGTACACCTATTAGATTATAGCATTTAAAATTTTTAACTTCATTGCCATATTATGATATGAAATACACTACTAACCAATTTGTGGTACCAACACGTTCGTTGTTGTTATTGTTGCCGATATTAACACCATTATCATTTTTTTCGTCACTTTCATCATTTTCAAAATAATGGGGGTGGTCCACAACCAGTGGTTCAAATTGGTAGGGATGAATCCCCAATTCATCTATAAACTCTGCCATTATCATTCAAACCTAATTTTGGAGCAAGAATTTGTACGTTTAAATCAAGATTGTAATTAAAAATCTATTTGTATTTTGCTATGGACTAATGGTACTTACTAAGCCTTGGCCGATAGAAAAGTTTTCAGTTTTCACCAGAATCCCGATATACCACTCGTAATTCTACGTTGAATTTTAGCGAAATATATCTCAACTATCAGTATTTTCCCTTCATCGTCATTTATTTACTGTATATTAACTGTATTTACCGACCAATTTATCCGTCAATCCGTATTTTAACTCAAGGCGAACGCGAACATGGCGAAGGGCGAAGGCTGTCTCAGGCTCTCAGCACGCGTTTTTCCCGCATTTTTATTGTCCGCTAGAGGGGGCCCTCCTCATTGGTCAAAGGTGCAGGGCTCAAATAATAAAAAAAAGGACAAAATCGGCGCCTTTTTTGAATTTTTAAAAATTCTAGAGATATTTCCTGAATGTTTCACTATGCATATAGGTCTTAAAACTAGTAAAATAATCGATTAAAACTAACTTGATTTTCCTCTTCACCCTCCCTTTAAGAAGGGTTTCTACTTTTTTACACAGCTGCATGATCTGTCTTCTATAGCTTTTTATTTCTTTGTTTTTCTGTTGAATAACTTGATGCAGTTGCGTTCTCGACTTAAAATGATGATTTTCCTTTTTCTTTTTGAGTACAACTTCCCCATCATATCTCTTAAGCCTCCGGTTCAGATTATATCTTAATATTGTGCACTTAGAGCATCTTTCTAATTTTTCCTTGCCTTTAAAAAGGCCTTGGCAAGCATTTGAGTGTATGACGTTTGTGAATCTGCTAACATGACCAGATTTTAAAACTTCATTAAACACTGTATATTTTGGGTCCGGTAATCCTGGGCATACTTTTAAAGTATCTAAATGCCTTAAGAGATTAAGTAAATCTTCCAAAGTTCTCAGGGTTTCAGGTATCTTGTTGGAAAGGCTGCTGTGTTCGTCATTAAGAAGAACTCCATAAACTCTTATTTGCACATGGAGACTTTCATCAATTTCAATAGTTAAAAATCCATAATCTTCAACTCTTAACGTGCTATATACAAACAGGGAATTGGAGATTTGTGGCTCTAATTTTGCAATTTGAAACAGCCAAAAACCGAGAAAATAGTTCTTCTAAAGTGGAAAATCTGGATTTTAGCATGCTGGCAACACTTGATAATTCAGGTTGTTGGTAATTTGGAAACAAAATTTCGTGTGGTTCGCAAATAATCATCGGCCGTGTCTGTGTGTCTGTGTGTCTGTCACGCCCCACGTGACCGCGTTCGCAGATTGCGTATCGGAGCAAACGTGTTCCCAATTTCCGGACTGCATTGACAGTTCACGGAAATTTGGGTTTGTCTCCTCTGGCTATTCTACTTGAGTTCCAACACCACCAGCTTTGGTTTTCGTCCACTCGACATTGACACTAGTCTGTACTTGCTAGCTTCCAAGCACAACCATCTTCTGTTCTTCGTCAATTTCACCTTGACACCAGCTTCTATACACCACCATCTTCTGTTCTTCGTCAATTCCACATTGACACCAGCTTCTATGCACCACCATGTTCTGTTCTTCGTCAATTCCACATTCACACCAGCTTCTATGCACCACCATCTTCAGGTCTTTGTCCATTCCACATGGACGCCAGTCAGTCCATTCTGGCTTCCTTTCCTTCGTCATCGTTTGGTTTCAAGACATACGCGGCGATCGGTTAGGGTTACGAGAAACGTCTAGCCTCCCAATGGCAGGGCTTCCACCATCGGTTCACGCGAATGCGTTTTTATCTATTATTGGTTTCAAGATATACGCGGCGATCGGCTAGGGTTACGAGAAACGTCTAGCCTCCCAATGGCAGGGCTTCCACCATCGGTTCACGCGAATGCGATTTTATCTATTATTATAATGGAAACGAATCGTATATATACCCCAAAATTTGAAAAAAGCGGGCAAGAGGGGTACCCTTCACTTTAAACGTCAATATTAGCAAAGTTTCGAAAGATAATAGGAACAACTTTATTTTAAACGATTTAACTATTTTTAAAGTTATTTACTGGCGATTAAAATAATTAAAAATAATTATATTTATTTAAATATTAAAGATAAACCCAAGTACCGAAGTCGTTAAATCATTGCCTCCTATATCTATCAGGGCCCGTGCATTGCGTTATATTTCCTACATTGCCTCTTATATCAATTTAGGCCCGTGCATTGCGTTATATTTCCTACATTGCCTCTTATATCAATTTAGGCCCGTGCATTGCGTTATATTTCCTACATTGCCTCCTGTATCTATCAAGGCCCAGGCATTGTGATATATTTCCTTCATTGCCTCCTATATCCAACAAGGCCCGTGCGTTATGATATATTTCCTTCACGTGACGTATGTCACAGAGAGGTATTACACCGGCCGTGTCTGTGTGTCTGTCTGTGTGTCTGTGTGTCTGTCTGTCTGTGTGTCTGTCACGCCCCACGTGACCGCGTTCGCAGTTTGCGTATCGGAGCAAACGTGTTCCCAATTTCCGGACTGCATTGACAGTTCACGGAAATTTGGGTTTGTCTCCTCTGGCTATTCTACTTGAGTTCCAACGCCACCAGCTTTGGTTTTCGTCCACTCGACATGGACACTAGTCTGTACTTGCTAGCTTCCAAGCACAACCATCTTCTGTTCTTCGTCAATTTCACCTTGACACCAGCTTCTATACACCACCATCTTCTGTTCTTCGTCAATTCCACATTGACACCAGCTTCTATGCACCACCATGTTCTGTTCTTCGTCAATTCCACATTCACACCAGCTTCTATGCACCACCATCTTCAGGTCTTTGTCCATTCCACATGGACGCCAGTCAGTCCATTCTGGCTTCCTTTCCTTCGTCATCGTTTGGTTTCAAGATATACGCGGCGATCGGCTAGGGTTATGAGAAACGTCTAGCCTCCCAATGGCAGGGCTTCCACCATCGGTTCACGCGAATGCGTTTTTATCTATTATTGGTATTCGCAATTAAATTAACGGACATCCGTTAACCCTTAGCACATGTATAAAATACCATAGTACCAGCTTATCGGACCCATAGTTTACTCTTTGTCTTGTATATACTTAAATTTGATTGTTGTTCTTTCGTTGTACACAATGTGCATGTTCACGTGAGTCTGTTAATGACTTTTTACCTCTCCGAGTGACGTAAGTCACAGAGAGGTATTACACCGGCCGTGTCTGTGTGTCTGTGTGTCTGTCACGCCCCACGTGACCGCGTTCGCAGATTGCGTATCGGAGCAAACGTGTTCCCAATTTCCGGACTGCATTGACAGTTCACGGAAATTTGGGTTTGTCTCCTCTGGCTATTCTACTTGAGTTCCAACACCACCAGCTTTGGTTTTCGTCCACTCGACATTGACACTAGTCTGTACTTGCTAGCTTCCAAGCACAACCATCTTCTGTTCTTCGTCAATTTCACCTTGACACCAGCTTCTATACACCACCATCTTCTGTTCTTCGTCAATTCCACATTGACACCAGCTTCTATGCACCACCATGTTCTGTTCTTCGTCAATTCCACATTCACACCAGCTTCTATGCACCACCATCTTCAGGTCTTTGTCCATTCCACATGGACGCCAGTCAGTCCATTCTGGCTTCCTTTCCTTCGTCATCGTTTGGTTTCAAGATATACGCGGCGATCGGCTAGGGTTACGAGAAACGTCTAGCCTCCCAATGGCAGGGCTTCCACCATCGGTTCACGCGAATGCGTTTTTATCTATTATTGGTTTCAAGATATACGCGGCGATCGGTTAGGGTTACGAGAAACGTCTAGCCTCCCAATGGCAGGGCTTCCACCATCGGTTCACGCGAATGCGATTTTATCTATTATTATAATGGAAACGAATCGTATATATACCCCAAAATTTGAAAAAAGCGGGCAAGAGGGGTACCCTTCACTTTAAACGTCAATATTAGCAAAGTTTCGAAAGATAATAGGAACAACTTTATTTTAAACGATTTAACTATTTTTAAAGTTATTTACTGGCGATTAAAATAATTAAAAATAATTATATTTATTTAAATATTAAAGATAAACCCAAGTACCGAAGTCGTTAAATCATTGCCTCCTATATCTATCAGGGCCCGTGCATTGCGTTATATTTCCTACATTGCCTCTTATATCAATTTAGGCCCGTGCATTGCGTTATATTTCCTACATTGCCTCTTATATCAATTTAGGCCCGTGCATTGCGTTATATTTCCTACATTGCCTCCTGTATCTATCAAGGCCCAGGCATTGTGATATATTTCCTTCATTGCCTCCTATATCCAACAAGGCCCGTGCGTTGTGATATATTTCCTTCATTGCCTCCTATATCTATCGAGGCCCGTGCATTGCGATATATTTTTGAGAACAACAACCAAAATGGGAAGCTCCTCTCAGAACCATAATAATTTGTTTTCTCTGTTATATGAAATGAAAATATGGATAATATTTTCGGCAATTCGATTTGAATGGCTCTTTCTGATGTATCATTCTCTCAGCACTGTTCATAATGGACAGGAACGTAGAGATTCGAGACACTAGGAATTATGATAGTGTTTCAAATCCTCTGTAATGAGGGCTTAAAGGCTTGGAGTGAGTCGAAAGATAAATACACATCCTATTTTTTAGTTGTACCATACGTACCACAATGTTGCCAGGCGTTTATTGAAGGATGCTTGGGTACTAGTACAGACTGTTACGTCTACCAAGTTTCCTAGCATCCAACAATAAATAGGATTCATAAAAGCCAGTGTTACGCGCATGCCATGGGTCAAGTCGTTAAATATATCGACACAGTTAAATAGCTGATGGCATTATTTTATCCACTTTCTCATTGCGTTTCGAGAGGAAGTTCAACTTTGGCACGGACGACAGATGGCGCTCTTAACCTTCTACCCCCAAAAATCGCTGTTGTCTGCTCGTTTTCCCCTTCCGCGTTTTTTCGTTATAAACTTATGATTTAACGAACTGTTAAGATAAAATTTCATATTTCCTAAGACAGATAAGCTTCTACTCCTTTCATCTCACTCCCAGTTAGATTTAACCTTGTTAAAACATAATCAGATGAATTTGAGTTACAATGTCGTAAAATCCTGTGCATACAGTTACTTAGGAGTGATAGAGACATTTTTAACGATGCCTAGAGATGATTAACTTAAGCGAAATTGTTTTACGTTTGAATAAAAATACCGCTTCCAGTAGTGGGTTTATAGTACTCCTTGTTTGTGTAAGATTAGTGTAGCTGTAGAGCGTAATCATGGTAAACGTTTAAAAATATATATTTTCAATAAAAACACCGCTTCCACTAGTGGATTTATACTCCTTGTTTGTGTAAGGTTAGTGTAGGTGTAGAGAGTAATCATTATAAACGCTTAAAAATATATTTTCAAAAATGAAGAATATAGAAAATTTATTTTGTATCAAAAAATATTTTGGTGCTAAGATTGCTTTAGAAAAATCCAAACGGCTAGGTATTGGTAAAAAAGACATGTGTAAGCTATTTGTAGATGAGATAATGTTTTACATGTTTTAAGGCTAAAACTTCCACTATTGTGTCTAAAAAAGTTGTTGGCAATGTATATTTTTTAAATATGACGGAATTGCGGTTGATATGATAGCGCCCTATTTGCGAAAAAAACCTTTTTTTAAACAGTTGAATCACTCTTTGATAGAATTTCAAGAGAAGAAGTTAAGCGTTAAATTTGCTCGATTAATTTTGTTCGGAAAATAATATATTTAAGCGCTACGTATTACTGAAGGAGATTGATTTTGCCAATCTTTGTGAGTATTTAACTGTTTAATAATTATTTTGGTTAAGTGGGAGCCTAGCTTATGTGTGATTGGGTTGTGGCTTCCATGTTTTGGGGACATTTGCTTTTTGTGTGGCGAGGTATGATTCAGCTTTGATATGTAGTACAGTCATTTTAGCCCAAAAATAGAGGGAACCCGCAACAAATTGAAACAAAGCTGAAAATTTCAGATCTTATAGATTTTTGGGCGCTCTTTAACGTGGTGTGGTCTCCCACACTCTCTCATTGGAGGAATGTCCGCCATATTGGAAAATGGCGGACAAAATCGAGAAAACGTTTAGTAACTCCGGTTCTACTTAACCGATTAACACGTAATTAGGCTTCAATTGTCGATTACCTTCAAACACATAATTCATCTCTTTAGATATTTTGCCCTACAACTAACCGGAAGGTAATATCCTATTGGATAGAATCCCGTTGGATCGAATTCAAATTTCTAAAATTGTAGCCAAATTTAAAACAATTTATAGCCCAAAGAGTGATTTTCTACTGAATGGGAATATTTAAATGGAAGAGCTTTCGACTGAATGGGATGGGTTTACACATATAAAATCATAGCGTTTTCCTTGAGTTGCCGGGCTCCAGTAGCGCAATGGATAAAGTGATTTGGATGATCGAAGAAGTTAAGCAGCATCGAGCGCCGTCAGTACTTGGGAGGGAGATCTCTTAATGGTAAGGTTAGATTACGTTAGGTATGGTTAGGTTAGGGTTAGACAATTTCCAAAAATGGAAGTTATTTTCTGAAATTTATTGAAGAATGTTATTGGTGAACACATATTATTTGCTGCAGTATCAAGAAGTTTAATAAGAAAATCAATTTTATTTTTAGGTTAGGTTAGGTTAGGTTAGGTTTGGTCAGGTTAGGTTAAGTTAGGTTAGGTTAGGTTAGGTCAGGTTAGTTTAGGTTTGGTCAGGTTAGGTTTGGTCAGGTTAGGTTTGGTTAGGTCAGGTTAGGTTAGGTTTGGTCAGGTTAGGTTAGGTTAGGTTAGGTTAGGTTAGGTTAGGTTTGGTTTGGTTAGGTTAGGTTAGGTTTGGTTAGGTTTGGTTAGGTTAGTTTAGGTTAGGTTTGGTTTGGTTTGGTTTGGTTAGGTTAGGTTAGGTTAGGTTAGGTTTGGTTAGGTTAGGTTTGGTTTGGTTAGGTTTGGTTTGGTTAGGTTTGGTTAGGTTTGGTTAGGTTTGGTTAGGTTAGGTAGGGTTAGGTAGGGTTAGGTTAGGTTAGGTTAGGTTAGGTTAGGTTAGGTTAGGTTAGGTTTGGTTTGGTTAGGTTTGGTTAGGTTTGGTTAGGTTTGGTTAGGTTTGGTTACGTTAGGTTACGTTAGGTTACGTTAGGTTAGGTTTGGTTACGTTAGGTTAGGTTTGGTTAGGTTAGGTTAGGTTACGTTAGGTTAGTAATATTTTATAAATCATTTAACAATGTTACGCCTTTTCCAAAATATTGAAATTTAGCTTCATTGACTTCTCAAATAATATACCTTTTCCAAAACATTACTGTTATGTTAGGTTAGGTTTGGTTTGGTTTGGTTAGGTTAGGTTAGGTTAGTAATATTTTATAATTCATTTAACAATGTTACGCCTTTTCCAAAATATTGATGTTTAGCTTCATTGACTTCTCCAAAAATATGCCTTTTCCAAAACATTACTGTTATATTAGGTTACGTTTGGTTTAGTATTTTCTGCAATAACAAGAAGTTTAATAGGAAAATCAATAGAAAAATAGGATTGAAAGGAAAATTCATGATTGGAAAACCGCCCAAATTGCGGTATTCGGTCTAATGGGATTCGGTCGAACGAGACATTCGATCCAATGGGATTCGACCCAATGGTAGACAATCAACCGGAAGTCCACAATTTCACCCCGAAGATTAGCCTCATATAAAAAATGGGGATTTAATGTTTTTATGGTTTCTATTTTCAGAATACATTTCCAAAATCGAGAAAAAATTTAATAATTCTGGTTCTACTAACCCAAATAACAAGTTATTAGGCTTCAATTGTAGATTACTTTGTACCAATTTTGGGAATGTATTCTGAATATAGAAACCATAAAAACTTTAAATCCCCATTTTTTATATGAGGCTAATCTTCGGGGTCAAATTGTGGACTTCCGGTTAGCTGTAGGACAAATTTTCTTATAGGATGAATTATGTGCTTGAAAGTAATCTACAATTGAAGCCTAATAACTTGTTAATTGGGCTAGTAGAACCAGAATTATTAAACTTTTTCTCGATTTTTGAAATGTATTCTGAATATAGAAACCATAAAAATTTTAAAACCCCATTTTTTATATAAGGCTAATCTTCAGGGTCAAATTGTGAACTTCCGGTTAGTTGTAGGGCAAAATATCTAGAGATGAATTATGTGTTTGAAGGTAATCTACAATTGAAGCCTAATTACGTTTTAATCGGTTAAGTAGAACCGGAGTTATTAAACGTTTTCTCCATTTTGTCCGCCATTTTCCAATATGGCGGAAATTCCTCCAATGGGAGAGTGTGGGAGACCACACCACGTTAAAGAGCGCCCAAACATCTATAAGATCTAAAATTTTCAGTTTTGTTTCAATTTGTTGCGGGTTAAAACCTATTTTTCCTGCACTAATGGACAAATGTTACAAATCATATTGGTAGACGGTAAGAATACGGTTGAGGTATAGCGAGAGAGTAGAGTTTCCACAGCAATTGAGAGATATTGAAAAGGCTTGAACAATTGACTATTTTAAAATTGAATTCCTGCACTTGCAAAGAATTAAAAAAAGCGATAGATGCATATATTTAGGTTGTTTAAGGGGTAGTGATAGTCATCTCCACTCGGAGAGGTAATATTTTGGCTTTCCCAACTTGTTTCATGTACAATAAACATTCTTTTCATTTCATATTGAACACAAAGAAAAACAAAACTAGTGTACAGGTTTTAATTAGAAACTTGCTGAATATAGTTAAAATATTATATATTGGTTAGTAAAATCTTTAATTAAGATTAGTGACATCCAACATGTCCTTGTCCATGTTCGCACGAATCTTGGTGTGGTCCTCCATGGTGACCATGAGGTCCTCTTTTGTGACCATTATGTCCTCCGTGATGCCCCCCATGATGGCGACGGTGTAATTTATGATGTCCACCATGATGGTGCTCAAAATGTCCTCCACAATGATGGGATTTAAATTTTTTAAAACCGTGAAAGTGTTTCTTCATAAAATGGCGTTTTCCACCGCGACCATGATGTTCATGATGATGGTGGTGGTGATGGTGTTTGCGTCTTAGGGCGTGGCCCATTGCGGCAATTACACCAACACGTTGTCTACATCGCTATTAAATAGAACATATTAGAATTAATTTTTGAATATTACCATACCAGGGATAGATTTAATTTTAGAAGTAGGAATGGAGAACAGAACTAGTAATGTTGGCGGGCGTCAAAGTCCCGGACCCCCTTCCACGGGACGGGGGGTATGAAAGAAGAGGCGGGTGGGTCATAGCGACAGAGGTAAAAAGGAATAACGTAGTTTTCGCCGCCGTCCCGGCAGCAACGTCATCAAAACGTATAGTTTAAGTGAGCAGCCAATAAGATAATTTAAACTATTGGTTACGTGTTTGTTGGAGGAAGGGGCTCTATACTGGGTGGTCTATGAGTCGGACTGAAGTAAATACTAACAAATGTGGATGAGAGGAAAAGTACGACAATGGCCATAGAGCCTGTCTTAATAAACGCGGACATCAAAGTTTTGCCAATAACTATTTAGTTTACTAGTTGACTGATGTACTTGCAAACTCGCGACTGAAAGTAGTTCAGACATTTATGCTCCTTGGTTTAACCATAACCCACTCGATCACGCGCATCACGATGCAAGCTGCTCGCGCTATAGCTAAATTACCGAGATTTGTTTTAAACGTATCTAGTTTCATGTGCTCTTCTATTGCTTCGATAGCCTTATCCATATTATGCCTTCAAATACCTTTTAAACCATTACCAGCTACTCTGTCCTGACTACAAACACAAATCGAGGAAGTTCTAGCATACACAATAGCAGACGACGGTAACCGCGTAACCGCGAATTAACACAAGACCTATTTTAAGGGAGTGAACAGGCCCAGTATAGCTACGCCAATAAAACGGTCAACTACGACGAAACTCTGATGACTCGCGACTTTTGGCCATTTTCATACTTTTCCTCTCATCCACTTTTGATACTGACCATGCTCCATTCCTACTTCTAAAATTAAATCTATCCCTGATATTACATTTGATAAAATTATTTCTAAAAATTGAAAGATTATGATTTACATGATGTTCTTCAAGTATTATTGGATCTTCTTGGGGTGGTGTTGATTCACACGCTTCCATGTTAGTATTGTCAAGCGATGTGGGTGCCGTTGCAACGTTGGGAGATGGTGATGACCTTTGCGAACACGTGGGACAATCTGAAAGTTAAATTGTTTAAAACTTATTTATTTCAACCAATAGGGTTTATTGCCATATTTCAGGGAAAACCTGGAATAATCAGGGAAGTGATTTAAAAGAAATGGTCTAAAAGGTAAGGGAATTGTAAAATGTACCAAAAGGGCCTAAAATGAACCAAAAAAGTAGGGAATTTGAATATAATTGGGAAAATGTCTTCCGTTCACGAAAATTTCAACTTTGAACTTAATTTCAGCGTTGCAGTAAACCGTTTTTAAAACAAATTCCAATTTTAAGAGTTGTTAATAATTATTTATAACCAATAATATTCTTAACAAACATGCTGTTCATTGTCAATGACAATTAGCACTTGGCTATTTTAAAAAATAATTTGGCAAAATAAAATTAAGTCCTCTGGGAATTTGATGATCTGAAAATTATTTCAAATTGGGCACACAACCCTGATCAAATTAATAAATAAATCAAGAAAAACAATTTACCGTGAACACTCATGTTGTGAACCGTTATAGCTGAATACGTTATTTCAACAAGACGTTTCCTCTATCTCTGTTATTGAAAAATAAGTTTGTCTCTTATAAATACAAAATCATATCTAATATAATATTATTTTTATTGAGGGTGACTCATCAATTTTAAAATCACGTGATTTTATAATCACAGGCAATGCTTACATTTTTTGTGATTAATTGTAAAAGGTTTTCGAGTCCTAACTTGTTTGTGAAGCTCTTAAGTGTACTTCTTATCTCGTAACATGCGATGCGAATACGCGGCGTATTATATTATATTATCTTATTTTTCTATACCAACGTATGCGTGACTAACCGTCATGTGACTGGTTGTTGCTCAACGCGGTGAAATTGTTATCTAATGTACATGTAAAATTGTAAATGTATATGTATAAAACAGCAGCTGTACATATTTACCAGATTTTGTTTTATCAGAGATAGATTTAATTTTAGAAGTAGGAATGGAGAAAGGTTAGTATTGACTTCAGTCCGACTCATAGCCCTGTATAGATAGAGCCCCTACCTTCAACACATAATGAAAGTTTTAAATTATCTTATTGGCTGCTCACTTAAAGTACGTTTTGATGACGTTGCTGACGGGGACGGCGGCGAAAAATACGTAATTCCTTTTTACCTCTATCGCTATGACCCGCCTCTTCTTTCATATCCGCCCCCGTCCCGTGGAAGGGGGTCCGAGACTTTCACGCGCGCCTAGATTACTTTGTTCTCCATTCCTGCTTCTAAAATCACATCTATCCATGATTTTATCCAAATTTCGAAGTCTTTGTTTGTTTATTCGTTGATATTAATTTAGGTTTTGATAAATACTTAAATATTTTGTTTATAATTTGCTAATAGTAAGTAAAGGGACCCTTGGATGCTTTTAACGACATTTTTAGTTACATTACTAGCCGCCATTTTTAAAATATGGAAGCGGAGGTTGTGTTAATTTACCTCTAAAGTTAATTTACTTTATTGTGAAGTCGAGCTGACAGACTGAGACTGATAACCATGGCCTAGCCCAAACCAAAGAGAGTAGAAAGAGGGGGAGTAGAAGGCTGGGCTTAAGTGTTCTCGCTTTGAAAGTTTTCCCTCTATGCCTTCGGTGTGCGCACGAATCATTCTCTGCCCTCTTATTGGTCGAAATACTGTTAACCGAGGAAAATATAACAAAAAAATAGAAAGAAAAGAAAAGCAGTGCTAGCTTCAACTCCCCCACTCTATACCCTCTTTGCCGAAACCGCTTCATCTAGAAGGATGAACCTAGTTTTGCAAGGACGCCATTACTCTAACTAAATTCATTTTAATTTAGACAATCAAACAAATTTTTAATGCAATTTTATTAATGAGACTAACAATCCATTTAATTATCTTTAATTATTAAAGGGATAGAATCAATCTTTTGACTACTAATGAAAAGCCTTCATTTTATTAAATCAGATAGAACCTAAAATTACGTTTTCAAAAATATATAGATATTGATAGTTTTATTAACTTAACTATTTTTAATTAATTTTTAAAAGTATTAGTTTCGGCGCCGCTCCGATCACTGCCCCCTCTACAGGCGTTTGCAAAAACTCGAGCGAAAAAACTAAATTACTCCCGCGACTTTCCTCTCGCTCGGAGGTACAGTAGATTTACTCCTAAAAGTAGTTTTCATACTATTCTGCATTTTTGCCAAATTAATATAACTCATTTCGATACGGGGATGCTTTGAAAGTTATAAAGGAAGGTAAATAGTTTCACTGTAATTTTGGTGTTCAAAGTAATGGCTTTACTATGTTTAATTAGAATTAAAAATATGTTAAAGCTTAGATTAGGGCCATTAGGCTAAAATATGGCCATACCATTATTATACATGGAAGCTAAGCCTTTGCCAAAATAGCGCAGCAAAAATGTGGTGTTTTGGACATTACCTGTAACAATTTTGCCAAATCTCTATCATCCTTACTCTACAACGTAACCGAGAGTTAAGAGAACAAAGGATAATAAACAAGAAAAATCAGAATTATGTTTACAAAGGTCTTCTCAAATATGCGCCGCTTCCCCAGTGATAGTGACGGTGAAAAGCTACTATACAATGGTCTAGAGCTCCCTTCATTCTCCTATTTCCAAACAACCAATGAATCAAGAGACATTTGCAACGTCATAGTGTGAAAAACAAGTTGGGCGGTATTTCGCGGTTAGTTTGAATTTCAAAATATCTAACGTACTTTTCTTAATTTTAAACGTTTTAATTCGATTTTTTTGGCACACATAATTTTAGGCACATTTTTTTACCTAAAACTGCCCTCATCTTGTACTAGTCGGAAAACATCGATTCTATCCCTTTAATGGAAATTAGATTGCTTCTGCCCTTCTTTGTCAGTATTATCCGGTGTGGGTGGGTTAGGAGCTTTAACGTGTTGCTGCAAAATTACACCATTAATTACTTAGTAATACCATCTTAATTTAGATATTTAATTCAACCAGGATTCAGGAATGCATACAGCTAATAGGAATCATTGTGTAACCAGCCATTTTTACTCCATGTACCTCTAGAGGCGGATTTTGTGGGAGGAGCTTGCTAGACTAATCATTATCTATGACGAATTTCACCCTGGCGAATTTATAATCTATCTCGTTGCGCCTTACACCTGGGACCTCGCGTTGCGACCCAACCAATGAAAAAATCACAGTTTGAAAGACGTCATCATAGCTATGAGGCGTGACGAGATAGTAAGTTCTCAAGCCCTGTATACCCACAAAGCCCGAATTCATAGAAATTATCATGGGGCACAATAATTCATATTTAGCTTTAGGTATTCCTGGTTTAATAATAATAAAAATATAAAAGTATTTGCGTAAGTATATCCTTTAATTATAATTAATTATATTTAATTGAAAGTGCTATTTATACCGGCCCTTGAAGTGGTCCTCCTTTTAGTATAGTTTTAACTAAAATAAATGAAATTCATGAATTATTAATCCACTGACCAAATTAATATACCTTCAGGTTTTCGGTCCATCGCGCTTTGGTTTAGATTGTTGTTCTTATTTTGAGTGTAAGGCAGAGTGTAGACGTTTACCATATAACAATGCCTACGACCAGACAGACAGACGCTCTAGTTAACTTGAAAATGTACCACCCTTTTTTCCCCGCCAAAATGAAAGCTCATAATGGTTGCTTTTTAGGGGGGGGGATCAACCAGTTTCTCTTTAAAGTGACTCTAAAGTTGTTGGCGGACTGCTGACTTGAAAAAGGTGCTCCCCCCATAACTGATGTAAAACGCGTCAAAGAGGAAATATTTCGTGGTTGTAAAGCGGTTCCTCCGTCAGGGTTAATATCTCTTGTGATTGGTTGTTAGCCGCCCCGCTCCTGTGTTTCCCTAGTCCCCACTCCCGAGGGTCCGAGACCCCGCTGCTTTTGCTAGAACCGTCGACCGTAGCAATAGCAAAGGCGCTTTGATTGGCCCTATTGTATCACCTTTAAAATAAATCAGCTTTCCGCCGAGACTTTACAGACCCTTTTAAAGTATGATTTCCTCTTGCGCAATATCTACGCAATATTGGATAAGTTCCTGGTTTTAGCCTCAGGGTTTCGAGACTAACTGAAGTTACCAATATCAGGGAGTAAGGAACGTTAGAGGGAGTATTGATCTAATGTTAAAAAAACCGTCATACAGTGGCAAATGGGAAGGAAAGTGGGGGTAGGAATTTTTATCTCCGTTTCACAATTGTAGCTAACGCGCAGGCGCGAGTGACGTCGTTTTCTACTGCCAGGTTTCGTTTCCATCGTCTGCTCAGTGGTCTGCTACTCCACTCTGTTCAACTGTTCGGAGGAAACCGAGGCTTAGTAAAAATGCCAAATTGTTGTTATAATGGTTGTCGGAATGACTCAAGGTCATCGCATAAAGAATATATGAAAGGAATATCCTTCCACGTGTTTCCAAAGCCAAAAACCCAGTTAGAAAAATGTAAAAGATGAATATTAGCTTGTGGAAGACCTAATTTTCTTACACTGGACAGAATTACTAAATGTCGTTACGTTTGTTCTGAACATTTCGTTGGAGGGTCTGGTCCTAGTGTGGATTATCCCGATCCAATGGCATATTTCAAGTAAGTTAAGTATAAATGACGCCATATATAGTTTTACAGACTTCGCAGTATCTTCGTTGGATAAAAACATGAAAGCTTTGGCCATATTCTTAGATTTGGCCAAGGCTTTTGATACAATTTCTCACGCACTTCTTTTACTGAAACTTGAAAAATATGGCATTAGAGGTAAACCTCTAGATTTATTTCAAAGCTATCTGAAAAATAGGGATCAAATTGTTCGAATTGGAAACCATTATAGTCACCCTATGAATATAACTTATGGAGTACCTCAAGGCACAATTTTAGGACCAATATTATTCCTGATATATATAAATGAATTTTGTAACTCTGAAATATCTGACCTACTAGTATCCTTTGCTGATGATACAGTCCTATTATTTGCAAGTGAAACTTGGGAAGGCGCTTACTCTAAAGCAAATGAAGCACTATATAAAGCAAAAATTATTCTTGATAATAATTTACTTAGTTTAAATATATCAAAAACGAAACATGTTGCTTTCTCTATAAGACAACTACCTGAACCGATTAAAAAGAATAAACTGAAATTAACAATCCATAAATGTAATGGTAAAAGCTGTTCGGATAGTTGCAAAACAATAGAAAGAGTAGATTCTATAAAATACCTTGGTCTGTTCGTAGACTTCCATCTTAAATGGGATATTCACAGAAAATATTTAACAAAAAATCTTCGATACATATCGTATACATTAACAACGTTGTGCAAATTCTTACAAAGAAAACTTCTTCGTGCGGTATATTTCGCCTTAGTCCAATCTATAGTAAATTATGGAATAATTGCTTGGGGAAACGCAAATAAATCGACATTACGCCCTTTAATTGTATTATTAAATAAGATAATACGTATATGCATACATAGACCATATGACTATGCAACTGAGCTTCTTTACAAAGAGTTTAACGTAATGTCAATCTCACAAATGTACGCGTTTCAAGTGTTATTAGACGGGTTTAAGAAACGCTTTAAAGACCAAAAAATTGTTGAATTATTGTAGTTCGCGAGTGTGAAAAAAAACCACTATTGAAAACGGTAGTTAGTTTATTATTTAAAACAAAAAGTAAAGCGTGACTATTACGGCGGGAGGTTTCACTAGACTGATTAGGAAGAATCAGACGATCTCTAGACTACAACTAGCCTCTGACACAATTAGGTCAAATCCTTTTTTATATGTCTATTTTCTAATACTCCCCCTATTTGACATAATTTTATATTTCTTTACAACATTAATAAATAGTTAATCATTTAGTTTTAACAAATTACAACAATTTTGGAATAGACCTTTCGATAATGCTTTAGTAAAAATATCTGCTACATTATATTTTGAGCTTACATGTTTAAGTATAAACGCGCCTTGTTCTAAATGCTCCCTAACAAAATGATATTTGACATCTATATGCTTAGATCTATGGTTTTCTATGGCATTATTAGCATAACACATGGCAGATTCATTATCACATAATACTAAGGGGGTTTTAAAATTTATATTAAACGCGGTTTTGATTTCATTTGTTATTGGCATCAACCATAAAAGTTCCTTGATAGCTTCGACCATGGCCATATATTCCGCCTCCATCGTTGACAGGGTTACTGATTTCTGTTTGAACGAACGCCATGAAAAAGGTGATGATCCAAAATAGCAAACGTAACCGCAGGTTGAACGTCTGGTATCTACATCTGCGGCATAGTCACTGTCTGAATAAATGGTTAGTTTAAATTCATCATCACGGTGGAAATGTAGTCCATAGTCTTTGGTGGAAATGACGTAGCGGGTTAATTGACATAAGTAACGCCAATGTTGAAATCCCGGATTAGAGTTAAACTGTGATAACGTCACGACTGCATACAGAATGTCAGGTCGGGTTCTTTGTGCCAGGAACAATAAAGATCCGATGACAGCTTGATAAGGGTACTTCTTCATTCGTTCTTGCTCATTTGAATCCGTCGGACAATCTTTTCTGGTTAACTTGACAGTTGATACTAATGGTAGACTGACGGGTGCTTCACATACGATGTCGTACTTTTCAGCGATCCGTTTAACGTAATTGAGTTGGTGAAGTTTCAATCCCTGCGTTGTTTCTTGAAATTCAACCCCTAAGAGTTGTTTCAGCGGTCCGAGTTGCTTTAATTCATATACGCTGGTTAGATTCTTGTAAACTTCTTGTAAATTTTTATTATCACAGGCCAAAACGACAAGGTCGTCAACGTAAACCAATATAATTACTCGCATCGGTATAAAATATACGCAGTTGGTTCCTATTAATTTTCGGTAACCGAGATCTTGAAATGTCTTGTCCAGTTCTTGAAACCATAATCGTCCGCTTTGTGGCAAGCCATACAATGACTTCAATAGTTTTAAACAATGCGTGGATGTATCAGCGGCCTCGTAACCAGGAATTTGCTTCATATGAACGTTCTTGTCAAGCTTTCCGTAAAGATATGCATTCTTTATGTCCATGTGGCAATGCATCCAGCCAAAAGTAACGACAAAAATAGCGATGAATAGTCGTATGATTGAGAAATTCACAACCGGCGAAAACGTTGTGTCATAATCCTCTCCTTGTACTTGATTAAATCCTTGAGCCACTAATCTCGCTTTATATCTTATGATTTGTCCTTCGTTATTCTTCTTCATTACGTAGACCCAACGACATCCTGTGATGCGTTTTGTTGTAGGCTTGGCGACGCACTCGAATACTTTTCGTTCTGTTAAGGTCTTTACTTCTTCGTCCATTGCCGCCTTCCAGTATGTATGCTCCGGCGACTTCATTGCTTCCTCATAGTTCTTAGGTAGAATTATTTCAGCAGACTGAGCTTCATAATATTCGTCGTTGTCTTCATTTTCCGTGGGTTCGAGGTTAGGTGGTTGTTGTACTTGTGATTCCTGGACATTGTGCCGCGAAAAATCAAATAAGGACAAGTCCATCTGCAGGTTATTTTCCTTCATATAACGCTTAACATCGTTTCTAGTACGTAGTTGCCGTGGCTTGACTCTTGGCACATCTTCCTCCTTCTGTTTTCCTTCAGCTGTGATTATATCATCGTGCCTCTGTTCTTGTTTCTCTTGTATTTGTTGATGTCCATTGTTCTCAGGTTCAGGTTCTTCATTTACAGTGGCCTCTTCGACAACTGGATTATCCCATTGAATTATTGTTTCTTTCTCCTTTTTTGTTTTTTCCAACTCATGCATACCCATTCGTCCCTCATCGAACGTTACGTGCTTTGACTCTTGTATTGTTTTCCTATCCGGGTACCAGACTCTATAACCTCTCGTCCTTCCTGCATATCCAATAAGAACACCTTGTTTCGCTCTTCTTTGTAGCTTATGCCTTCTTTGTTGCTTGTGTACATGAACAAATGCCAAACATCCGATTGTTCTTAAGTGTCTTGGGCTTGGTATTCTACCCGTCCAGAGTTCGGCAGGAACCTTATTGGCTAGCTGAGAGTGTTTTAAACGATTCTTCAGATATGTTGCTGTACGTAATACTTCAGCCCACAACGAGATTGGTAGTTGAGCTTCCTCGAGGATGGTTCTTGTCATATCAATCAAGGTACGATTAATGCGCTCGGCCACGCCGTTCATAGATGGTGAGTAGACATTAGTTGTCTCGTGTTTTATTCCAGCGTTGCTGCAATATTCGTCAAAGGCTCGGGAACAATATTCTCCACCATTATCTGTCCTAATTCTTTTGATGCGTTGACCGATGATATTTTCGACTTGATTCTTGTATGTCATGAAACAATGAAGGACTTCATTTTTCGTTTCCATAGGGAAAATTCGAATATAGCGACTGTAGTCGTCGACAAAAGATACGTAATATCGCGCTCCTCCAATAGAGATAGCGGGAGCCGGTCCCCATACATCCGAATGGATTAACTCTAAGAGCTTCTTGCTTCGAATCTCCTTAATCTTTGGGTGAGGTTGAGCAGTACTTTTACTCAGTCGGCATGGTGTACATACTTCAAGTGATCCTTTAAATTCCGACATCCCTTGTAGCATTCCATGTTGTCCCATATACTTTAAATCGGCTTCATTCACATGACCCAGACGTTTGTGCCAAAGCGCTAGCTGCTCTTCATCTTTTGATTTCGTAGCCTGATGTGCTTCTATCTGACGTTGCCGTCCCTTCTGGATAACTTCAGCTTCAAGGACGTAGAAATTTAATTTGAGTGCTGCCTCAAACGCCACCGACCGTGTAGGAAAATATGCTATGAAACATCCGTTTTCAATTACACCTTTAAAACCAGCTACATCCATCAATCTTGCCGATATAAGATTCTTCCCCATGTTTGGTGTATGGATAACACCCTTAAGTAGTAGTTCCGTCGTTCTATTTCCTTGTACGATCCGCAGGCATATATCACCCCATCCAGAAGCTTTCGACTGCCCTTCACCAAGTATAACGTTGTTGTCGGATTGTGTGTACGAGCAAAACCAATCTCTTCTATTGCAAAAATGATGAGTCGCAGCTGAATCTATCACCCAATCATTTGCTGATAACGTCGTACAACATGTTGACGCAAAAAATGCTCCATATCCAACATTAGTCCTCGGTTTTAGTGTCTTACGCGTTTTCTTCTCCGATCGACACTCCATCGCTTTATGTCCTTTTCGCCCACAATTGTGACATGTTCCTTGGAAATATCTTTGTTGTCTTCCTCTATCCGCCCTGCGAGGCTCTGAAGACTCCTCATGCCGTTTGGATTGTGTCGAAAAGGCTGTTGCCGTTTCTTGTTGTCTCAATTTCTCCGCCTGACGATCCTCTTCCGCAAGTAATTTCTTCTTAATTACTTCTGGCACAAATTCTGCATCAGTTGAGTGATATATCTGTTGTACCAGTGCCTCATATGATTCTGGGAGCGAAGCGATCAACTTATATGATAGGTCTTCATCTGTTATTTGGCGACCCGCGTCTTTCAACAGACTTCGTGTAGTTATCAGTTGTCGTATAAAAGCTTCCATACCCTCTGCCGGTGAATACTCCAATTGGTAGAATTTTCTTAGTAGCATGCCTATTCTTCCTCTGGATACAGGTTCAAAGCGATTTTTCAATGTGTCCCAAGCTGCCTTAGCTCCATTTATACCGTCAATGATAGACCTTACATCCTCCGTAAGCGTCATGGCTATGATTGAAAACGCCCTCTCTTCTCTCAGCTCATATTTTTGCCGAACCTCCGCGGTAGCTGTTGGCGATGGTGCCACTTCCGTACCGTCTATTATTTTCCATAGCGCCCGATCACGAAAAATTAATTGCATTTCATATTTCCAATTACTATAATTTGTTAAATCTAATTTCTCGATTTGCGCAACATTAAACACCGGAGTACTGTCCGCCATATTGACTAGTTCAGTTCAGTCCACCTCTACACTATTGTTATACCGAACACGTTAACCATTACGATAAGCCTTGGTCCTCGTTTACTATCGTCCGTAACTAATTCCGTATTAAACTAAAACTCACGTTCGCGCAACCACGCTCTGCTACCATGTTGAATTATTGTAGTTCGCGAGTGTGAAAAAAAAACCACTATTGAAAACGGTAGTTAGTTAGTTTATTATTTAAAACAAAAAGTAAAGCGTGACTATTACGGCGGGAGGTTTCACTAGACTGATTAGGAAGAATCAGACGATCTCTAGACTACAACTAGCCTCTGACACAATTAGGTCAAATCCTTTTTTATATGTCTATTTTCTAATAAAAATAACTCATGATAGAAATACTAGATCGGTCATATGGAAACATTTAGCTATACCAAAAACATACACAGCACTGGCTCAAAGTCACGCGTCATTTATTTCCATAAAATTGTATAACAAATTAGACTATAACATAAAAAAAATAAATAATTATAATCTATTTAAAAATCAAATAAGAAAATGGATACATAAAAATGTTTAGATTACTATATTAATAAACAAGTACTAAAATCCCTTATTTTCTACTAAATATAAGCGGTTGCCCGTACGCGGCATAAATAAATAAAAATTATAGAATATGAACAGTCACCCACATACAAGACTTCTTAGGTGGGTGACTTAAATTCTCCCTTGACACAAAATATTTAACTATTTGATATAATACTGTACTTTGGGACAAACAAATAAATAAAATATGATCCAATTAAATATATGATTGTAAGTAACAAGCCAATTTTTGAATAATACGAAAAACTATTTGCTTCTCTATTTTAAATATGTAATGTAGGATCCAAGAGAAACGAAATCTGACAGCTTTTCAAATGAATGTTCCCAAAACAGCACAATCTTAATACGTGAGGAAAAGCTTGAATTGCAAGATTCTGGTCATCTGGCAAACAGTTCCATGGAAAACCAACAAGATGAAATTTTATCATCGTCTAATTTGGATAATGTTATTACTACAAGTGGTATTGCTGGAAATGAGGTGGTTATAAGTGAGGATTACAACCATCCAATTGATAATACGGTTGTAAGTTTTTCTGTTATATGATATGAAAATGTTTTATTTTAATAAAATTATAATTTAGGATCCAAAAGAACAGAAATATGATTGTGGGGCAAACAAAGTCACACAAAACATCAAAACATTAATTAAGGAGACAGTGGTGGAATTAGAAGATCCTGGATTAAGTGAAGGCTTACTGTTAGGAAACCATTTGGGAAATAACGTTATAGAAGATAGACACAAGGACAAAGCTATTTTACCATCGGCTAATTTAAATATTAATACTACAAGTGCTCTTCCTAAAGATGACCTGGTTATTCATGAAATTGATCGTAATAATGCTGAAGAACCGATGATTATTTGCGAACCACACGAAATTTTGTTTCCAAATTACCAACAACCTGAATTATCAAGTGTTGCCAGCATGCTAAAATCCAGATTTTCCACTTTAGAAGAACTATTTTCTCGGTTTTGGCTGTTTCAAATTGCAAAATTAGAGCCACAATTAAATTGGTCAGCAACAAGGAGTTGTATCTCCAATTCCCTGTTTGTATATAGCACGTTAAGAGTTGAAGATTATGGATTTTTAACTATTGAAATTGATGAAAGTCTCCATGTGCAAATAAGAGTTTATGGAGTTCTTCTTAATGACGAACACAGCAGCCTTTCCAACAAGATACCTGAAACCCTGAGAACTTTGGAAGATTTACTTAATCTCTTAAGGCATTTAGATACTTTAAAAGTATGCCCAGGATTACCGGACCCAAAATATACAGTGTTTAATGAAGTTTTAAAATCTGGTCATGTTAGCAGATTCACAAACGTCATACACTCAAATGCTTGCCAAGGCCTTTTTAAAGGCAAGGAAAAATTAGAAAGATGCTCTAAGTGCACAATATTAAGATATAATCTGAACCGGAGGCTTAAGAGATATGATGGGGAAGTTGTACTCAAAAAGAAAAAGGAAAATCATCATTTTAAGTCGAGAACGCAACTGCATCAAGTTATTCAACAGAAAAACAAAGAAATAAAAAGCTATAGAAGACAGATCAGGCAGCTGTGTAAAAAAGTAGAAACCCTTCTTAAACGCAAGGGTGGGCCAAATGGAGAGGATGTTTTTAGCAAAATTTTTGATGATGATCCATTTTCTACCAAAGACAATTTCTTAAGAATTCTAATGAGGCAGCAAATGGATCTTCTTAAAAATAAGATATCTAGACCCGCCAAATGGCCCGAACCTATTATTAAATGGTGCTCGTATATTAGAGCTAAATCAAACTGTGCTTACGAAGCCATTCGAGAAGTCATACCATTACCGGGACCATCGACTTTGTACTCTTATACCTCAGTTTTATCATCCAAAAGTGGATTTACTTCTGAAGCTATTGAAGAAATGAAGCAAAAAATTGACTTAGATTCTGTTGAAGAACATCAGCGCTAATTTGCTCTCATAGTAGATGAGATTAAAATTAAGGAGGATATTATTTATCGAGCAGCCACTGGCGAAATTGTGGGGTATACACATCTAAATGTTTCAGGAGACAATTTGAAGTCATTAGAACTGCAAAAAACTGGACCACAAGCATCTGACCCTACAATTGCGAGTCATGTTATGACAATTATGGTTCGCGGTTTGACGACTAACTTCAAGCATATCTTAGCGTATTTCCCGTGCCATGAAATGAAGTCGGAAGAACTGTACTGTATAATGGATGAAGCTATAGAAAGGCTTGAGAGTAACGGTTTCAAAGTTCTAACTGTAACTTGTGATAAATCCGCAATTAATCAGAAGTACATCAAGATGTGCACTGTGCCAGAACATGCAGATAATAATGTAGTGTATCACAAAGCAAAGAATCTATATGCTCCTCAAAATGATCCTAGATACATATTTTTCATGTCTGATCCCCCACATCTTATTAAAAGTACGCGCAATAATCTATTTCACAGTGGCTTTACCAAGTCTAGACTCCTTACAAAGAATGGAAAACATCTTTTGTGGGATCATGTTCAAGAGATGTTCAAGAAAGATAGCTCTTCTAAAATGAAGTAGATGGTCTCAATATCCCGGCAGATGGTAAAAACAAAATGCTGCTCAGTAGGGAAACTTTGGAAGGAATCCATTTAACGGGTAATTAATAATAATAGAAGCTACTTAAATTTAGGGGGTACATTTTCAATATTGATTTTGGCGCCCTTGTTGAACAATGTACCCTTTTATACCCCTCTCCTGTTCGTACGCCACTGAGTTTGAACTAAACCAATCGTAAAATTAATAACTTTTCAGTACATTCAGTAATCGGAGCAACGAAATTTCTTCTGCAAAAGGGAGCAAAATTCGTTTTAACAGCAAAGTTTAATCAAGATCCTTTGGAACGTCATTTTGGAAAGCACCGTCGCTCAGCTGGCTGCAGTGAAAACCCAGATCTATTAACTGTGGGGTTTAATGAAAAAAAGTTCAAAATTATGCCTCCACTAATTAATACATCTAAAAGAGGAAATACTACAAAAGGCTCAAAATAACTAAATTGTTTAATCACAGCTTAAGTTTAGTTTGTACGTTTTTTTCCATAAGGAACAAAATAATAAAATTGTTTAATCACATCTTAAGTTTAGTCTGTAAGTTTTTTACATAAGGCACAAAATTATTTAATCACAGCTTTAGTTTGTAAATTTTTTTACATAACGCTCAAAATTGTTTACTCACAGCTTATGTTCTTTTTTACATAAGGACAAAGTAAAATTTTAAATCGCATCTTAAGTTTAGTTTTTCTTACATAAGGCTCAAAATTATTTCATCACAGGTTTAGTTTGTAAATTTTTTTGCACAATGCTCAAAATTATTGAATCACGGGTTTAGTTTGTAAATTTTTTTACATAAGGCTCAAAATTATTTCATTACAGGTTTAGTTTGTAAATTTTTTTGCACAATGCTCAAAATTATTTAATCACAGGTTTAGTTTGTAAATTTTTTTTACATAAGGCTCAAAATTGTTTAATCACAGCTTATGTTCTTTTTTACATAAGGACAAAATAACAAAATTTTAAATCGCATCTTTAGTTTGTACGTTTATTTACGTAAGGCACAAAATAACAAAATTGTTTAATCACAGCTTAAGTTTAGCTTTTTCTATTGAAGTTTTTTTACATAAGGCTAAAAATAATAGAATTGTTTAATCACAGCTTAATGTTCAGTTTTTTTCACAAACGAGTAACCTTAATGAAGTAATTAATGGAAAGGAACATGTAGAGTTTGAGGCGTTTTCTTTCACTTCGACAATGACTAGGTATAATTAGGTATAAATTTTTGGGCTACTTATTCAAGCACGAGCATTTCAATTTGCATGTACAGGCAGCATTTTCTTTTAGTGTTCTTCGTAGACTTTTTCTTTTGGCCAAAGAAATGCGTTGCGCTTCTTCAAGTTTTATTTTTGTGTACTTCCTTAAAGCAGAGCCTCTGCAGTTGATGTACGTATCGTAAACTACTGTTTTGGCTCTTTCTCTAATATTCAAATTTTCTTCGCCCCAGAGTTCATTCCACTGTTTTGATACATCAGATTCGTTTAACCTATCTAGAATAATATTTTTACGGGACTTTATGTCTCCTTCTTTTGACTTAAATTGAACTAAATGTTTTTGGTGGTTTTGATCATTATTGTAAAAAGATTTTACAACTTCATCAAGCAATTTAAAAAATTTAAATCCGAGTTCGGTCAGAATAATTAATCCACCCCTACTTAAAAACGCTGACCACTCAGCATAAGTCTTGACTGGATCTTTAGAATAAGTTTTCAAAACGCATTTTTCAAAAAGTGGAAGAATCACTGGCTCTTGGTGCAAGCGCGAAATCTTTTTCATTACGTGACCTCCAATGTGATGAATCACTTGGTCTTCCTTCTTATTAATTTCGGCTTGAGATAGTGCAGGATAATCCAAAATTTCCTTTGATGAGTCGGAGAAATTAGGCTTTAGATCCACCCATTTGCCCAAAACCCTCAGCATAAATCTTCTTAGCCAATTATAAACGATTTGTTCTTGGACTTTTTGGTCAAGTTCTTTAAAATTGTTCACCTTTACAAATATTTCGAGTACATCTCTAATAAGATCTGGGGTTTCTCTAAGGTATGTCGATAATATGTTTTGAATTTAAAAATGCTAGTCTAGTGATTGTTTTGTTGTCCAGCTTTAAGGAATGTGGTTCTTCAATAAGATTTTTTATAAACGCCTTTACACCCTCTCCTTCAATGTCAACATCCTTCATGTCTTGACAGCTTTGTTCAATTAAAAATTTTTCGTAGGTTTCGAAAAAATCTTCATTAAAATCTAAATAAAGGGGTCAAATTATCAAACCAAAACTGAAAAGCAATAAATTTAATGTTTTAATACCTGATAAAGAAAAGTTTTTGGCTAAATATAGTTGAGGTTTTATACTTTTTGGGGCTGGAGGGGTTTTCAAAGGCGGTATTGGTATACTTTGTGTATCTGCCGTTTTTTTGGGAACTGACAAATCCAATGGGAAATTGTCTGGTATAATTTCTTCTACTTCCTATTATGGGACTTAATTAATATACATTTAGTTTATTAAAAGTTTAAACTTACATTGAAAGAGTCATCAAAAAACATTCTGGTAATGGATCAGGACCATCCAAAAAATGCTTCAAGCAAACAAAATGTCTTGAATTTATTTTCTCGGGGGTTAATAGAACATTTCCAGAAGCTTCTATCCATTTTTTACAAATTGCTAGCTTTGTCTTTGGTTTGGGAAATGGTTTGAAAACTATATTTAAATACTTTGAGTTACTTGTACAATTAATAAAACAACACTTCTTGTAGTTAACCATCGCTGAAAAAATTCAAACACGACTAGCCCACTCGATCACGCGCGTCACGACGCAAGGAGCAGCTTGCGTCGTGACGCGCGTGATCGAGTGGGCTATGGCTCAAAGTCCGTTTTTAAATTTGACGCATGCGCGCGGACACCGCGATGAGTTCCCGAGTCAGCGCCGGAGAGAGACGATTTTAGGCACGAAGCGAAAGAACGCGCCTATTCACTTTAACACTCCCTCTAACTTTCCTTACTCCCTGCCAATATAAAGGATGACTTGCTTATTTCCAGTTCAACTATAGAACCTATTTTAGTTCACTTATACCGTTAACTTTTATCTGTTTTTATATAATAACTAAATATCCACGAATGGCGGATGGCGACACAGTAGTCCTCGATCGTTTTTAAGACTAATTAAATGTTCTAATTTGTAATAACAGATTTATTTTTGCTTTTATATTTAGAAAAAGGCGTTTCTTTTAAGGTATAATCAGTTATGTTACATAAACTTTTCCTTATGTATAATTAGTGACGTCATGTTGATACTCCATTAACAATTAATATAAATTACCTACATTAATTGCGGTTGAAGAATTTGGATTGAAAGTGCCAAGTCACGTGAGCGATTACTTTTCTTTACTAACTACGAAATTCTATGATCTTTTAATTTTATTCAAAGTTTAGTTTTCAATGTAAATTGCACATATTTTTTTGTAGTGAAGAATTATTACGTTAATCTCGATCTGGTTGATTTTGGAGTTTCTAAGTAAAACTAAGTAGTAATTCTACAATGGCAGGGTCAGGTAGGATGTCTTATAATATGCTTCGAATTTGGTTTCATAGTTCTTTAAGCTATACGGTCATCATCGGAAACAGATGGGGCAGTGCTATTTTTTATTTCACGTTGTCGACCATAGATGGGGTGTCTCTACATTGCTTTTGCTCAAATTATTAAAAAAAAAGTATTTTCCCGCCAAAAGTAATATTCCATTAGCTCAAAAATATTGAAAATTTACTGGAAAAGTTCTCAATAGACCAATACGAATATTACCTACAGAGAAACAAACTTCCATGGAAACGCCTACATACTGGATAATTTCCCTGTCGCTCACCACAAGACAACACTAGAGGCAGCCCAAACTCACTGCATCTGAGAGGCTAGCCAACTCGGTTATGCCTCTAGCGGTGTCTCCTCAGTCCTGACGTGAAGTCACGTGATTGAAATTATCCACTATAGAGGCGTGCCCCTGGAAGTTTGTTTCCCTGCATGTAATATTCGTATTGTTCTATTTCACCCAAATTTTATTAAAAAAACATTGGTCGGGCTTCTTAGCAAAAAGCGTTTGTTGCAAGTGTAATTGTCATATCAGTATTTTTTCCAAATTTCTAGACAGGATCCGATTTGCAAAATATGACATTGTCATATTTTCGAATAATTTGTTGTCAGAGATATTGAGTTGTCTATCCTCTAGCGTGAAAACAAATTTCCTCACGCGTTACGATTGCAAAGATCGGAAAATACAAAGCACAATATGCATGGATTTATTCGTTGGATCCGCGGGAAACTGACAATTACCTGAGACAATTATAATAATTCTCCAAGTATTTAATTGTGATAATCTAACTTTAGGCAAGGCATAAATTAGGCTTAAAAGGTTTTTTGAAAAATCAGGAGACCCTAATTGAGAACCGAAATGGTAAAATGGATTACCAAGTTCGAATTGAAAATCTTAAATAAATAAAAAAAAAAATATTGCGAAACCTTTACAAATTTGTCAACTTAAATCCACGCTATGAGAATTGAGTTACTATAACTTTTGAGCCTTTACTAGTGCTATGAAGTTAGTGTGTCGGAAAATATTTGGTCTAGCTAGCAAAAAAAAAAACAAAAAACAATGACCTCCGTAGAGATTTAGATGAAATTTCGAACTAAATATAAATAGAAAAGTTTCTTAGAAGGCCACTTATCTCTAATATTTCTAGCTACCGGAAGTTCACGTTAGTTCCTTCCTGTTGGCGTAGAAAGTATATGTAAACGTATAGAAGAAATAAGGCTTAGGCTTCATATTATTCGTAATGTTATTGCTAAGCCTAGTTTAAACTGCGTAATTGTGACGCGCAAGAGGAAAGGCAACAATTCCCGCTTTTAAATTAATTCAAAAAATTCTATCTCGGTGCGATATTTACCGATTTTAAGGAAACTTGTCTCATTTTAAAGAGAAAGATCCACCTACCTTATTAAATTGGATTTAAAAACTACATTTTAAATAACACTTGCCCTTTAAACAAAATAAAACGCCCCCAGTCACTGGATCATACCAAAGAGGGAATAAAGATGGGAGTAGAAAGCTGGACTAGAAAGTTCTCGCCTACACAGAAAAAAGTGTGTTAAAGATTTGAACACATTTTAGTTTTCAAAAATCAGATTTTGGTTTCTAGATATGTTTAAGTGATGAAAAAGTGTAATTTATTGAACACTTCGCTTAATTTTGGCGTTCAACTTCTAATTTTTGTTTCTATTTGGAAAAATTGTAACAGTTGAACACAAAATCTTAACACTTTCACAATGAACGCGTTAAAAATTAAGGAACAGCGAACGCGATCATTTGTTTTCATGTTCTGTAAACTTGTAGTTGAAGGCGTACTTCTCTCTATGTAACGTAGCTTTGTGCGTGCTGACGACCGAAGCTGGAACAGAGTATACATCGAATAAGGTCCCGTCGGAGATAGGAAGTTGCTTATCATACAGCGTGAAAACCTATTTCCTCACGCGCATTCTTTATATCCATGGTTTTTCTTTGTCGCCCAAGAATGAATTTAAACTTGAAGTAATTATACAATTACTTATAGCCCCCCTATCCCCCCCCAAATTTCAAACTTAGACCCCTCTAAAATAATCCCCAGACTGGTAAGCATATTTTTAAATAATAAATATTTGGAATGTGAATTTAATTAAACTACGCCTTGAAATCGTTTCTTGGCAAAGCGCAGACGATGAGACGAACTCTCTGACAAAGCATTTTTGCAATTGCATTTACTTATGTTTGGGAAATTTTAATATTCACTAAAATTCGTCAGCAACCTTTACTGCTGCTAAAGTGCTAATAAGAAAACCGATCCCGAAAGTAACAGCACATAAGTTTTGGGCAGGATTTTTAAGCCTTGGCCCTTCAGAATATTTAAGGTGTAATCCTTTTTGTGGGTAAGTTTTAAATAACTATTACGTGACAAAAATATATTTCAATACTTACTAGTCCTTTTACTAGCAAAATAACTTAAACCTCAGTACAGTAATACCTATTAATTATTAATTACAAGTAAGAAATTCTCGTACATATCTCTCTTGGACTGTAGAATGAGAGAGGTACAGTCGCCGCAATTAAAAACTTTCTTTCTCGCGACGTCTTGTTTCAACAATGAGCCGCAAATCTTTATTAAAACAACCACTGCCTTCTCTAATACTAGGCCTTGCGATAGGAATAAAAAGGGGGTGGCAGTTAGGATTTCACAAATGGCGCTAGATGTCGCTTTTCTGAGGTTTTAAACTGGCGGCAAATTCAAAACTATGGGAAATTGTTAGCAACGACGAAGTGTAATCTGCTAAGTTCGGCTCGAAAAAGAAAGCAAAAAACCGGTCAATAAACCGGTGCATGATGCTGAACGGTTTCCGAGTTCGAAAAATACTAGTTTAAATTTGGTGTACGTTTTGACACGTGTCAATGGCGTCTGCATGGAAATTTCAACCTATCACAGCCCTTAAGTTTTTCCCAAAAACTGCCACTGCCAATGAAATGCCTTAAGTTTGATTTGGATTGACCAATGAGCGAGCTTAGGAGAGGTAGGAGGAGATTTCGTTGACAGCTGAATTCGGTCACAGACATCATAAACTCCGATATTTTAATTACCCACTTCTCTAATTTAGCAGACGATGTGCCCTGGTCAATGGTCATGGGCCAGGTTATTTAGTAGTTTAAAAACATCTTTATTTCCCACCCTGGTCCGCCATAAGCGAAAGACGTGACGTCATGCGAGACTGCGCAGTACGAATTTAATTTCGTCATCGCGAAAATTCGCCTCAGAAAAGAGCCATCTAACGGTTACTAAGCGCAAATTCAAAATGTCACATAAAAAATGCTTCTGTCGTACATTTCAAGGCCTAGTATTAGAGTTGGCAGTGAAACAACATTATACGATAATTTTTAGTTTTTAGCGCCATCTATTGATGGCTAAAAACTAATGCATTTATACCGAAGATTTACTACCCCCACTTTTACCCCTTTCACCCCCACTTTTTCCCCCTTTCCCCCCTCTTTTCCCCCCATTTCCCCCTTTTTTTAGTGCCTTTCCCCCCTATATTACCCCCTTTTTTCCCCCATTATATCCTATGTTACGGCTGGTTGGGCGTCTTAACCCCGCCTTTTCGCGTTAATTTATTCAAATTTATTCATAATTCATAAATAATGCTCTAAAACGCTAACAGATGGACCTAGGGTAGCTAAGCTTCATATTATTTTATTTCGTAAATTTCCAAATCCCCAACGGGACTCGAACGCTCCAACGTCAACGCTACGATTCGGAAACCCGGTACGCTAGAACTGCGCCACAGAATGCTTATATAAACCTTTGCTTTCATGAGATATAAGCTGGGATAGAAATCCATCTCGAGTCTAGGCGCGTTTGCGGCGTTTCGCGCTAAGAGAGAGAAATTAAATAATCGCCCACTACCACGTTAATATGACGTTAAGTCGGCCTCAAAGTCACGTCTGAAGCTTAGAGTTCTTTTCCTAAAACCTTATCAGTCTTGAATGTAGAGAGAAACGAATTAGCAGGCAAAGTTCACCATGAGTTAACCAATGATATCGTCTCTTGAAAACTCGTCTGCTACTCTACTTAGTTAAGCGAGCAGTCCACGTTTACAAGTGAGATTAATGATAACTTTATAAATAATGATGTTTAAAATTAACCGATTGAGGAAGTTACAATAGTTCAATATATATTATTCTGTAATTTAATTAAGATTAAAATAAATATATATTCACGAGTGAGATTAATGATCATAATGGTAGATAATGATGTTTCAAGTAAGTTAATTGAGGAATTCACTGTAGATTAATTAATATTATACTTTAATTTAATAAATATTATACTTTAATTTAATTAATATTATACTTTAATTTAATAAATATTATACTTTAATTTAATTAATATTATACTTTAATTTAATTAAAATTGAGGAAGTTACAATAGTTCAATATATATTATTCTGTAATTTAATTAAGATTAAAATAAATATAAATTCACGAGTGAGATTAATGATAATTATAAATAATGATGTTTCAAGTAAGTTAATTGAGGAATTTACTTTAATTTAAATAATATTATACTTTAATTTAATTAATATTATACTTTAATTTAATTAATATTATACTTTAATTTAATTAATACTATACTTTAATTTAATTAATATTATACTTTAATTTAATTAATATTATCATGATACTATAGTTTATGATAACTTTACAAATAATGATGTAGTTTAGTTAAGTTTAAAACTAACCGATTGAGGAAGTTACTATAGGGTTGGTACTGGTAATTATGGACACTTTTTGCAAATCTTTGAATAACTTCCGTGGAGCTAACGTTAGACACCAGAAACTTTCAGGATATGAAATATGATTCTTTATACACAATTCGCTGTTTTCAGCTTTTTAACTCTCTTAAATTTTGCACAATATCCTATTTCCCAATCCCCTCGGAGGACCCCAATTGTGAACAATCGCTGGTAAATGTAAACACCCTGACCCTAAATACTGAAGGAGGTAGTGAATGAACACTGGACCCAAATGTGAACAACAATGATAATCAAATGGGAGGAATAAAAAAGGCCCTAGGAAAGGACAGGGTTGCCACAGTACCTGGAAATCCTGGAAAATCTGGAAAAGTCAGGGAATTTAAAAATGGGCCGAAAAGGTCAGGGAAAAGTCAGGGAATTTGATTTTAGTGGGTAAAACTTCTGGGAATAAGTCTTTATTGAAAGAGTAATGAAAGTTTCTCCTCATGCTCTCTCAACACAGAAAACTCTAGATTAATCCTTAAAAATGTCTAGAATTGTTTTTGTAAAGTAAATGCTCTCTTAGACTGTTATTTATAGTTAAAATGTTTCTTATTTGTATTGGTGCAACAAATACATGGGAAAATTTAATGTTGAGAGTTTATTTAATTATAACCACTTGAAACGTGCAGTAAACATTCACTTTTTCGGCCTAAAAGGTCAGGGAAAATCTGAGAAAAAGGTCAGGGAATTTGGTTCTGAAAATTCCGTGGCAACCCTGAAGGAGCTACCATTACGTAGGGCCTAAATCCATGCACCTAGATTAAAGTTTACGCAGATGTGATAAGTGATAATAGGATAATATAATTAAAAACAATACCCGAGTCAAAATGTTCAATAATTTGTTGAGAAGTCCTATTTATTTCGATACCTCGCATAACAGCTGTCTCATTTTCTCGCTTTCCCGCCCAATAAGTAGTCGTAGCTACCGCCCTCTTACCGCTAAATTGATGAACTTACTAATGGCGCGAAATTTGAGTCTTTTTTGGGTCAATGATGTATTTTAAAGTTAATATTATAACTTTTACTTTTATTTTTTAGTAAAATAGCTTAAAAAGGATTCTAATTAACCTTGAAACAATTGAATTTTTACCTGGTTTTTTCCCACTCTAAAATCGAATTCCGAATCGAAACCACAGATATTAATATCAATTTTATAGTGAAAAACGTGATCTATCTAACGATTAAAGGTTTGTTATCGTGGGATTATTTTAACTCTTCCTAGAGCTTATTCCCCGATGGTATTGTATTAAGCAACACCTAAAATTGGCATCAACTTAAGTTGATTAGTCCGAGTTGGTGTGTATATAGGTTCGTATCTTTCATCCACGTATTCCTACAATGTTCATACCATTTTTATCGTAATCCTCAATATTCAATCTACAAATAGAGCCCTTTTAAAAGGAATTTAAGCCGCCCAAAAATTAGCTACAAAATGTTAAAGAAAAAATAGAATCGTTCACATTTACCAGTACCGACCCTAGTTTAAAAAATATTATTCTGTAATTTAATTAAGATAAAGTTCTGTAGGTTAAGTTTAAAATGAACCTAATGAGTAAGTTACTGTAGTTTATTACTAGATTGATTTTATTCATAATAGGAATGCTATTTTACAAACAATGAAAAAAAAAACCCCGAAATGCTAAATTAGCTGGGGTCATCTTATAATGCATATAGTAATACTAATTCTTGTCACTAGAAGGCGGTAAAAACTATATGACTGGGTCATCTTGTTTTTCAATTGTATCAGATCAATTATTTGCGGCTTATTGTTGAAACAAGACGTCGCGAGAAAGTAAGTTTTTAATTGTGGCGACTGTACTTAACATGTTCGTACACTCTAAGAAAGGGAAGTGTAAAGCACTTTTTATACACCGTAAAAACACCCAAAGAGAGTTTTATCAGGAGTTCATGATAACCCGAAGTACGAAACTGGTTAAAAAGCCCGTAACAACAAAGTTTCGCCGTAAAGCTCAGCGGATTCATACACCGCTTAACTCCCAAAGAAATAGTTAGCCCATTTTTTTAGCACCCACGCGCATTAACTTACACACTTCCGGTTTAGAACTATTATTATCTTGTGATTTTGGGAGCGAAAATGGCTCACGTCTGCTTCTGTTGGAACGGTGTAAATTAAGCCTTGGCTAAGAAGTTGGATTTCAGTCGGGGTTTCTAGTTTTCTACAAAACATTTAAACGATCGTCAATAATGTTTTGTTGTGATATGTGTGAGTGAAAATTCCGTGCTTAAATTAAAACGGTTTGGACAAATTTATTCGCAGTATCTTTAATATAAGAATTGCAACGTGTTTCTACGTCCACCATATCGCCATTTTTCTTTTCGACGGAGATCCCAGCCAACGGAAGTTTTGGAACGAAAACCAAGGAGCATAGATACCACTACCATATACTGTAAGGTTGTATGTCCATAAACAGGCTAATCCTTTCTATGCGCAACGACAGAATCTTGTTGTTCGCGATTTTTACCATTAGCTCTATGGCCAGTTTCATACTTCCCCCCGGAGGGGGGTTATTATGAACTCCTGGTTTTATTACCTTGAGTTTTTGTGGGGCCAATTTAAGGTGTAAATTCGGTGTAAAATAAAACTTTTAAAAACCGTTTTGAAATTAAAAATGGAAAAATATAGTACTGCGGGTTTCTTAAATAAGGTCTTTCATTTTAATTAATGTTTTAATACTAAAGTCAATCCAAACAGTAAAAAATTATTGAAAAACTTGATTGTTAAGCATTTTTTAAAGATGATATTCATGAAAGAATATATTTTTATCCTTTAAATAAAATTAACAAAGAAATTCGTAATCAGAGGGTATTGTACTTTTGTAGAACACTGTTAAACGTGTTAGGCGACACTCTGAAACGTGTTAGGTGACACTCTTAAAAGCGTTATGCGACACTCTTGCAGTGGCGTCGCTAAGTCTTTTCGGGGGCTTTAGCGCCCCTAAAATTTCAAAGTTAGCCCCCTTAAAATAATCCGTAAACTCTACTAAAAAATTGCTCGTATCCCCTAAAATTTTGTGGCAATATAGTGTAAAAAATTATTATGATAAGTTCGTTCAGTTTCATCTTTGTAGAGATGAATTTCAATATCAAACAGTAGTGGGGACTAAAAGCAAACGGAAGTTGAACTTATAAAAGACGAGTGAAATTCTTTCATCCCCAAATGTCTCATAGTCACTAACTGATCGGTTCCGTACTCTTTATCAATAAAAGTTTGCATATCTTTAATATACGAATAATAAACTTAAACCCCCCCCCCCAAATTTCAAACCCTAGCAACGGTACTGCACTCTTGAAAGTGTTAAGCGATACTCTTAAAAGTATTGTGCGACACTAAAAAAACGAGACTATGTTAGTAGGGCGACTATAGACGCCAACTTTTGTGACATGTCATATCTTTATTTTGAGAAGCATTGGAGTAGAAAATGAAAGTTTTCAAATATTGTAGAGTAGATTAGGTCAAACGCGTTTCTGGTGCTCGAAAAACTCTTAGTGAAAAGAGATTATTAAATTTAAGGAGTACGTCTAGGTACTATCAGGAGTTCATGATAACCCGAAGTTTCGCCGTAAAGCTCAGCGGATTCATACACCGCTTAACTCCCAAAGAAATAGTTAGCCCATTTTTTTAGCACCCACGCGCATTAACTTACACACTTCCGGTTTAGAACTATTATTATCTTGTGATTTTGGGAGCGAAAATGGCTCACGTCTGCTTCTGTTGGAACGGTGTAAATTAAGCCTTGGCTAAGAAGTTGGATTTCAGTCGGGGTTTCTAGTTTTCTACAAAACATTTAAACGATCGTCAATAATGTTTTGTTGTGATATGTGTGAGTGAAAATTCCGTGGTTAAATTAAAACGGTTTGGACAAATTTATTCGCAGTATCTTTAATATAAGAATTGCAACGTGTTTCTACGTCCACCATATCGCCATTTTTCTTTTCGACGGAGATCCCAGCCAACGGAAGTTTTGGAACGAAAACCAAGGAGCATAGATACCACTACCATATACTGTAAGGTTGTATGTCCATAAACAGGCTAATCCTTTCTATGCGCAACGACAGAATCTTGTTGTTCGCGATTTTTACCATTAGCTCTATGGCCAGTTTCATACTTCCCCCCCGGAGGGGGGTTATTATGAACTCCTGGTATTATCCCATAGAACCGAATTCCCAATGGACCGAATTCCAATTTGACCGAAAACCGCCAAACTAGAAAAGAAAGAAGCGGAATGGCGGTTTTCGAATATTAAAATCGAAGTAGTGTTATTTCATTCTCTTTAAAAAAATTGTTTGAAATTTTTGCGTTGTAATTTCACAATATTTTTATAAAATTAATTTCTGTTGTTCTGCTATTCGTGTTAATGTAGGCTAGGTTGGGTTAGGTTAGGTTGGGTTGGGTTGGGTTAGGTTAGCTTAGGTTAGGTTAGGTTGGGTTAGGTTGGGTTGGGTTGGGGTGGGTTGGGGTGGGTTAGGTTGGGTTGGGTTGGGTTAGGTTAGGTTGGGTTGGGTTAGGTTGGGTTAGGTTGGGTTAGGATAGGTTGGGTTGGGTTAGGTTAGGTTGGGTTTGGTTGGGTTAGGTTAGGTTGGGTTAGGTTCGGTTGGGTTGGGTTTGGTAGGGTTAGGTTAGGTTGGGTTGGGTTTGGTTGGGTTAGGTTGGGTTAGGTTGGGTTTGGTTGGGTTAGGTTGGGTTTGGTTGGGTTAGGTCTAGGTATCGTTTAGACCCGCGGATTCAAATTTTAAGCAATGTACCTTTAATAGTAGACGTTTCAGTATATTCATACCCAATAAATAATTTGGATTAATTTCGTATTTTTCGATATAAAAATAAATTTTTTATCGTTGACAGCGTTTGAAAATAAAAAAAAAATTGCTGATGTTGTTTTTTATAGGTACTATATTAAGTAAGGAAATCAGTTTCGGGGTTCATTTTAAAATTAAATTTCTTTAGGCTACAATGGAACGAATTGTAAATAGAGGTGGATTTGTTTATGTTAAAAACGGCTATTTATTCAATCTGAACAAAGTCAAGGATAAGTCTTGTTATTATGTATGTAGGAACAAAATTTGCAACCTAAAGATTACCAATGTCGAAGGAATTATAACTTCTACAGTTCCGGAAGCCCATCCAAGTCATGGACCAGATACTCAATTGGTGTTGCAGTTGAAAGCCAAAGCAAAGATGGTGTCTGAAGTATCTGCTGATCAGTCAGCGAAACGTATACGAAAAGTATATTCGGAAGTCTTCGGAGAAGTAAAGCGGCAAGCTCTTTCAGAAGGATTGGACGAGTTGCAAATTCACGCAATTCTACCTGAATATAAATCCGTTCGTTCCGCTATGTACCGAGAAGCGTCGAAACATTATCCAGTCAATCCTCACAGTAGACGAGATATCGTTCTGGAAGGCAACTGGACGAAAGTGTACGAATGTTCAGAAAACTTTCATCTTATAGACGACGGCATGGACGATAGAATTGTTGCATTTGCGACCGACGATTTCTTGAAGATATTGTGCGTTTACATGGATGGAACTCACGCCTCATGTCCAAAACAGTTCGCTCAACTTTATATCGTGCATGCCCCCTATAAAGGATCTATGCTGCCAGTTATTTACGCATTACTTCCTGGTCAAGCAGCGTCAATTTATTCACGATTATTACTCCTAATTCAAAAAGCGGCTACTGAACGCGGAATGTGTTTTACCCCCAGCACCTTCCAAATTGATTTCGAAGGAGCAATGATTTCGTCCCTAAGAAGCACATTTCCTTGTTCTACGATAAAGGGATGTTTATTTCACTATTGTCAACCGATATCAGAAGTAATATAAGAAACCTCCCTACGGGAGGGAAGTATACAAGACGCCATAGTCGTAACGTTAAAACACGCGAGACATCCTCGAACCGCCAAATACCATATTCATACACTATTGCGCATGGACATGGTACGGTAGATCTTAGTCCTTTGATATGTTCGTTGGAAAGGGAAAGAGGAAAAAGAGCTGTGTAGTCTGCAAAGCCGTCTGTCGTAAGAAATAGAGGATTCCTATTTTTACTAATAAATATTCACAAACGGTTATTTCGAAAAGAAAATCTAGTTTTTTTGTGAAGCCAAGAGGGTGAAAATGATGAATACAAGAATACAATTTCGAGATAGATAATAACACCATTTTAAAATCTATCTATGTACAGTGTTAGGCATATACCTTGGCAAGGTAAGGGTTTAATCCAAATTTTATGCAAAGACCTATGAAAATCCTATAATCTAGTCACTCCCTGATTATTAATGATTGATTATCATCAAAATTTAAGAACGCAGCATGAATTACTTCTTTGGAAATGCTTAAAATTACAATGAGTCTGGTAGATTGACTAACTTAAGCAGCCGACGCAATCGCGAGATCAGAGAATGTTTTCCTACGCTCTACGCGCCGGGGCCCTATTTTTTGTAACTTTGTTTACGACCGTATAAGTGCGCGGGGATATTCGTGGTACGAGGATGTATCGGCAAAAGTTCGCCTTTGTACACTTTCCTCCCGTAGGGAGGTTCTTATATTACTTTTGCCGATATGGAGAGCTGCAAATACCAAAGGATTGTCAGAGCTGTATAAATCGGATATCTCTGCGCGTAAAATGATTCGACGTGTAATGGCTTTCGCTTTGATTCCAGTTTATGAACATTCGGAGGTTTGGTTGGAAATTCAAAATGATGTCCCTACCGGCAACGCTAGCGTTACTACTTTCTTGGGTTATTTTGTAAATACATGGCTTGAAAGTTCGCTTCATCCACCAGAAATGTGGAACCATTTCGGAAATTACGCGTACCGTACCAACAACCATTTGGAAGGATTCAACTGCAAGTTAAACTCCCGCTTAAGCAACAAACCTCACTTTTTTAGATTCGTAGAAATAATTCAATCTTTATATTCTGATCACCGCGATCATAAAATTAATCTTGATGTTGGAAAGAGCGAAGTTGTCATTGATAAAAAGTACTTAAAATTAAATGAAAGGTATAAAAATTTAGTTAAAATATATGAAACTCGAAAAAAACCCGAAATGATCAAGCAATTAAAAATGCTGTATCTCTACTCGATGGCGTAGCCGTTAACTTGTGTTATGCGTAACAAATAAATGTTGCAAAATATAATTTCGTCTTACTTTTTGTATTCTGAAGACACTAATTTCACTAAAAATTATTAAAAAATAAACCTCAAAAACAGTTACCTTTAAGCATAGATTTTAGTCCCATTGGACAGAATTCAAAATCCGCCTAAGTGCGGTATTTTTCGGTCGAATGGGACGGTTTCGGTCGAATGGGAATTCGGTCGTATAGGAGACAAGCGTACGTCTATGTCTACTGCTTGGATATTATGGCCTCCAAAACCAACTTAATACCCGATGAATTTATACTAATTACAAGTTGGGAAAACCAAAATATTACCTCTCCGAGTCAAGACGACTACTTACAAACTTATTTACCCAGATATGGAAATGTTTCTTAAGTTAAAATTTATGAAATATTAAAGCAGTATACAAAGCATAGCAAATTTACTGTAAATCAGACGACATTTTACATCCAATAATGATATACTTGTACACATTAAAATCATCCGATGGGGGAAAAACGGGTCATCGGCGTTTTATAAATGACGCTAGCCTAATAAAGCGTGCAAGGTACCAAGGCTTAACAAAAATTGTAGGATAACATATTTATATAGATAGATAACAACTTTTATGTATCGGATGTCAATTAAAATTAGAAACTAACATATATCTTAAAATTCTCGCGTGATCAACTGGTTTCACGCCAATTAAATAGCTATAGTCCCATAGAGCTATTTGTATTAATTCCTCCATAGTTTTTTCGCCAAGCTGAGAACTACGCGTTTTACGTCACGTTACCCACAAAGCCGACTATTTTCTTTGAAGACCGCGCTAGCTCAGCGCTAAGCACCGTAACGTCAAAATTCAAAAACAAAATCCCTGGGCCGCGTTCAGCAACGCTGGGCTCTGCTGAACGCGGCCCAGATTTCCACCATGATAATAAAATTTAAGCCTAATTATTTAAAAGTGTATTTAACTTTCGGCTCACTCTGAACCGTTAATGTCTCTGCATACAGAAACGAAAACCAAACCCAAACGTTTACTTTTTGGTTCACTAGGCCTATTGACAAATAAGAGGTCATTTGACCAACATAGTAGCATTGTGCTTGTATTTACTGTGATTTTAGAAAGGATTATGCTATAAACAGATGTTGTATAGCTTAAGTAATATATAAACATCAATTTTAAATAATAATATTAAAAAAATCTTTGGAATATCAAAATGAAATAGAGCTTTAAAGCTACAAAAGTACGAAATGCATCATAATTACGAAAAATATTTCCACATATTCACTTTATATTAAGGATAAAGGGAATATTATGGTTTCTTTACACATCAAAACAAAACGAACTTCTAACGCAGCGCACTACTGTAACAACGGACGGACACATACAGACAAAAACATAGACTGCTTTTAACTCTTTCCGTATTAATTTTGAATTGAGAAACAAGATTATCTTAAATATTAAAATAAATATAATTAATATTTAATATTTTCTTCGTTAGTTATTCGCCTTATTGAACGTTACATCGTTTTGAAAAAGAACAATTAAACATTCTTGAGAGACTTGACTAATATTGGCGTTTGAAATGAAGCATACGCCGGTTGCTTCGCCTTCATCAAATAGGTAGTATATAAGGGTGTCGAATCGCAGCTATGGATAAGAACAGGGCAATTGCGTGAACCTTTGGTGGAAGCCCCACCATTGGGAGGCCGGACGTTTCTCGTAACCCTGGCCGATCGCCGCGTATGTCTTAACCTTAAGGAGTAGAAGCCAGGTGTACAGACTGGTGTCCATGTGGGATGGACAAAAACAAAGACCAGAAGATGGTGGTGTTAGAAGCCAGGTGTACAGACTGGTCTCCATGTGGGATGGACAAAAACAAAGACCAGAAGATGGTGGTGTTAGAAGCCAGGTGTACAGACTGGTGTCCATGTGGGATGGACAAAACAAAGACCAGAAGATGGTGGTGTTAGATGCCAGGTGTACAGACTGGTCTCCATGTGGGATGGACAAAAACAAAGACCAGAAGATGGTGGTGTTAGAAGCCAGGTGTACAGACTGGTGTCCATGTGGGATGGACAAAAACAAAGACCAGAAGATGGTGGTGTTAGATGCCAGGTGTACAAACTGGTGTCCATGTGGGATGGACAAAAACAAAGACCGGAAAATGATGGTGATAGAAGCCAGTAAGTGCAGACTGGTGTCTATGTGGAATGGACAAAGACCACAAAATGGTGGTGTTTGAAGCCAATAAGTACAGATTGGTATTCATGTAGAATAGACAATTGACTAGTCAGATGAAGTAATAGTGGCCAGTTGATTTGTGGATAGATTCAAGTTTTGAAATTTCCGGGAACTGTGAATACGGTCCGGAAATAGCGAACACATTTGCTTCAATTCGGAAACTGCGAACACGGTCCCCTGGGGTGTAAGTCAATAACAACAGACAGACAGACAGACAAACAGACAGACAGACACACACACAGACACGTCGAAATTAGAACCTCTCCGTGACATACGTCACTCGGAGAGGTAAAAAACTCTCTGCCTTTTTCAGAGGCTATTAAGTCGGTAAAAATTACCAACTTTTCATGCAGTTTTATGCTCGATTTAAAGTCGAACAAGTGGCCAACTTTTATGCAGTTTCACTTTCACTCTGAAAGGTGTTATGCGACACTCTGAAAGGTGTTATGCGACACTCTGAAAGGTGTTATGCGACACTCTGAAAGGTGTTATGAGACACTCTGAAAGGTGTTATGAGACACTCTGAAAGGTGTTATGAGACACTCTGAAAGGTGCTATGAGACACTCTGAAAGGTGTTATGAGACACTCTGAAAGGTGTTATGAGACACTCTGAAAGGTGTTATGAGACACTCTGAAAGGTGTTATGAGACTCTCTGAAAGGTGTTATGAGAAACTCTGAAAGGTGTTATGAGACACTCTGAAAGGTGTTATGAGACACTCTGAAAGGTGTTATGAGACACTCTGAAAGGTGTTATGAGACACTCTGAAAGGTGCTATGCCGCACCCTTTAAGGAATTGCACAACACTCATGTGAGAGTAAAAATTAAGTTTTAGTTCGATATAAGAGTTAAAAAGAGGTTAAACTGCACCTCTGTTGCACCATTTTATAGCACCAATTGTTCGATAAGTGTTATTAAACCCTTTCAGGGGTGTAAATGAACACCTGTATTGATGTCAAATTTGGACCCAAACTACTTTTAAAGGTGTTAAAGCGCACCCCATTATCTTAGAGTGTATGCTTAACACGTAAAAGACTTTCAAAACCGAAACAAAAATCGTCTTGAACACATTAGAAAGTGAACATATTTTCACTTGAACATGTGCTCATTTTTGAACATGTATAGTAGAGAGAGTCGCATGAAGGTGTTCAGGGATTGTGTTCAATTTCCTAACACATTTTTTTCTGTGTAGCAAGTTTCCAATTTAAGCTTCCGGTATGCGCGCGCATTTTACTACGAAGTTGTAGCTGGGTTTTATAGATTCGTCTAGCTTTTAATCTAAGTTAAGGTCTGATTAAGTACTACAAGTTAAATTAATGTCCGGGCGGATCGCATCAATATCACTATTGGGTTGAACGATATAATTTAATTTAGAAAATTAAAGAAATTTACGGAGATAAACCACGTGTACTTAGAGTTAAATAATAATTTATTTAAAACATCCAAATTAAAAATGAGACGTTTCGAGCCGCGGCTCGTCGTTCAGTCTGGTGAACCATAGTGAGTTTCACATTAATAAGCTATACACTAAAAAACTAAAAAACAATATGTCTAAAAAAGGGGGGGGGAGTATAACATTTTATCCCTAGGAGATTATTTACATCTAGAGGGTGCCAGGTTGGCGCGGGAATTTATTTATTTTTATTTTTATATTTTAATAGATTATTAATGTTCCAATTATTTTTTAAGGAGATTCCGGCTTCTAAATTAAAATTGTTATGTTTAAATTTTTTTATAAATATGCTTTCAGTAATTTTACGTTTAAAATAATCCTTTTCTTTAGCCAAAATAGAGATATTATCCCAATTAATCTGGTGTGAAGTATTAAATTTTAGATGAACAAATATGGCATTTGTATCTTTTTTGTTTTTGACATCTCTTTTATGTTCCTTGACTCTATCAAGTAGTTTTCTTTCTGTCTCCCCGATGTAAACCTTATTACAGGTTTTACATTCAATTTTATAAATTATGCCCGAGGTATTTAAAATATCAACTTTATCTCTATCAGATTCCGATTCCCATTAAACTAAGGCACTCCTTAAATCCTTAGCTTTTTTGTTGATAATTTTAATATTAAAAGGTCTTAACTTCCTCTGAAGGGTTTTATTAAATCCCTTGTAATAAGGTAAGAAAAGCCATTTTTCAGATTCCTTATTTTTTTTTGGCTGTTGTAGTAATATTGGTAATAGAATTGTTTTGTTTAAGGAATTTATTTAAAATAGGTTTAGGGTATTGGCTATTTAACAATTGGTTCCGAATTTTAACAAGGTCTTTGGATGGCTGATTAGAGATTTTATTGATTCTATAACTAAGGCTTTTAACTAGGCCATTTTTGATATGATATGCATGATATGAATTATAATTAAGAAATTTATTAGAGTGGGTTGGTTTCTGGTAGAGGGAGTGGTCTGGTCTCCTAGAATTATTGGATCTATCAACTAAGACATCAAGGAAAGGTAATTTATCCTGTTTTTCTATTTCAACAGTAAATTTGATTTTATGATGTCTAGAGTTTATACGTTCCAAGAAGTCCATGAGGTCAGTTTTATTACCCGTCCATTTTGAAAAAATGTCATCTACATAGCGCCACCAGATATCAGGGAAATCCGGTTCACAAGCAAGGAAATTCTTCTCGAAATAGATCATAAAGATATTAGCTAATACAGGGGAAATATTAGACCCCATCGGGAGGCCATCTGTTTGTTTGTATTTGATACCATTAAATTCAAAATCGTTGTTACGTAAACAAATTTCTGTGGCAGTTAAGACACTATTAAGGTTTAGAGGGGTTACAGTTTTTAAAATATCTAGGTTATCTTCTAATAAGTTTTTAACAATTATAAGAGTTTCATTAACTGGAGTATTAGGGAACAAACTGACGACATCAAAGCTAACCATAAGGCTATTGTCTTCAAACGTGATATCGTTTAGACGTTCAATAAAGTCATATGAATTTTTAAGACAGTTTTTCGAGTCCACAAGGGTATCAAAGATCTTAGCCAGATGGATAGACAGGTTACATGTAGTTGCACCAGACATATCTACAATAGGTCTCATAGGATTATCAGTTTTGTGAATTTTAACATAACCTTTTAAGTGGGAAATTCTAGGATTCTTATTCCTTAATGCGAATTTGAATTTTTTATCAATTTCACCGGATTTTTCTAATTTTATAGTGAAATCAATGATTTCTTTACATTGTTTATTTAAGCTAAATTTCGGATTTTTAATGTAGTCACCGTTATCAATAAGATTTTGCATTTTAGTGATATAGGCGTTTTTGTCCATAATTGTTATTTTTCCCCCCTTATCAGCCGGAACAATTAGTAGATCTTTCTTATTTATAATCGTTTTAATCGCGTAGCGTAGGTCTTTGGTTAAATTGTCTTCACTAAGATTAAATTTAAAGGTTTTAAGTTCGGTAGTTAAGATATGACAAATGTCACTAAGTTCGTTATCATCAACAATGTTTTTGATAAAGAATTTTTCTAATTCTACTGCGATATCTAGATGGTTCATGCACTTTGGTTTAGGAATGAAATTCAAGCCAAGGCTTAGTACCCTCATTTCGTTAGTATTAAGTTCGGAGGTGGATAGGTTTACTACGTTCTTTGTATCTCCTAGGGATAAAATGTTATACTCCCCCCCCTTTTTTAGACATATTGTTTTTTAGTTTTTTAGTGTATAGCTTATTAATGTGAAACTCACTATGGTTCACCAGACTGAACGACGAGCCGCGGCTCGAAACGTCTCATTTTTAATTTGGATGTTTTAAATAAATTATTATTTAACTCTAATTACACGTGGTTTATCTCCGTAAATTTCTTTAATTTTCTAAATTACTTCACACCCGTGTATAATAATAGTTATGTTTGACCTTTTTAGATGTCATTTACTTGGACCTAGCAAAGGCGTTTGACCGAGTTTCTCGTAAATGTTTAAGAGACAAACATTGCGTTATGGGCGTTAACAACATATTGCTTGATTGAATTACTGATTACCTGAAGGAACGTATTGATGTCCTCAAATGCAATGGGTCGCTCAGCTCGGGCGAGTACTATCTTTATTGTGGCGTTCCGCAAGATTCTTCTTTAGAACCTTTGCTCTTCAAAATCTATATTTAAGACCTACAGTTTAAAATTAAACATTCTAGCTTACTGCAATTTGCTGATGACAACAAATTATGCAAAATTATTAATTCGGACCTTGATCGCTCACTTTTGCAGGAGGACATAAATACAGTGGTTCACGGGTAGTTGAGCGGTTTTCAAAAGAGCGTTTTGGAATAAAGCGGTGCCCAAAACAGCGGTTTGCAAAAACCGCGGTTGCTGTTTCCGCGTTTCTCAATACAGCGCTATTTCCCAAAACAGCGGTTGCTGTTTCCGCGTTTCTCAATATAGCGCTATTTTACCAACCAGTGGTTTAGCACTACAGTGTTTCATAACCGTTTGTGATCCTCAGGTTATGGACTGGTTCGCGGAATATATTTTGGAAAAGGTGGCAGCAAATTAATAAGAGTATATTTTGGAAAAGGTGGCAGCTAATTAATAGGAAAATATTTTGGAAAAGGTGGCAGCTAATTAAGAGAAGAATATTTTGGAAAAGGTGGCAGCTAATTAATAGGAGAATATTTTGGAAAAGGTGGCAGCTAATTAATAGGAGGATATTTTGGAAAAGGTGGCAGCTAATTAATAGGAAAATATTTTGGAAAAGTTGGTAGGTAATTAATAGGAGAATATTTTGGAAAAGGTGGCAGCTAATTAATAGGAGAATATTTTGGAAAAGGTGGCAGCTAATTAATAGGAGAATATTTTGGAAAAGGTGGCAGCTAATAGGAGAATATTTTGGAAAAGGTGGCAGCTAATCAATATCAGAATATTTTGGAAAAGGTGGCAGCTAATTAATAGGAGGATATTTTGGATAAGGTGGAAGGTAATTTATAGGAGTTCAAAAAACCCATCCCAACCATACATTAAAACGCAATAACACACTAGACCACGAAACTGTTTGTTTGGCAACCATGAAAATTCAAACCTAAAGCTGAAATCAATACTAATTAGAGCTCGGCATTATCCGTCCGTTATCCGTAAATTAGTGAATAATCGATTATTTATAGATAAATGTTTTGGACATAATTCGATTTAATATAAAACTTCTGTTGATAATTCTGGATTATGGATAAAATAACGTGGATAATGGATAGATAATGCCGAGCTCTAATACTTATACCTTCAACAATACGAAACAACGCTCAAGATATAAACGCTGTAATCAAAATGCGCTGAAACGAGAAATGGCTATAATGGCAAACGCGTTTATGAAAAAGCCGTTTTGGACAATGCTGTTTTGATAACACGCCCAATCGATAACATACCAAACACAGTCTCCGCTTGGTGTTTAAAAATTCATATTCCAAATAACCCTACCACGTAAGTTTACTATGCGAGTTTGTCGAATGTTGATTAACTCTTACTTAATTAACTCTAAGCCCATCCACACAGCAACTGAGACCAAAGTTTTAGGTATTATTTTCGACGCTAAATTACATTTTTCTAGTCACGTCACCAAGACTGTTAGCATATGTCGTCGTTCCTTAGCCGTCACCGTCAGCAACGTCATCAAAACGTATTTTAAGAGAGCCAATAAGATAATTTAAACTTTTCGTTAAATGTTGGAGGGAGAGGCTCTTTACTGGGCTATGAGTCGGACTGAAGCTAATACTAACCGTTCTCCATTCCTACTTCTAAAATTATCTCTATCTCTGGTGTTATAAATAATAAGCAGACCGTAGTTAAAAACATCCCTCTAAAGGGATCTGTTAAGTACTTTTCTTCTTCTAAGGTACCCTTATATACAACCTTAAGTGCTGAAACTCTAAAAGGTTTCATTATATACCTTATATTTCCATAATACCTTTTTCGAAATCATTTAATACCCGCACTGTGAGAGAACTGATTGAATATGTTCATGGGCACTAAATATATAGTGGGGGTATTTTGAAGTAAGTCTTCAAAGTATCTTTTGTTTTTAGACAGGGTATATATCATAGAAATAATTGTGTAGCCATTTTCTTCACACATCTATATAGGCTGACTTTGTGTGAAGAGGCTAGACTAACCATGACGAATTTTATCTCTCTACACCTTGCACTTTGCCCACGCCTAGGAACTCGCGCTGCTGCCAATCAATAAAATGACAAAAAGACTACAGAATTATTAGGCGTGACGGTGCACTTAATCCTGGCCCACAAAAACCGTATACAAAATAAATTGGGAGATATGGGGGCTAAATAATGTACGTATTCCTATTCCACGAGCTGCGAAAACAAGGCTTTTAATTACTTTGACAGTAACGAAGGAACCAGTAACCCCTCTGCTGCATTTTATTAAAGGAAAGTTCAGCTAACATAACATTGTACTTAAAAAGAACGGCCTTTTTCTAAATATCAATGGCAAAATATTTAACATAAGTAAATGGTCTCTTATTTCATAATAATTAGCATGAAATTAGTCTTATAAATGAGGATACTGCGTCGGCATTGGTTTAGTGGCATATGCTAAATCGAACCTATTACCTAGGGTATTACTAGGGTATTGGTTTAATTCTCACAGGCTAAGAGGTGTAAGGGTAAGATAGCCCTCTCGATCACGCGCGTAAGAGGCATAATGTTATGTTACCTGAACTTTCCTTTAAAACATTAAAATCTTGGAATAATTGCAATTTAAGTAATGCTTTCCAGAACAACAAATTATGGATATCAAATGAATACTTTTAGAAGCTTATAGTTATCTGGTGTTACAGTATACAACTTAAACATTTAAGGAAATCTTTATAGGGTTCTGATCAGGAATAAAACATTTTGTAAAACACCGGAGAAGACATTAAAATTTTCATCAATTATCAGTATAAGTGACCACTACTCAGAGTGCTAATGTTTAATGGAACATGCTCTGGAAGAGACTCGTAACGAATAACCACTGAAGATAAAATCATGGAATTCAGATTCTCGTTCTTAACTGTAAGACCTTAAATATGTTTACTAACCAAGGGCTCAATTAGCTGAATTTCAATAATTTTTTGGCTTAGAGTAACTATAGGTTCGTTCCGTTAATGTGGAAAGGAGATATGATAGTGAACTTTCGGTAATGAACATTTTCCGATTTCATTACATTATATGTAACTTGCGAAACGTAACGTACGTTAAGTTTTATATTGAAGCTATTAAATATTTTTTGTGATGAGGTAAACAGTGTTTCATCAATTTCCCATAATTTAATAACAATAATCTTAGTTTTGTAATATTCCTTTATATTCTGTCATCAAAATGAGAAACATACGCTTCGAGGGAAAGAAGATTCGTTGAATCGTAATTAATATCTATTTCTATAATTGATTATCTATTAAATAGGCTGAATTGGGTATTTAACGAAAAGATTCAACGTAACAAAACCAATTTTCAATTTGAGGTACAATTTTGGGACTATGCCATAAATCATGGGGTATGAATACTAAACGTTGCTTATTTAAATTCGACCCGAGATAAAATACTTTCACAATTCATTTCTGTAACGTAATTTACGTTTAATAGTTTACAGACGTTGTCGCTCTAACCTATAATCCAAGCCCTTTCGGATTGGAGCTTTATCACTTGTCACCAGCTGTGCAAACTCAGTCCAATTGTATCTTAACGTGTGTCAAAGATAAAGGAAATCAAGCTGAAAGTCGTCTGTCGATAAAAGGCTTCAATGAAACTATCTGGTTGACGATGTTTTTCTGTTTGGTCCTAATGGCGCTAGCAACATCCTTTCTCAAATACATCAAATCAACTAGGACGCAATCTCCACTCCACCTCATTTATGATACAGTTTGGAAATACGTGTCCGGAATCCTCGAAAACTGTAAGTTCATACGCATTTGTTTTTGTTGGAAAATTACATAAATGTTATCGTTTGCTCGGAATAATTTTTGGATTGGAAAATGTTTTACGACTTTGTTTTGGTAAATGTGATTTCCAATTCCGACTCAGATTGCGATGATTCTGTTGAAGGAACTGCGGCGAGAATTCTGTTGCTGGGCTGGTTACTTGGCGCAATGTTTTTTGTCAAATGTTATTCGGGATTATTGAGCGGCGAACTATTAATTTCCAAAGATTTACACATCGACAGTATCGACGATCTCTTAGGACAAACTCGAATAACACCGATGATGTTACAAGACTCGGTTATTAATCGGATAATAAAATATGGGGTAATATTATGACAGAAATAGCTGTAATTTTAGAATTATAACAGTAAAGGGAGAAAAAATTACGCGCTCGAAATTAGGGATAAGTTGATACTTAAAATATCAAAGACCGACAGTAAACAACTTGATAATTAACTAGAGTAGTAATTTTCCGTTTAAGTTTTCTTAATGGCTTCTCTTCATCCAAATAAAAAACGGCAAATCGATGACTTTCACACTTTCTGTATGCATACAACTAGAAATATCTGCTAGAACTAGCTTTTCCCTAGAGAATGACATACGTTTTTAATGTTTGTGAGCATTATTATTATAGAAAAACGACAATGGGGAGTATTCTCGTCTTCAGAGGCGTATCCGAGCGGATAGTCGATACTTGAACAGCATTATTGGATTAAGCCGTATCCCCATAGACTTTTTTGTCAGTGGCGCTGGTGCATTTTTTTACGAGAGGGATCTTTCGCCAAACTTTCTGTTCATATTGCGAAATAGACTCAAAGAATATGATAATAAGTATTACTTTGGGAAAAAAAATTACGAGGCTGTTTCTGCACACTACAAATTCAACAAGAGACTGCCAAAAAGCATTCTAAACCAACTTGATTATTTGTAAGATACTAAAAAACCCAAGTTTTGAGTGATCATCATTTATTGTAGCAGTTACGCCCCTTATTTGTACAGGTGTTTGAGATTTGTGGAGACGCGACAAGCTACACCTAATGAACGAATGTACACCATGAAAACCGCAAAGTACATGTTGCCTGAGTCATCGCAGATTGAAGACTTTTCGCCCTTGTCAGTAGACTTTCTGTTACGAGCCTTCATCGTCTACTTAAGCGGCATTTCGATTGCAACAGTTGTCGCCATTTGCGAAGCCTTGACCACTATATTGTATTTATTACGCTAAGAGATCTGACTCTCTTTCACGTTAGACGAAAGTGTTTCAAGAAAATAACCCGTAAATAACCTCGTAGGAAATGATTAAAAGGATAATCATTTCATATTCAAGGAACATTTAAGTTCATTTAAGCGTAAAAAAATTTAACATTAGAGATATAAAGTCGTTCTATTTGAACATAAAAAAATTTGTATTCCAATGCATTAAGTAATGAAATAAATAAATTGGCTCCAGTCTCCTTGCTCTAGCGCCACAGTTTCCTATCCAATCAATGGTTTATGGATCCACGGCACAACGTTTCTGCCTCCATGTTTATTGACTACCATATGTTAAACAACATGATGTCAAAATGCAGAAATTAGGTGATAAAACCTAAATTTTCAGCTTCAGTACTTCGTTGAACATTTCTTAGTTACGGGTGCTTTGAGTTATTATTCGATATGGATTGGTTTCAGTTTTAAGTTACATACTCTGTTTCTAGAGGGCGCATCCTAAACGTCATGTGATTTCGGAATACTCGAGGAAGAGCGTCATTTTAATATAAGAGGAGGAGCAAAAATGCATTTTACTACAAGTTGGGAAAACCAAAATATTACCTCTCCGTGTCGAGATAATTATATAAGCTTAAGTATCCAATGCAAACGTCGACCTTTTTGCCCTCATCCCTTTGCGCTTCCGCATTTCATCTTTTACTCTCAACATTATCTTCCTCCATTTTACATACCAAAAAATCAAATACTCACAAAAAGAAGCGGCAAAAACCTGCTGGCTCTTTACAACCACTTAATTTGACTTAATATCCAACTTCCAAACACAAATATTTACGGATAGATAAATTGACAACCTACAAGCAAAGAAAAATTCTCAGGAATGGCTCCCGCAAATTTAAAAGGTCCATTTTCAACTAGGTGGGCATATCTGATTAGATTTAAAATATATATTTTTGAAATTTATGGTCTGACTGTTATCTATACCTAGATGGTTTTGAGTCAAACAAACAAGAAGCATAAACACAATAGTGGAAGCTTCAGTCTTATTTAAAACATGTAAAACAATTATCATCGCTTCAAATAGCTTACACATGTCTTTTTGCCAATGCCTAACCGTTTGGATTTTTCTAAAGCAATCTCAGCACCAAAAAATATTTTTTTATACAAAATAAATGTTTTATATTCTTACTAAGAATAAAACGAGAGGATAAAAAAGGTCTGTCCTCTCGTAATTTTTTAAGCTTATATCATGATTACTCTATACAAGAGTAACAAGGAGTATAAACCCATTAGTTGAAGCAGTATTTTTTTTCCCGAAACAATCTCGCTTATGTTTATCCTCTCTAGACTTCGCTAAAAACGTATTACTCCTACGTAAAATATTAATAGACAGGCAAGGATTTATACCATTAAAGAAGGAGCTCAATATTATCCATATTTTCATTTCATATACAGAGCAAAGAAATTATTATGTTTCTGAAAGGAGCTTCCCATTTTTGTTGTTGTTTTGAAAAATATATCAGAATGCACGGGCCTTGATAGATATAGGAGGCTATGAATGAAATATATCACAACGCACGGGCCTTGATAGATATAGGAGGCAATGAAGGAAATATATCGCATACACGGGCTTTGGAGACCAGCGCTTACTAGATATAGGAGGCAATGATAATCTCTCTCTTTGCACGAGAGGTTTATCTTTAATATTTAAATAAATATAATTATTTTTAATTATTTTAATGTTTAATAATTATCATTAATAATAGTTAAATCGTTTAAAATAAACCTATACCTATTATCATCTCAAACTTTGCTAATATTGACGTTTAAAGTCAAATTTTGGGGTATATATACGATTCGTTTCCATTATAATAGTAAGGAAAAAGCGCAATTGCGAAAACCTTTGGTGGCCGATCCCACCTTAGGGAGGCTAGACGTTTCTCGTAACCCTAGCTGATCGCCGCGTATATCCTAAAACCAAACGATGATAATGGAGTAGAAGCCAATGATACAGATTGGTGTCTATGTGGAATAGACGGAAGACCAGAGGATGGTGGTGTTAGAAGCCAGGTGTACAGACTGGTGTCCATGTGGAATGGACAAAGAATAGAAGATGGTGGTGTTTAGAAGCCAGTAAGTACAGACTGGTGTCCATGTGGGGTGGACAAATGAGCAGAGTTGTTAGACAGGCAATGGAGTAATAGCCTGTAAGTGGAATACAATTTCCGGGAACTGCAAATGCGGTCCGGAAATTGAAAAAACGTTTGCTCCGATTTGCAAACTGCGAACGCGGTCACGTGGGTGTAAAAACGGACAGACAGACACACAGACACGGCCGTTACAGAACCTCTCCGATCAAGAATCCGTAATAGTTTTAGTGAACCAAAGAGTAAATAATTGAGGCCTGAGGTGAAGTAAGGTATGGGTTTTTATTTTCGTGTCTGTAATGAAGAGACATTATCGGTTCAAAAGTTACGCGGCGGTCGGCTAGGGTTACAAGGAAGTCTAGCCTCCCAATGGCGGGGCTTCCACTAAAGCTTCACGCGAATGCGCTGTTTCTTATCACTTAATTACTGAGAATAGGTGGCCTTACAAACCCCCAAATTCCAAACAATGGCAAAAGAGGCATTAAGGTTCACGATAAAATAAGTATCTCACGATAAAATAAATTTATTAAATTATGTGGGAAAAACCTTTCTCAACGGAAACTTCTATAGGCAACGTCAACGTTTATATAGGACGAATAACGAAGATGGCGTATTAAGTCGATACACTGTACACATTTCACAGTTAATATAAGACGAGTAATTAAGACCGCTTATATAAAATCCCCACTTTAACAATGTAATTCACCACTAGATTTTACTACCATTAAAATAATGTGATCTCCCGGTTGTCATAGCAACCACTTTAAAAAATTAACTAACTCTTAACGTGGGCATTCACCAAAAAAATTAATTCACCTTTTAACCAAAAACATTTCTAATTTTTATTCAAAATAATCACACCACTTTTACTTACTGGCGAATAAGGGCTTTCTTCGTCCTTTCAGGCCGGCCTCTTTTACGTTTTTGGCCAATTGGCACTTGCTTAGCAGTGTCAGGAAAGATACAAAGTTTTCGCATTACAGAAAGTCCGTAGATATGCTTGCACGGAAAATTCTTTAAAAAAAAAAGCACAAGTACACGATGAATGTTCTCAGGTCAACAAATATAACTTGATAAGATAAATATTCAAATAATTTTCCTTAAACGCATCGAAGCTACGGGATCGTCTTGAGCGTAATTTAACAACATCTGCTGTCACAGAAGCTCGATCACTTGCAGCGACATAAAAGTCAATTGTGTCAGTCCCTTCGTCTTCAAACACGACGAGAGCCGTACGAACCCACTGGTACGCTCTTGTCATTATGTGCAAGTTATACGTAGGCATTGTTTTGAAGATTTTAGCGTTAATATATGATGGGTCTCGGTCAGTTGACCAGGACTTCACAATCATCATCATATTTTCCATTAATGTGCGTGTAAAAAGATAATCGATTTATCATGCATTAAAAATAACCCATAACTTAACTATGTACCTAATGGAAATTTTTGTCTCAAGGTGCCCTCGTCCTTGATGACACGATTGATTGACTCTAGCCCATTGTTTGTTGACGGATAGCCTAAACAATGTCCTTCGTACCAAAAGACGGATAACCTAAGCAATGTCCTTCGTACCAAAAGACGGATAACCTAAGCAATGTCCTTCGTACCAAAAGCGATGCTCCGTAAACCATGTCTGCTTAAAATAGGCTAAAAAGGTTTCAACATCACCATCTTCGGACGCCCACTTTTTCAGGAACAGTGCTGCCCCTAAATCAAATGACTCATTTGTTGGGCAGATTTGAAGTAAATGAATATCATCGTTTATTTCCTTCTGAAACTTCTTGTCCTTTATTGCACTCAAGTGCTTTTCATATGCCCTGTTTGTATGAGCCCAGCAATAAACTCTCCGGATATTGTGCCCAAAACATACTTTGAATCCATTTGTATTTGCCTCCGAAGCGTCAGCAATTATAGTGTCCGGTTCATACTTGCAATCGGGAATTGTAGATTCCACACCCTTTTTCAAAGATTGAAAGCAGAATTGGAAGTCCTCAGTTCTTTCGTGACTAGAAAGCATTATGGCTATTGGATGAAAATGCTTCGTCAGTACCGCCTGGAAACAGGCTTTCGGCTTCACTCCATTTCATTAATTGGCTTAAATAAATAACTGGCATACCATTCTTTCTTTTTTCGTAACTTAAAAAGCTAATTATCCGACTTTTTTTGGAATCATTTCTCCTTTCTCTGCAAGTGCACGAAGAATTGCATTTGGTTTAGTTAGACCAACATTCACAAGTGAAATAATTTCTTTCTTCAACTCTTTCTCTAAACCACTTTTGTCAGATTTTGCATTGAGATGAGTAGATTCGGACTCATAAAAGTCAAATTTACAATCGATATTACTTGGAATTACCAATTTAGATTTAGCAGGACACGCTTCACCATGATTCATGCTGTAGTAGTACACTGTCACAGAACTGATGCAATTGTTCGTGTGATGTTTCGCCCAGTCGGCAGACACATGGGCATCTGCATCGGCTCTTGCAGTGAAAGTTTTAACTAGCCGCCATTTTGCACACTTTCGTTTTGCTATTACGGTTTTTCGTGGAGTACTAGCTTCCTGCACCGATTCATCTTCTGATTCAGAGACATATCGAAGCTTCATCAGTTGCGAAGACATTTTGATTATGAGCTGGCTGTTGGCATTAGAAAATGCGATGAGAATTGGGTTAAAGGTCGATTTAATTTTTTTTAAAGTCTTATTCCATTTTTTTAGTGATTGAGCAAATTAAGGGCCAATTAATGTTTTTAAGTGGTTGCTATGACAACCGGGAGATAAAATTCTATTAGTGGTTTCAAAACCTAGTGGTTTGTTTTAGTGGCCATTTAAATCATACCCAATTAAGACTACTCCCCTCTATTACAAATCCTGAAACTCTTTTCAAAGTTAATGTAGAACGAGGATTGATACCGCTAATTATTAAAAACGGAATAGTAAACTAGATTTGCGATAAATGATAAAATGAAGTTTCTAGTGTGACTCTCTGAAATACGGTAGGGGTATTTTATTGATTTCGTTAGTTACTAAATCCAATGCAACGAAGCTATTTTTGGGATAAATGACAAGCGCAGGTTCTGGTGTGACACTACGTTATGAAAGACCAACCATTTCCACTCTTATGAGCGGAAACGGTTGTTTTTTCATAATATAGGAAATCAACAACAAAATGTATAATGCAGCACAATTCATAAAGGGTAAAGCTTATATTCCTTAGTCCATACTCCGTGATTGTTTTAACTTGTGTTTGTATTTAATGTGCCTTATCTCCAAATAATAGCGACATATGCCTTTTTCTGTTGCTATTTTCTTTGAAGTAATGTCACTGGAGTGAGAACGTAAATGTCATTAGAAATCTTATTTATTTTATTAATAATTCCTTTAATATTGCTCCATTGTGGTAGATTGCTAGCAGACAATGGGAAACCGAATATTTATAATCGTTTGTGTGTGAATGTAAAAAGTTAGGCTGTTTCTTTTTTCCCTGTTTCACGGGCCAAAATAGACTTTCTTTATTAAAAAATTATATGAATTTTAGTTCCAAGATTGCTTTAGGAAACTGTGCAAACTGTTAGTCAGCGTTAATAAAGACATTTTGAAGCTATTTGTAGACACACAAGGTGAATAATCTAACACCAAGGACCTAGCTTTCCAGCTTAGGAATGAGGGTATTGTGTGTCAGGTTCTCTCTAACGAACGTCTCATCTCGAGTGTTCCTAAAACTTGATATCCCAAGGCTAGGCCGAATGTATCTACTGTAGAGTAAATGGTGGTTGAACACCCAAAGTTTTTCTCTCCTAACGTTTTTTCTCGGCGCCAACTAACATCAGCCGCGGAAAACTGGCTCTCACTAAAAAAATTCCACCCCCCTTAGCACTCCGCACGATACGCCGTTGCCATAAAAAACGTAAACACCGTGGATGAACCCTCCATGCTTGAACTTACTCAGATAAAAAAAATTAGCCCCGCCTGTTTTACTTCACTCTCCACCGCTGTGGAGCGCTGCTTCAAAAGCTCGTTCTCGGTCGAGGCGGAGATTTTAGAAATTTTATCTCCCCATTCACGCGAGCTCCGTTGGAAACTTTAAAAAGCTTAACGTCAGAACTTTCAGACACAGAGGCTACGGCAAAAAATCTTACATAGGAACTTGGTGTAAGATTATTCTACTTGTGGTAGACATTATATTGTAAGCAAAATTGTTTAATATGTAGTAAATAATAGTATAGCTTCCACTGATGGGTTTATGCTTCTTGTCTGTTTGACTTAAAACCATCTAGCTGTAGATGACAGTCAGATCAAAAATATAAAAAATATAAAAAATATTTTTTAAATATAACGAGACGGCAGGGTTGATACGCCCACCTAGTTGTTAATAGATCTTTTTAATATGGCGTATCTATTCTTAATAAGAATTTCTATGCCAGTAGGTTGTCAATAAAACTAGTAGTAAATTATTGTTGTTGAAAGTTGGAAGTACTGTGGATCTAAGTGAGTATTTGACGTTTTGTTTATAGAATGGAGGGAGATAATGTTGAGAGTAAGGATGAAATGCGAAAGCGTAAAGCGATGGAAAGGATGAGGGCAAAAAGGTCAGATCCTGAGTTTAAGAAGAGAGAAAACGAAGGGAGGTGAGTTTTAGCAGCTCAGAAAAAAGCTAAGGCTGAAAGTGCAGATTCTAGTACTTCTAGTCCTAATTTGTTTGTTAGTTCTATTGAGTCGCCTGTTGGCCACGGTAGTACTAAGGATAATGTATTAGACGGAAGTGAAAGCGCTGTAAGAGTCGGGGTAATTACTACCGATGAACCGATGAATTTAGTTAAAAATGAATCGGTTAGTTCTATAATGGTAGCGAACGATGAACAATTACCTTCTACGTCTCATGGTAATGTGTATCCGTTAGAGAGAATGAGAATTTTGAGACAATATGAAGAGTATGGAATGAAGGAGGCGCTATCTATGGCAAAGAAGCGAGAGAATGAGTCATATCGTGAAAGGGACGGAGCAGGACAATTTGGTCTCGCCATTTTGGTCTCGCCGATTTGGTCTCGGTACTATTTGGTCTCGTGACTATTTGGTCTCGGTACTATTTGGTCTCGTGACTATTTGGTATCGTGATTATTTGGTCTCGGGACTATTTGGTATCGTGATTATTTGGTCTCGGGACTATTTGGTATCGTGATTATTTGGTCTCGGGACTATTTGGTATCGTGATTATTTGGTCTCGGGACTATTTGGTATCGTGATTATTTGGTCTCGGGACTATTTGGTATCGTGATTATTTGGTCTCGTGATTATTTGGTTACCTAATTAGTTGCCTCCTTTTCCAAAGCAATGGTCCCAATAATTCGTTGCCACCTTTTCCAAAATATTCTCCTATTAATTAGTTGCCACCTTTTCCTAAATATTCTCCTATTAATTAGTTGCCAACTTTTCCTAAATATTCTCCTATTAATTAGCTGCCACCTTTTCCAAAATATTCTGCTATTAATTAGCTGCCACCTTTTCCAAAATTTTCTCCACTTAATTGTCTGCCACCTTCTCCAAAATATTCTCCTATTAATTAGCTGCCACCTTTTCCAAAACATTCTCCTACTAATTAGCTACCACCTTTTCCAAAACATTCTCCTACTAATAAGCTGCCACCTTTTCCAAAATATTCTCCTAATAGTTAGCTGCCACCTTTTCCAAAATGTTCTCCACTTAATTAGCTGCCACCTTTTCCTAAATATTCTGCTATTAATTAGCTGCCTCCTTTTCCAAAACATTCTCCTACTAATTAGCTACCACGTTTTCCAAAACATTCTCCTACTAATTAGCTACCACCTTTTCCAAAATATTCTCCTAATAGTTAGCTGCCACCTTTTCCAAAATATTCTCCAATTAATTAGCTGCCACCTTTTCCTAAATATTCTGCTATTAACTAGCTGCCAACTTTTCCGAAATATTCTCCTATTAATTAGCTGCCACCTTTTCCAAAACATTCTCCTACTAATTAGCCACCACCTTTTCCATAACATTCTCCTACTAATTAGCTCCCACCTTTTCCAAAACATTCTTCTAATAGTTAGCTGCCACCTTTCCAAAATATTTTCCAATTAATTAGCTGCCACCTTTTCCAAAACATTCTCCTACTAATTAGCTACCCCCTTTTCCAAAACATTCTCCTACTAATTAGCTGCCACCTTTTCCAAAATATTCTCCTAATAGTTAGCTGCCACCTTTTCCAAAATATTCTCCAATTAATTAGCTGCCACCTTTTCCTAAATATTCTCCTATTAATTAGCTGCCACCTTTTCCAAAATATTCTGCTATTAACTAGCTTCCAACTTTTCCAAAATTTTCTCCTATTAATTAGCTGCCACCTTTTCCAAAACATTCTCCTACTAATTAGCTCCCACCTTTTCCAAAATGTTCTTCTAATAGTTAGCTGCCACCTTTTCCAAAATATTCTCCAATTAATTAGCTGCCACCTTTTCCAAAACATTCTCCTACTAATTAGCTCCCACCTTTTCCAAAATATTCTTCTAATAGTTAGCTGCCACCTTTTCCAAAATATTCTCCAATTAATTAGCTGCCACCTTGCCCAAAATATTCTATTAATTATCTGACACATTTTCTAAAATATTTCTATTATTGCTAATAAATTGTTCGTGGTAAGAGGCGGGCTTTTAATACTCATATAAATAATCTTCTTACCCCCAAACAATGTTGGGTTGGGTTAGGTCCCGAGACCCAATTGTCCCGAGACTAGTGTTCGTACGGGCATAGCCGACTTGTATTAATAAAGGCCTATAGGTAGGAAGCTACTGATGGGGCGGCATACCAATTTTTTAGCGACCGCTAGATGTCGCCCTTAGGGGGAAAATTTTGTGGCGGGAACTTCAAAACGAATGAAAATGCCAATAGGAGAAAGCTTACTTTTTGCCTTGAGGTTGGGTTTTTTTTTTGAATAAAGTAAGGCAGTTTATTTAGAAGTAATACATTTTCTTGATAACAATATATTTGTCTTTATCTCATTTAAAGTGCGTTTAGAAAAGTATGTGTTCTACTTTTCTATCACAGTACAATGTAATATTTTCAAAATAAGTGTTTTGATTAGTACCTAACATATGAAATATTTTGAATCTCATTACAACTTTGCATATTTTCGGGGTAAGGGTTTTTATTTGTACGTTTTGACTGTTTCTTCAACGTCACTTATATCTTTGGCATAGTTGATCATTAGGAGTTTGACAAGACTATCTAACATAATATCACATAAATTAATATATACCTATTCCTCCCCCATTTTCAGCGTCCCACCAGACCCAATCGTTTCCGCAGTTAAGGCGCGTATTTCTCTCAGATTTCGTATCCACCCTCATTCCTTGCCCTAAAATACCCCGGTAATGTTTTGTTAAATATAGGCATATTCACAGGGTTGGCCAAATTACATGAACCTCAAATGAAAAATTATAATTACAAATCAAAAGTAAATTAAATTACAAATTATAAATCATCGTAGGATTCGTATCTGATTTTGTTAAAGAACCCTTAACGTTTCTACCTCGCCAAAATATTTAAGGTATTATAAAATATGCAATAACGCAATAAGTTACTAAACTTTTTCAATCCTACTGTGATATGTATATATTAATTTATGTGATATTATGTTAGATAATCTTGTCAACTATGCCAAAGATATGTGACGTTGAAGAAACAGTCAAAACGTACAAATAAAAACCCTTTCCCCGAAAATATGCAAAGTTGTAATGTGATTCAAAAAATTTTATATGTTAGGTACTAATCAAAACACTTATTTTGAAAATATTACATTGTACTGTGATAGAAAAGTAGAAAACATACTTTTCTAAACGCACTTTAAATGTGATAAAGACAAATATATTGTTATCAAGTAAATGTATTACTTATAAATAAACTGCCTTACTTTATTCAAAAAAAAAACCCAACCTCAAGGCAAAAAGTAAGCTTTCCCCTATTGGCATTTTCATTCGTTTTGAGGTTCCCGCCTCAAAATTTTCCCCCTAAGAACGACATCTAGCGGCGGCAAATCACAACGGCCATTGCCAATATCAGAAAAAAAACCGAGGATCACCTATAGGCCTTTATTAATACAAGTCGGCTATCTTTCCTTGTGTTGATGTGCAACGAAATCATACAGAACCTTAATATTCCCTTTTTCCATGATATAAAGTGAATATGCCGAAATATTTTTCGTAATTACGATGCCTTTACAAGTTTTGTAGCTTTAAAGCTCTGTTTCATTATGGTATTCCAAGGACATTTTTTACCTCTCCGAGTGACGTATGTCACGGAGAGGTTCTATAACGATCGTGTGTGTGTGTTCGCCATTTCCGAACTGCTTTCACAGTCACGGAAAAGGCTCCTCTACTTGTGTTCTCACACCACCAGCTTCTGGTCTTTTTCCATCCCACACGGACACCAGTCTGTACATACTGGCTTCTAATCACCACCATCTTCTGGTCTTAGTCCATTCCACTTGGACACCAGTCTGTACATACTGGCTTCTAATCACCATCATCTTCTGGTCTTTTTCCATCCCACACGGACACCAGTCTGTACATACTGGCTTCTAATCACCACCATCTTCTGGTCTTAGTCCATTCCACTTGGTCACCAGTCTGTACACCTGGCTTCTAACACCACCATCATCTGGTCTTTGTTTTTGTCCATCCCACATGGACACCAGTCTGTACACCTGGCTTCTACACCACCATCTTCTGGTCTTTGTTTTTGTCCATCCCACATGGACACCAGTCTGTACACCTGGCTTCTACACCACCATCTTTTGGTCATGGTTTTTGTCCATCCCACATGGACACCAGTCTGCACACCTGGCTTCTACTCCATCATCATCCTTAAGGTTAAGACATACGCGGTGATCGGCCAGGGTTACGAGAAACGTCCGGCCTCCCAATGGCGGGGCTTCCAACCAAAGTTTCACGCAATTGCGCTGTTCTTATCCATAGCTGAGATTCGAAACCCTTATATACTACCTATTTGAGTAAGGCGAAGCAACCGGCGTATGCTTCATTTCAAACGCCAATATTAGTCAAGTCTCTCAAGAATGTTTAATGGTTCTTTATCAACACGATGTAACGCTCAATAAAGCGAACAACTAACGAAGAAAATATTTAATATTAATTATATTTATTTTAGTGTTAATTAATATTAATCTTGTTTCTCAACTCAAACATAAAACGGAAAGAGTTAAAAAGCAGTCTATGTTTTAGTCTGTGTGTGTTCGTCCGTTGTTACACTAGTGCACCGCGTTAGCAGTTCGCCTTGTGTTTTGTTTAAAGAAATCCTACAAAACCTTAATATTTGGTGTTCTCATAATGTAAAATTAATATATGGAAATATTTTTCGAAATTTCGATGCCTTTAGTAGTCTTTTAGCTATAAAGCTCTGTTTCATTTTGATATCCCAAGAATATTTTTTATATTATTATTTGAAATGGATGTTTATATATTACCAAGAATAAATTTACTATAAGAATAACTAAGTCACTAGATTTTACGCTTCTACTCTTACGCCGGTGTTAGTGGACAAATAAACCCCACCCCTTTCATGTCCGTCATTGCTCTGCGCTTTCCTATTGCATCCCGTGGGGATAGGTCATACAGACGCGATTGACGCATTCCAACTAGAGAAAAAACCTCGAGCAAAGTAAACAGAAAATGGAGGCTGTCAGCGATGCTGAAACGGTTAGGGAATGGTTTTTAATTGCCATTAATATGTTAAAGGTTTTGAACCAAACTTATTGGATTTTGAATACGTGTCTCTACGTGAAAATCGTTCGTTCTATAACTGTTTCTAAATCGAATCAAGTGTACTAATGATTTCGTGAGTTCCAAAAACCAAACCAAGGCTTAACGAAAAGGTAAAAGAGATAGATGGTGAAAAACATAGAGTAAGATAAAATATTAAGTCCCGCCTTGGTTTCCAGCCTCCCTCCACCCATGAGGGGGATTGTCGACTATCACTCGCGCACCGGATGCCTTTTTAGGTCTTCTTATAGTAAATTCCTTCTTGATATTACCATGAGTGAATCATATACTAGCTCCCTATAAGTTACTCAGCCAGACTGGCCTAATGTATCCAGCATTTTCTTCCCGCCAAAAAAGTGTTACCTATATGCGACCCCCAGTGAGAGAAAATAACACTACTCTCGGCGCTTACGTATTTCCGGTAAAAAGCCGGAAAAGGGGATCAACCAATGGAACTTCGAACTGAAAGGTAGTTAGTATAAGCAGACGACGTTTTTGAAATGTTGTGATTGTTCACAGTCGTATTTTATCTATGAAATTATTTTAATGGGTTAAGGTTGGCGCAATAGAAAGTTTTATTTTGGATATTTTTTGACAAAGCCCAAATGAAAGCTACTCATTTAAATTCAGAGCGTTGCCTAGGGAATAAGAATTTTTATTCCGTAGGCAACGTTCAGAGGCAGGAACTATTTATGGTGAGACAACCAAACTATCAAAAAATAGGAGCTAAACAACAAATTAATAGTCATCTCGAAAACCTTACTAAACTTTTTAATAATGCGTCTAAAGAACTAATAGAAAAACTTAACCCATTTTTAACGAAGCCAGTTGTGAAACCCAAATTATTTTTAAATAAGCAAAAGAAACCAAACCCCCCAAAACCGTTAATACCATTTGGAACTATCGTCACTTTCAAGTTCTCGATATATTAATTTCAAAGCCCTAAGAGAGGGCGCCGTCTACTATCACTTTCACCCGCCTCCCCTCCTCTCGACTATTCGGAAGAAAATGCTGGATACATTAGGCCAGTGTGACTGAGTAACTTATAGGGAGCTAGTATATGATTCACTCATGATATTACTTAAGCTATACTACATCTGTTTATAGCATACTCCTTTCTATAGTGATTACAAGAAGAACGCTAATATGTTGGTCAAATGAACTTCTATTTGTCAATAGGCCTAGTGAACCAAAAAGTAAACGCTTGGGTTTCGTTTCTGTAATGCAGAGACATTAACGGTTCAGAGTGAGCCGAAAGTTAAATACACTATTAAGTAATCAGGCTTAGATTTTATAATCATGGAAATCTGGGCCGCGTTAAGCAGAGCTCAGCGCTGTTAGCAGTGTCCTACAGAACGGGATTTTGGTTTTGAATTTTGACGTCACGGTGCTCAGCGCTGAGCCAGCGCGGTCACCAAAGTAATTAGTCGGGTTTTTGGATAACGTGACGTAAAACGCGTAGTTCTCAGCTTGACGAAAAAAACATGGGGGAATTAATACAAACAGCTCTTGCTGATTCTGATGGGACTATAGCTATTTAATTAGCGTGAAACCAGTTGATCACGCGAGAATTTTAAGAGACATGTTAGTTTCTAATTTTAATTATAAAAGTTGTTCTTATCTATCTCTATAAATATGTTATCATACAATTTTTGTTAAGCCTTGGTACCTTGCACGCTTTATTGCGCTAGCGTCATTTTTAAAACACCGATGACCGGAGAAAAGCTATGACGACAGAGCTCACCGGTAAACTTTTTCCAAAATCCGCTGTCTTTTTTGGTGAGCTCTGCTGAACGCAGCCCAGATCAGTGAAAGGTCTGATCGTAATCGGATTATAGCTTCGTGTTTTCATGCTTTTAATGGTGCGCATTTACTTTCAGTGTGTGTAGCCACAAATAAGCTTTGGTGTTATGTAACGTTAACAGTCGTGTTGACAAACTAAGAAAATCGTTTAGGTGAAACGAGAGGATAGTGTTTACATGGCAACCTGTTGTGAATATGGCTTTGAACATAGAGGGTATACAGTTGAGGAGAAGAATATTGGGCGTTTACAAACACGTAAAGGTAATATCCCTCCATAGTTTTATCTCTTCATTTCCCGTTTTTCAATTAATATAAAGTGAATATGTGGAAATATTTTTCGTTATTATGATGCATTTAGTACTTTTGCAGCTTTAAAGCTCTGGGTCATTTTGATATTCCAAAGATTTTTTTAATATTGTTATTTGAAATGGCTGTTTACATATTACTTAAGCTATACTACATCTGTATATAGAATAATCCTTGGTTTATAGCGTTTTCCTTTGTGGTCGCTCGAGAGCGCTCCGAGATCGCTCCATATTTTCGTGTTTTGTCATCGCTCTAGCTCGGAGAACCGTATGTAGTTGCGTCCCAATGAAAGACAAAAGTTTTTTCAGAGCGGTTTTGTGACGTCATCAGGCGCTCCATTTTGGTCGCTCAGTCTCTAGAGTCGGAGCGGTTGGGATCAATCCCGGAGCAAACAGGGAGGGAGCGACTGGGCCATTGTAAGACGCGCCTCCGTCTCGGAGCAGCTCGTTTTTTTCCTATGAAAAACTATTAATTTTTCGGAGCGCTCCGGGAGCACTCGGATCACCTCAAAGAAAAACGCTATTAATGATTTCATGAAGAAAGCTATGACCTAGACTGTGGCGGGCATATCAAGTATTATCCGCAATAGGCTTAGTGAACCAAAGAGTAAATAATTGAGGCCTGTGGTGAAGTAAACTTTGGGTTTTGATTTTCGTGTCTGAAATGAAGAGACATCAACAGTTCAGAGTGAGCCGAAAGTTAAATACACCCTTAAATAATCAGGTTAAGATTTTATAATAGAAGAAAAGATCAAGGTGGCAATTAGATTAGTAAAAGGGCTAATGGTAAACGGGTAGTAGCTACGTAGTTTTTATTCTCTTTATGTTGCGCATAGACTATCAGTGCGTCTAGCCACAAATTAGCTTTCGTGTTATTTAACGTTAACACTCATGTTGGCAAACTAAGAATATTGTTGAGGTGAGACGAGACGATAGTGTTTACACTGCAAACCAGTTGTGAATGTAGCTATCAGAATATAGGGTAAACAGCTGAAGCGTAGACTTCATTTCCTTTCTTTTCCCCATTGACTGATTTCATTGTGTCCAAGATTTATCCTTATTGGATGTAAAATGTCGTCTGCTTTACTGTATATTCGCTATGCTTGGAATACTGCTTCAATATTTCGTAAATTTTTACTTCAAAAAAGAGAAATAATTCCATATGTAGGTAAATAAGTTTGACTCGGAGAGTTAATATTTTGGTGTTCCCAACTTCTTGTATGCTGTTATCGGACTTGGTGGCTGGTGTATGTTTGGCGTGTTCCCTCTGCACGACGTGGGATATTGAGCACCCTGCAGTGAGCCCCTGACCCGGCCTGGGTGGATCTATGAGGGTGTTCCGCAGAGTCAACGGGAACAGTTTACTACTGCCTGCCAACCAGGATTCGACGAACGCTAAGTTGATCTTACTAAATTTCTTTACTCGGTTTCTTGTACACTCTGTATTTTGGCCCGGTGGGCGTAAGCAAAGGGGTGGTGTAAGATTCCCCAGTGGGCTATATCTCGCTCTCGGAACCGCGTGATAGGGCGGGACTTAAGTTTGGCTTCTTTGTGTCGGCATTCGCCAGCGCCCAGTTTCTCATTTGGACGCCATTCTGTGCCTATAGCCGTACTGCTCGTCATACAAATTTGAAATTTTTGATTCTGACCAATGCCTACTAGATAGATAGAAAGCCTGAGCACCCTGCTCTAAAAATATATATTTTCTGGTTCCTTTACTTTTTTATATTTGAAATTTTTTGGCGGCATAACGGACTCTCCATCGTCTGCTTCAGCGGGGCACGGACGAGATGAGTTGTGTTGGCTCGAAATTATAGGTAAGCTAAAGAAAATTTCAAATTGTATAAATAATTTCGAATATCTTTAAAATAACTATAATTTAAATCACGATTTCATTAAAACGCGTTATTAAGTGGTTTGTAGTTGTTTGGCTTTGACAGCTTTATTATAGCCAAGGCCTAGCAATTTAAATTATCAGAGGCTGATGCTAAAGGCGGTATATTTTTTTTATTTCAGTGTAATTCTCTGCAAATTTCATATATCTGGAATATATTTGTATTAGTTAAAAATGGTAAAATGCATCGTGCCAGCTTGCAATGAATGTAATCGAAAGAAGAAAAAGAGGGGACTAGACGAAAGTCACTAAAATGAAAATGTTAGTTTTCACTCTTTTCCGAGCGATAAAGAGTTGAGAAACAAATGGATATGTTCTATATACGGGATTACAGTAGATGAGGATACAATAATTCATGAAAAACAAATAAATAATGTTACCAGAATTTGCAGCAAACATTTTAAAAACACTGATTTCAGTGTATCCTGTCCAAATAAACGAAGATTATTGCCATTTGCGGTTCCAGTAAGTTTGAACGAAACTGAAATCTCACCAGCCATGGTTGCGAAAAAACGTAATCGCTGTGACTCAACACCATTATCACCAATTGGAAATTGTCAATTAAATAAATTTTATGGTGCTAGGAGAAATCTAAGTGACGCTCTCATAACATGCTCCATCAATTGTACAACTGAAAATTTTGACGTATCCCTGGATGACAAAAATAAATTCTATCGTCAGAAAGTTATTCTTAAGTCTACTCCACATGTTACAAATGAAATTCAAGTTACTAATCGAAACATTTTCACATCAAGTCTAATCTTGCCATACAATATGCCACCATTGCCAAATTTTTACATATCTCTGGATGAAGAAAATCATCACTTTGCCAAAGCTGTTCCTAATGAAGAGGATGTATTTGTTCTCAAATCAAATATGATTGATGTTCCTAACAAAGATGAGATTCGTGTTTGCAATCAAGATCTGATTGATGTTCCTAATGAAGATGAAATTCATGTTTTCAAGCAAGATGTTCCTATTGAAGAATTATTTCATGAGTGGATTTATTCATAAGCTACTGCATGCCGTTAAAATTCGAATTAAAAATAAATAACGGATTTTAAAAAAGTCCTATTTACAACTAGATTGGCGTGTTAACAGTGCATCTCGTGGTTATTCATTATTTGTAACTATTCGTTCTGTATTATGAAATGCACTGTGTATCGACTTCATACCCAAACCTTCATTACTCGTCTTATGTAAACTTTGACGGGAGAAATTCCAGTTAACACGTTTTTCTTAAATAATTTAATAAATTCTACTTAGATTATTTTAAGATTGTAATTCCTAACATCATTTCAAACTTAGCTATTATTGCCGTTTGACGCCTCTTTAACTTTGTAGGAACTCAATGCAATTTGCCGATATTACAGAGTAAGTAAAGACATTTTCCTGGAAAGGTTAATTCCTTCATTTTTGGTAAATATGAAGTGAAAAATGTTCATTTCTAAAGTTTTATAAAAATCCGACGAGTGGTTATTGAATTATAATGAAAACAAAACGAGATTTAGAAAAGGCACCTTTTGTAAACATTGAACACGTGCAATATAGATCTGACGTCAAGAGAGGTGGCTCCGTTATTGGCTGGTATAATGCATTGGTTTGTTATGGGAAGGCGTGTCTAATTCAGTCCCATTTCTGACTGGATACTACCAAATACTACCGCGGCTAGTGAAAAAGCTCCCAGACCGCTTCGGTTTCCTGCTAAACCTCAAAGGAGACTGGCTGCACTGGCAGTCTAGCACTATCAGTAGAAGGCGAGATACTAACTGGTGGGAAAATATGGAAAGAAAAGTACCAATTTTACTACTATCAGAGCGCTCTAAATCCCTAAGCTATGACGTCAGACCGCAGAGACAAATTCAATTCTATTTGGCGGCAATTTTAGCACCTCTTTTTTTATCAATATTTGAAGTTAATTTTTAAATATTTAGAGGTGGATTTTTGGTGAAAATTTATTTTATTCTGAATGAGGACGTTGAAATCTATAGAAATGTATGATTTCTATAGAAATTTAAGAAGTAGTCCAAATGTCTTTACTTACTCTTTAATAAAGAATGCTAAAGATAAGAGTTGTTATTGTTACTTGAAACGAGAAAATTATACAACAGCTAAATCCAATCCTCTGATCTCTTAACTGTTTTCTTAACCAAGGCTACTGAGCGAAATATTCGGCTGCTTAAATAGCTCCGATATCATTTGCTAGTTTCCACTATACGCGCTTCCGGGGAAAACCCGGAAGAAGAGTAAATAAGATTTTCGTTCACGTGGCGGCCGCAGAGCGTCGCATATAATTGGGAAGCCGGCGGCGCGGGAGAAAACGCTGGAGTATAAAAATCAATTGCCTGAGTAACTTATAGGGAGCTAACATATTATTAACTCATGCCGATATAGAAATAACGGTGGAATACTAGCCGATATAGAAATAACGGTGGAATGCTAGCCCATATGGAAATAACGGTGAAATACTAGCGAAGAAAGAAATAGCGGTGGACTACTAGCCGATATAAAAATAATGGTGGAATATTGCTGATAGAAATAATTGATAGTTAACAGATGGTACTTAAGTGAAATAGAGAACGGAATTAAATAAAATTGTCAAAGTTTCTGTAAACTTTGACCGCTTTCTCCGAATTGCAAACTGGGAACGTTATCCCCTAGGACACGCACAAACGTCAAGAACCGAACCTCTCCGTTACATACGTCACAGGAGAGGTAGAAATTGTACCAAAAGAAAGAATGTACTCAATAAAACCTGACTATTATTTTGCAAATCAATACACACTGAGAAACTAATGTCAAAAAACAATAGTTGTCACCATGTTTTTGATTGTTTAATGCTGTTATCCAGAAAAACCTCTAACAAGCCTTAATATATACAGGTAGTTGCTGTTTTTTGAAATTACATTACCTTAATTTTAAATATACAGCAAAACATTGTTTTTTTTATGTTAACGACTGTGGAAAAAACAGCTAGTTTTTATTTCTCAAACAGAAGTGCAGGATATGTTATTATTAATAGAACGTTGCTGTTTTCCGGGAAAAAAAGGATTCTGCTGTGAAGAATACAGTAGTGTATAATTAAAACACAGATAGTTACACTATTAAGTATAAAGTTAACGTATATTTTACTGTTTAATCCACCGTAAATTAAAGTTTTGCATACTATAATTTGAACATTAAGTACTTTACTTTAAACCTTGAAGCACTTTATTTTAAACCTTGAAGCACTTTATTTTAAACCTTTGAAGCGCTTTAATTTAAACCTTGAAGCAATATAACCTAATCTTACCTAGCCATGCTAAGCCTTTTGGAAAAGGTCCGCGTTTATTATGAAAGGACCCATATGAAAATAAAAATATTTTGGAAAGTCAGTGAATTGCTAATTTTAAAACCACTTTTTCAACTTGGAAATTTCTCTTCTTCATTATAATTTCAACCTACTTATTTCTAAAATTGACCGAAAATGTACAAAACGTGTTAGGCGACACTCTGAAACGTGTTAGGCGACATTCTTAAAAGCGTTATGCGACACTCTTAAAAGCGTTATGCGACACTCTTGGAGTGGTTTCGCTAGGCCTTTTATGGGGGCTATAGCTCCCCCAAATTTCAAAGTTAGCCCCCTCAAAACAATCCGAACACTAACTTCTAAATCGTCGACTTTAGTTACAGTTAGAGAAATTTCCGCTTCAAAAACGTCGTTAGTGTCAAACTGTTCCAAGTTCTCGCACTTCCATGGATTTTCTTTTTTTAAATATAGTAGAGTAGATTAGGTCAAACGCGTTTCTGGTGCTCGAAAAACTCTTCGTGAAAAGAGATTATTAAATTTGACGAATACGTCTGCATCTACTGCTGGGATATTAGGGCCTCCAAAACTAATTTAATACCCGATGCATTTATACTAATTTATAACTCACTGCCTTTTTCAGAAGTTATTAAGTCGGTGAAAATGACCAACTTACCGTGCAGTTTCACGCTGGATTTTAAGTCGATCAAGTGGCCAACTTTTTATGTAGTTTCACATTGATGCGAGAACTACCCTTGCTTGTTAGAACTGTCCTCTTAAGTTCTCTCAAGGTTGAACCTTGCTAAGCACATAGCGCTATTTGCTGATAAATCAACCACTCGGGAAGGTGTCATACGACACTCAGAAAGCGTTATTTAAACTCGGAAAGGTGTTATGCTGCACCCTTTAAGGAATTGCGCAACACTCATATGGGAGTAAAAATTAACTTTTAGTTCGATATAAGAGTTAAAAAAGTGTTAAACTGAACCTCTGTTGCCCCATTTTATTCTTATCTTTGACACTAATTGCTCAAATAAGTTTTATTAAACCCTTTCTGGGGTGTAAATGAACACCTGTAATGGTGTCAAATTTGGACCCATATAAACTACTTTTAAAGATGTTAAAGCACACCAGATTTTCTAAGAGTGTATAACAGCAACCAGTATAAATTTACCCAAATGGACAGTCTGTTAAAAACAGCTAGTCGTCTTATATAAATGACAAGTCGCATCTTAACCAACAGAGCTTAATGTTTCTAAAAAAGGTTTGAGTGCTTTTAGTTTAACAGCAAAGAGCGTCTTTATCAAAATAAGCTCCGGGATTTATAACTGTTCTAAGAGCTGTTATTTTAACAGCAACCCTATTTTTTAGTGTACCATAAGCGGTTTGAAACAGCATGATGTGTTTTGATTTTCACAGCAAACCACGTTTTAATCCACAGTGCTTAGTGAGTTTAAAACCACATATTTTGCTGTTAGTTTTACAGCAGCAGACATTTTATGTAACTGTGATTTATTGGTAGTAAAACAGCATATAGTGCTGGTTTTTTCATTGACCCCTACAATATATTCAACGGTTAAGACTGTCTTTGAAACAACCTCTGAAGCTGTTATTTTAAAAGCTACAAACGCCCCTGAATACACGAACAATTAATACTTAAAACTGTTAGTTCCACTGTTTAGAAAAACAGTATTGTTGACGGTATTAAAAACAGGGAGGATGCGCAATTAAATTAACATCATCTTGATGGCATACGCTATTGCCATTACCATAGTGTTTATTTTACAGCATTTTTATTCTGTGTGTACAACGCCTACTTAAGTCTAAAGCACAGCCACATATCAAGTATTCCCACGCATATAATTGGCCAGTCGTTAGGTTATTTTCCAATTGGAAAGTAATATTAGAATCCATTCTAAGTATGGTAAAAATTTCCTGTGTAAAACCCGTCCTTTTCAATGTCAAACAATACTGCTTCAAATGTCGTGAAAGAGCAATTTTTATCCACAACACTAGAAACAATATTGATTTGAGGTTTTAAGCGTCACATAAAAAGAGTATGATACGAAAATACTTCTGTGAGAAGTTAAGCTTCATATGGTTATTTTATTTTTATTTCCATTTATATTTCTATGAAAAAATTTAAATAGATGAAATTTATATATAGTTTAAATAAAAACAATGTAAATATGAGACGATTTTCGCCCTTCTGATCATTGTAAAACATATAGACTCGATCACGTGATTGGATGCAGTGCCGCGAGCAACGCAAAAATGTTCAAAAACTCAAACATTGGTTTTTGACCAGGCGTGGGCAGCGATGCAATCTCGCGAAAGAATTTTTTATGCGTGAACAAGCAACATAACTCACACGCGAAGCAAACGAACTCGCGATGCGAAAAAAATACCATAGTGTGGACATACCGTACGAATGCATCATTAATATCATCATGCACATAAGTTTTAACAGGAAACACATACAGCTAATAGGTACCATTGTGTAACCATTTTCTCAACGTATCTAGGCGGATTTTGTTGGAAGAGCTAGACTAATCATTAAGTATGACGATTTTTTTTGCATCGTCAATAATATATCTCGCTGCGCGTTGAACATAGTGCGCGCAACAATGAAATCACAGTTTAAAAGGCGTCCGAATAAAGAGCCCGGCCCAGAAAACCCGCCTAGAATTTAACATCGGTCATATTGATTCTTATTAGCTCGTTTTTAGAATAGATGAAATATTTATTGATTTTTTTCCTTTTCACCCTCTATAGGGTAATCCTCAGGTTTAGAGGGAAAAAATCCACTTTATACGATGTCAAGCCATTTAGCAATTTTTCAAAACTAAATCGATTATAATTTATTTATCAGAGTTCACAAGGTGGATACCCAAGTCAAAACTATTCGGGAACCTTCAATCAAGGACAAGGGGTAAGTTTCAATTCATTTAATACGTAGCGTAATTTAAGAAAATTACTTGGTTTTTACAGTCAATAGGGGGAAATGCTACTTTTAATAATGGAAATAAAACTACTTATAGTAAGTATTGCTGAAGTTTCTTTTATCTCTAGATAATATAACTATTAATAATTAAATTCTTTTACGTGAGAACAGATGCAAATATTAGCACTTCAAACCAAAATTATGGAAAATATTCTGGAGCAGTAAGTAAAAATATTTATTTTATTTTGATAACGATGCAAAAAGCGCAAACAGAGAAAAATCATATTTTCCATTTTACTATTTTTAAACTTATTTATTTCACGTTTTAAATATTAATTGCAATCTAGCTTAAAATTACATTAGAAAATATTAACAAATAACTATACTAACTGAGAATAATAGACCATTTCGGAAATTACATTCAGGGGTGACGCTGTAATTGGGGTATTCTTCCTCTCTCCAAAAAGTTGGCTAACATCCCTAACGTTGCTTCTTGGAGCAAGGGAAAATACCCCAATGGATTTCTCGCCCTGTCTGTTTGTATTTTCCGAAATGGTCTATATACAAACTTAGGTGAGGCGTACTTAAATGTAACAGGTAATAAAATAGTGTTGATCAATTTTGCCTTAGGCCCTTTACATGAGAATAATGAGGGTCTTAGTTTAGGATTATAACTTTAGTGCATAGTGGTGAGGGTGCATTTGTGACAGATAGCAGTCGGAATAAGAAGAATGATTATTATATTATTTATTTATGACATTTAGCAAACATTCAACAACGGACCACCAAGATCATGAAATTCCAAGAAAATATCACCCATTGAAAAGTTAGATTTTTTACTAAAAGAAAATAAAATGTTTTTACGTCAAATCTTATATATCTTTCAGAAAGTTGTTTCTTTATATATTCATTCTTTATGCACATATTTAATGAATTTGACCGAACTTACTTGGTTCATAATAGTAAAACTAGGGTGATTTGGTTGAGTTCTTCAAGGTCGAGTCCGTGATTGCATAACCACTAAAAGCTTGTTAGGAACATCCTACTCGAGACTCGTAACATTTTCGCTTTATGATGAACCTTTCTTAAGCATAGTGTTATTTACTTTTAATTATAGAATTAGCAACATCGTTTTATACTTGCGGGTCCAATGACTATTTAATCCAATGGGTAATTTAGCGAAAAGGTGTAATTGTTTACTCTTAACATTACTGGTGGGTGTCGAGTCTTATCTACTAGGGCCTATCGGTCCTGTAGACTTTAATCTTATCGGTCATATATAGGTTTTTAATATCATCTATGTTTGTAAACTCCAAATTTTAAACATATTGCCATGTTTAGAACATTATTATAGCAATTTTTTCATAAACTTTACTTTGCATGTATGTACAGTATTATTTTGGTAAGGTGTTCATAAACCGAGTTGGCTTAGAAGTCCTATAACTCTAATTGAACAATAAATAAATGAAGTCCTGTTTTGTTTCAATGGGATTAAATGACTAATAGACCATTCCATTAATGCCATAAGAGAAGCAAACACTACAGGGGCGGGGTCGCTATCAGAGGTTAATCCCCTAGTGTCAGGAAGGCGGATCTGTATGGCGTGACATCTTGGCTCGTCGGAAAAAATCTCCAATAGCGGACCCGCCACTGTGCGTTGGTGTCCTTGCAAGTACTTACTGGAAGGGTCTATAAGAGAGGAAGTCTGAAAACAATTTCACTTTAATGTCATTCTTGTTAATTTCGTTGCAAAATATTTCAAGTGGTATACGAAATCTCTTATTCTAGTCTAGACTTTATAAAGTCTCAAGCGCACCTGCCTGTGATACGAGAATTCATATATACATTATATAAATCCTACACTGTTATACTAATAAATAATAGAAAATAACGTAAGTTGCGTAAAACAGTAAGTATGACCGGCAACGGAGATATTTCTAGGTAAGACATGATTTTAGCGCGCAAAATTATTAGTTTTCGAAAGCTTCGTAGAAAGGACCCTGAGCCAATATGTATAAACATCGAGGAGTAGCAAAATTATTCAATGAAACTTGCCCATTACCATTTTGAGGCAAAATCCGTCCGTATCTATATAGCATGGATAAAACTTTCCTTTAAAAATTCTCATTACAGAAATGACTAAAGTCATACTTATTGGAACATTATACAACTTTATTTGCGATAATGCACTATTTCGTGGAAATCGAAGGTAATCGAATAACACTTCTACAGTATAATCCCTCGATAAGATAAAAATGAAGGGGTTTAAAGCACCCGTGAAATCCAACTGAAAACGTATTACGTTCTTAGAATATCGAAGGAACAAGGAGTTTCAATTTTCAAATACACTCTTGCTGACAAACTGAAGAAGACATTCTTTAAACAATGGTAAGAGATCTTTGTTAATATATTTTAAACGCTAGCTGCTAAGAATGTAAGAAGCACAATGTTTGTACAATTGGAAACTTTTCTTGTGTAAAATAATACTTTGAAACACACTGCTCATGAAACCTCAGGACATTTTGATTTAAATTTAGTGCGTTAGGTCTGGATTCAAAGTTTTCACGATTGAAATGTATATTTTACATTAAAAAACCATTAACAACATTTTTATTAATATGGAACAAGTTAAAAACATCTCCCATTAATATATTAGGGCAGTTGGATGAGTAGAACGCAAACCGAGGATATTTCTAAAGAATCTACGTCATCTCGGACAACAGTATGTTACTTTTCGTAGCCTTTGATTTCTTCTTTCTAACATTAAATGCACGCTAGATTATTTGAATACGCTTCTTTGGTACTTTAGCAGCTTTAGTTCGTGAGCGTAAGATCCAGTACCATAACATACAGCTTCTCGGGCAATATTCGATGCAGTAATTATGTCTGAAATTAAGAACGATAAAGAATATGGGAAAAGGGGACTGAAATTGTACAAGGGACGCCAGCTCTCCATGGGAGCGATAATTTGGTTGTCATAAAAAATGTGCACAGAAAAAGGCTTGAGTTGTTGAAATGCGCTCTGCTGTAAAGAGAATACATTCTGTCTCGCCAGCTTGGGCTGTACAATTTTTGATCCCTTGTTCGTATTATTTCCTTCCACTACTGTAGATTAAAGGGAGGTTGAAGTAGAAAATCAAGTTATTTTTTATCGATTCTTCTACTAATTATAAGACCAGTCTGCATAGTGAAACATTCAGGAAATACTTCCGAATGATTTTAAAATTCAAATTAGGTTCAGATTTTAAGGATAATTTTAAAGAAGGTCCTCCGGCCAATCGCGTAACGCCCTGCTTTTTCATTAACAAAATTCTCGTGGCACGTTCCGTGTCGAATGAAATTTATCACGAGATTTGATAAAATTCGCGCGCGACGTGATAATCGTGGCGCGAGACATGGAGCGTGCCACGAGAATTTTGTTAATAAAAAGGCAAGGCGTTACGCGATTGGTCGGAGGATCTTGTTTAAAATTATCCTTAAAATCTGAACCTAATTTGAATTTTAAAATCATTCGGAAGTATTTCCTGAATGTTTGACTATGCAGACTGGTCTTATAATTAGTAGAAGAATCGATAAAAAAATAACTTGATTTTCTACTTCACCCTCCCTTTAATACATTGTTCCAATACCGATTCTAATTATTGTAACGGCTCTTTCATATAAGGATGAAAGTTCTAGTTGGTTTAGGCCCTTTCGAATACGGAAGAAAGTTCTAGCTTACGACTTCCTTTAAAGAGGCAGTGAAATATCAAATCAATTCATTTTACCGATCCTTCTGTAATTTTTAAAATCTGACTGATGGGCAAGTGCATAGGGAAACAATGAGAAATTATCTCCGAATTACTTTAATTTCAAGTAGACTAAGATTTCAACGATAAACTAAAATAATAACTTGGACCATTCGCGTAACCCTCTGTCAATCCTCCGACAGGGGTCAAACCCGAACCCACTTTAGATTTTAAATATCATTCGGAGGTATTTCCCGAATAATTCATTATGCAGATAGGTCTTATTCTTAGTTAAATAATGGGTATAAATCACTACATTTTATTTTAAACGGAAAAATCTGTAAAATTCGGGTTTAAAGTAAAATACAAGCAAATTCACTTTCCGTCCTTGACTACTTTGAATGTTTTATGGGAGTGGCTTATAATTTAAAAACTCGCGCTTGCCATCTATCGGCCTTATTATCTTATATTTTTCTTTTAAAAGATGGATATTTGATAAGACAAGTAAATAATAATATTTAAGTAAATAGCAAAAATAAAGATATAGTTAAAGAAACTACAAATGAAAAAAAAAACAATTAAATATCTTCAAAACTTGGAAACTTAATTCCACTAAATCGGAAGCTACATCGCATTGTAAGCCGCTTTGCTTTGCTTTTTACCACTGGTGCAACTTCCGAAAGAATTATTTAATCAGGTAAATTTTGACCACAAGAAGTCGCAATATACAATGTTTGTGGGTGGAGCTAAAATATTAGCATACTAAGTTTCTCAATGAGGTATGCGATAATGCGAGAATGGTACCAGAGGGTAAAGCTATGATCTGACGTTCTTATTACATTAATCCCTACTTTGATATTTACTATTTATTCACTTAACATGTGGTTTTATGAATTATGTTATTATAACAGTCAATAGGCGGAAATGCTACTTTCAATGAAGGAACAGTAATTAAAAACGGTGAGTGTTTCTGAAGTTCATAGCAGATCGAAATATTATAATGATTATTAAGACAAATATATATGTACTTAAAATCAGAAACAAATGTAAACACTGCAAACCAAAATATTGGGGAACATGCTGGGCAAGTAAGTAAATCTAAATCTGATAATGAATACAATCAGAAGTGAGATGAGACTAGAAGTACTGACCTAACCAAATCCGTCACTCGGCGAAAGTGAATATTCTTGATAACAGACCAACGGTTGGCCCTCTAGTGGCGGTTTCAGAATTTCCCCTCCAAAACGTGAGACGCTCGCGGTGGTTGACGGCCGAACTAGAATCAAGCACCCGCGTCCGTGTTTCGCCGCTTTAGGTTGAGTGGAAGGGGGTAAGAAATTTTTTTCTCTCTAGCGTAGGCGCGATTGAAGCGGCGTAAAATCCTCAAATTTGTTCACTAATGCCAGGATCTATTACCAATGCTAGAGCCCTTCACTTCTAGTCTCATCTCACTTCTGATACAATGAAAAGCTCAAACCTTTAATTGAGGTAGTGAAAAAGTTATCATTCCGTTATAAGCATTTGTAAAATGAGTTCGCACAAGTTTTAGAATAAATTACGGTTAGTTGTATGTAACTTGCAATAACACGAGAAAATATCAAAAACTATCAATATTATCAGGAATACATACAAGTAATAGGAATTATTGTGCCCCTATGATATCTCGCATTTTAATTTTTCTGCGGAATTTCTAGGCCGGTTTTGAGTACTATCCGTCTCGCGTAATAATTCTGACGTCTTTCTGTGATTTCAATAGTGTTATTTATATTGGTATCTACAACTAAACAGAATTATAGGATAAAAACAAACATACAGGTATTAATGGTTTTTCTCAATTAGCAAACATTCAACAATGGATCACCGGCAAAGTGATCCTGGTTCCGAGAAATCATCATTTATTGAAATGTATTTTAAATTTTTAAAAAATAAAATTGTAAAATGAAAGAACCAGCATTATCTGAATACTGTAAAGATTCAATTTAAGGTCATATTCCGAAAAGGCTCCGACATTACGTTTTCTAATAACCTGAAAATAGAATGTTTGAAAAATTCACCTTGATTTTATTAATGATTTTTATTTTAATCTGTTTAAAATAAATGAGTATCCAATATATCATAATGATGTATTTGAATGGGTTTGGACCATAGAGATCAGAACATACTGTAAATTCCTTCTAGAGTTCTATTTGGATATCGTGTTTTAGCGATCTCGCGACAATCTTTTTTGAAACTCGGGACGGACGGACAACTTTATCATTAGGTGGTGGCGCCATCTATTTCACTAAAAAACACGCAATTTCCTAATATAGAAAGGAAATGTTTTGAAACCGCTATGATATTGAAAGTAGGTTCAATTTTAATTCTGATTAAGTTTGGATTGCTAGATTCGAGTAGAAACAGAGAAGGAACTGCATTAACCGATAGTATATGTATTTTTTAATTTTCGCGATAGTCAACTTGTCAAAATGATCACCGCATATAACTGTAATCTTTTGTGGAGTCCATTCAGTTCTATTAATGGAATGACACCATTGTTTTAGCAGTTCCGAATTATTTGTAGAGAACCTTAATCGTTCAATTCAAAAAGTGTTGAACTATCTAATATATTTTTTTAATTTTCTACACGTATATACTTACTTATGCCACGAAACATTTTTATTTCTACCAATGTTAACAAACTTAACAAAGTCTTCTACCGAGCATTTTCGACCCATTCGAAATTTATAAATTCTCATTTTATGTGTTACTTTAATAACTAATAACATATAATTCCGAAAAAAAACACGTATTTAATAAGAAATGGATCAATATTCCATTTATTAAATATCAAATTTTATTTATTAGGCTCCAATTTTCTTCAATTACCTAACTTTCATATTTCGCGCTTTACTTCTTCTTAAGCATAATTTTCAAACTCAAGCCGCTTTCCCGCAAAATCCTCGGAAATTCTTTTAAGCTTCCCATGCAAGGCGACAGATGGCGCTAACGACTAATGATAAAGCAATGAAATTCAATAGATGGCGCTAAAAAGCAGAAAACGCAGATATCCCTCACGAGAGCACGTGTTTTATGATTATTATAGCGACATGATTTTTTATTGAAGTTTTTCGTTTTAAACCTAAAACGTTTTCGCTCATCGCTAGATGGCGCGAAAAGTAGAATTGGATTGCTGTAATATCAAGGAGGTGGTGTCATATATGGAAGCAAGGATAATCAGAAGTTCGGGAGATAATTAATAGGCCGTCTATTTTTGCCCGGGTTTATATAATGTGACGAATACCCAGGAAGAATCGTTACAACCGAACACGATGGATACGTCCGCTAAAAACACGTTTCCTACCAGTTCTTCTCATGGTATTTTTCACATTATAAAAACAACGTAACGATTCTTCCTGGGTATTCGTCACATTATATAAACCCGGGCAATAATAGACGGCCCGTTGTGGACTCGCTATTTCTGCCCGGGTTGATAATGAGCAAAATACCCGGGCACAACTAGCCATAAATTTATCTTCGGCTATTTTTGCCCGGGTTTACCGCAACGGGGAACCCGGGCAGAAATAGACTGCCCATTGTGGACTCGCTATTTTTGCCCGGGTTTCTCAAAAATCGAGAACCCGGGCACAAATAGACACTCCGTAATTGGCTAATATCCAGTTGAATACAATGTTAATATAGAAAACTACTTTAAAAAAATTCCGTTATTATTTGTCTTTAAGTGTTAAGAATATTTTCAGATAATCTAAAATAACACAAACATTTTAAAACTTAAAATTGCTTTAAAATCTATAACTTGTAGAGAAATATAAGTTTATCCATAAGTGAATAATATTACAGCTCCCTATAAGTACTGGACGTAGGTTATGCTTTTGTAAACAGCGTTTTCTTCCAAGACATCCAAGCCCGCCATCTATAGCTCAGTGTTACAAGTATAGTTTTCCCATTAACCCGGATCTTGAGTTAGGTTAACCTACGGAAGTTCCGGTTGATGATAATGGCTGTCAGACCGCCGTCAGTGTCGTGATTAGTGTGAAGCTTATTATCGCGTTATAATTTTGATTTAGAATGGCTTATGCTAGGATCAATGTAACTAATTGCAATGGTTGCATGCCCACAGTAAAGAGACATCTGAACACGATCTATGCACGGACGGACCGTCCGTGATCTATGTGATATTAAAAGCACTTAACCGTAAGCAACTAAAAAAACGTTTTGTAAAACTGAAAAATATTGACCAGCATCTTTCGCAAACGGAAAACGTTAAAGCATTGAAAAAATTTGTCACACTTAAAAAAGGAAAATAAATTTCTATGTCGACGCACATAAACTTTAATTAGTAATAAATCGGTCCAACTATCCCCGCTAAAAACCTTTAAATCGGTCGAAGCTCAGCTCAGTGCTGTACTAGGATACATTAAAATATTCTAGCATGATGAAGGCTATTTTGATAATTTGAATTCATATTAATTTCCTTTTCAACATAAGCGTTTAAAAAATACCTATAGACCGCCAATTATTTTTTAAAATCGGAAAAATAAAGTGGACTTCTACTATTATATTCACAACCCAACACTTTGTATGGAACAACTTGTTTCCTTCCGCGCTCTTCTCTCTCAAACCTTTCCTCATTGGCTACCACTTACTTCCGTTTGCTTCGCCCGCTTATTAAAAATTTCTTTCGTGCCAAAATCAATCCTCTGGTTTAGTTCACAAATTCGCCGCTGCGTTTCGCATATACCGTTTTCTCTTCAGTGCTAGGAGACAATGCTGATGCACGGCGATGTTATATCGTCCAGTACTTCTATGGAGCTGTAATATGAACCACTTCTGGTTTATCTGCATGAGATAGATAATAACACCTTTGTAGCAGAGGTAAATGAACCGAAGTTATGAAACTCCCATAGTTTCAGTCGAAACGGTTGCAATTACCCTTTCCCCACCCGAATCAAGGCGCCACTGTGTGACGTCTCTGTTTCACGCTGTTTAGTTAAAGCCCCCTCGGACGGAAAATTACAAAAATAATTTAAGCCACCACTTCCATAAGTTCCATTTGCGAATTTGTTCATAAAATGTTAACGCCCATTACTAAAATTACAGTCTTAAGCCTCTGCTTAAACTTAAAGCCAGTAACCGGAAGCAAAATTAAGTTTAAAAACGAACTTAAAGCTATTTTACTAAGCACCCAGCATTAACTTTTAAGAGATACAAAGTAAACTAATTACTTTACCTTAGTATTTTCTTGTCTATGACAATAATATATTTTTATTTATTTATTTAAACCATTTTTACATATTTATTTAGACTATTTTTATTTATTTATTTAAACTAGTTATATTTTATATAAAAACCAATTGTTGACAAAAAATTTAAACTCTGTACATCTGTAAAAAGTGCGAAAGCATGTTGTTGTATAGAGTTAATAAAATTTGAATTGAATTGAAATTGAATTGAAAAAAAATCGTTCGGTGTTATTTTTTAGGTGTTTCACTATGCTGATTGGTCTTATAATTAGTAGAAGAATCGATAACAAACCACCAGATTTTCCATTTCACCCTCCCTTTAATAAATGTGTGCTCTGACTAAAACATGATTTCCGTCGACAATCTTGACATTTGTTGAAACGATCATAGAAGCCACCGCTGGCGCGATATACTCCATAGGTGTAAGCATCATATATAAATATATCTTCAGAATCTTCTGGAACTTGCCCATTCCGTTTTCACATATAGCCTATCTCGATAATATGGGAACAAACCGTCCTTAAGAACTTCATCATTACGACATTGGTAAATGTCATACCTTTCGCCTATATGTTACCTATGATATTACAAGGCAAAAATAAATGTAACATGTTTAATGCAACTTTGGATATGATATATGAACGTGGACTAATATTATCTAGCCTTTTTTTTATTGCTTGCCCATATGCTACAGCCAACCAGCAGCGCCCTATACTAATATAAGAAAGGGATGGTTTGCCCAAGCCTAAAAAACAAAACGATAAGAGTTTTTTCCAGTTTACTGAAGCGCGGATATTTTATTTTTCTATATAATTTTAAAGACAATCCGCATTTTACTACTCTTTAGAATTTAATTCAATCTCTTGATTTTAGTGGTAATGGATTTATTTCCTATAAATTAATTGAAATAAAAAATTACTTATCTCAGATTTTTCACGATAAAATTTTACGAAAATGGAATTGTTGTTGAAAAATCTGAGATAAGTAGTTTTTTATTTCAATTAATTTATAGGAAATAAATCCATTACCACTAAAATCAAGAGATTGAATTAAATTCTAAAGAGTAGTAAAATGCGGATTGTCTTTAAAATTATATAGAAAAATAAAATATCCGCGCTTCAGTCAACTGGAAAAAACTCTTATCGTTTTGATTTTTAGGCTTGGGCAAACCAAGTCCTTTCTTATATAATATCTGTTCCTTCAGTCTGCATTTGTATTAATCTATTATAAAACAATTTTTTGCCTGAAATGCGAAATTTTTCACTTCTAGGACGGGGTTAAAAATGGTTCTACACTTCTACTAATTCTTATAAGATACGGCTCACAATTCGTTTTAGAACCCGAGCTTTATAGTCAACTTCAAAACCAACATCCTGCCACGATTTTTAAACTATCAAAGCCGTATCTTTTACAGTCCACTTTACGATTGCAATTATCCATGACATTGCGTTCACTGCCCTTGTACGTTTACAGTGAGTGGCACCGTGGCCAGTTATTTTAATTAAAATACATAGCCAACAGGTCCAGTTTTAAAAAAATCCTTATTTCCAACACTGATCCATCTATCCTTCAAGCTTTTACAATCACCCATTGCATAGACTCACTCAATAGTCTGCCTAAGCATGGATTTATAATAGAAGCTTACGCTTCCTTGATATTTCATTCACCTTTAAACGCGCACAACATTTATTCCTCGTCTGAAATAGTACCAGCCTGGCACGCGCGTTTGTGACATAGGATTTGAGGCAAATTCAGAGGGGGGTTGAAGTTTTTCACGTGATCGAGTTCTAATTTTTAATAGCGCGCGCGAAATTATTTTTAGAAAAGCGCGCGCGCACGCGCGTCGAAAGAAAAATGTTTGTCTCAATTTCCACGTCATCAGTCCCCCAGTCCCCACCCGCGCGAATTTTTATGACATAAATGTGTTTAAAACCAAAATTCCTTACTGAAGGCTACAGTGAAATATCCATGAAGCGTAAGCTTTTATTATATATCCATGGCCTAAGTAAGGTCACTTAAGCCATGGTCGAAACTAACATCTAAAATATAAATTAAAAAGGTATCTTAAGTATAGAATTTCAACCGAGACACATAATTAAACGAAAATTAGACCCGCCAGAGAAGTTTTTAATAAATATAGTGTTATATTTATTGAAAAATATCAAGTTAAAGTTTCAAGGCGGTGAAATGACGAAATTAGCGTCGTCTACTGTAGAGTAATGAGCAATAGCGTCGTCTGCTGTAGCATAATCTTTTGAGGTACTTACATTTTTAATTAAATTAACATACTTAGACTTAATTAATTTTGATGAAACTTGAAAAAGGCACACCTTGAATAGTTACTTGTTAATTTGAAAGTATTCCGAAACGTAACTTCGCTTTAGTTTTTAAATGATTCGATGTGCAGGAGCACCAAAACCCCCATGTTATTCCTATGGGAAAATCGGCGAAAATCTGTGAATTTTCATTTAACATTACGGGAGGGTGTGGGATCTTATCTAGAAGGGCCTACCGGCCCTCTAGAATAACTATTACCATTAACCTCGGCAAGTTTCGATGGAAAGGAGAAACCGAGTAACACCGCAGAGAAAACGTTCTTTAACTAGTGGCAAGTTTTACGTAGAAGGATTTGTTCCAACGTTCTATAATATGGTCGAAGTGAATTAAGACGCTCAAGCCATGAATTAAATATTTTTATATAATTTTTACCATCACTGTCTCTCCAATTCTCAAAAGCGAATAAAAATTTTCACTGTTCTTAATTTTTTACCGCGGGTGAATCTAACATAGATATTATCAGAAGTATAATGTTGTCCGAATTCAAGACTAAACTTCTCATTAATCTTGGCACTAAGCCTAAAACTATTTTTCTCCGAGAAAGGGAACACTTACGAGTTGTGAAAAACAACTTCATGTTCAACTTTGCGTTCAATTTCCTAAATTTTGTCGGTTTACTTAACGCAAACAGACAAATGAACGCCTAAAAGTCCATCACCCTCTTGCTACTTAACTCTTACTGCGGCATTCAAACGTACATTTGTATCGTTGATGCGTACAAAATATATGGGACCGGTAAATTCACAGACTTTCTTAACTAGTCCGGAAACATAATACGACTTTACAGCATCATGTTTTTTGTCAATTTAATTTTTTTTCACCAGACCACAGTGTTAAAATGGTTCAAAGCGTTACGTGTTTGTTCTGATGTCGAACTGAAGTTGCCAACTTTACTTAATTTTGTGTTCGCTTTGTAAGTAATATTATTTATTGTTCTTGTAATAATATCGTTCATAAATGCATGGATCAGTCAATATATCGACTTTTACGTTAAGCGTATATTATTCGATTGGGAATATTTAAAACCGCCTTGGTTTCCGACCTATCTTTTAATTAATTTAGACACACTTTTCTGGAATTTTAGTTTATTATTAACCTTGGTTGCTAATGGACTTTTATCTTTTACGTTAGAGTGTATTAGAATGAGGGTTAAATATTTATCGTTGGATTTGGTTAATAACCATGATATTAAAGCATTTAGCCAAAAACATACGCAAGTTTTGGCTGTGTTGGAAGGGTTAAACGACACGTTCAAATACGTCTTTTTTCTGTGGTTAGTTGAATGGGTAACAACTTTCTGTCTACAAATACCAGTTATGGTAGAAATTATGGCAGACCCTAAAGTATTCAATATATTAATATTTACGTTCGACCCATTGTTAGTCTTATTGAGTGGCGCACTCTTGTTTTCAACAATGAGCGTTATGGGTGGTGCCAAAGATTTGTTATTATCAGCCTGTCACCTAAGATTACTCAAATCATCAAATGATTTATCCGACGCCGATAGGGCTAAGGAGAACTATTTATTGGTTATGATTAACAATGGATGTTTCAATTTTACATTCTTGAAATGTGTCTTGATCAACCTGAGTTCACTAGGTAGTGTCTTCATTGCTGTCATATCGTACTTGCTTTTCATTTTATCTTTTACTCGAGTGCATACTAACAATAATTGTTCAAATTGTACGTGTACAAATGGTAACATTTAAATATGTACTAAAGGATATTGATGTGAAGTAAATGATTATTTTCTCCAATTAACAATAGTAACAATAATATATTGGATTTCCTTGCATTACACCAAAACTCCAACTTTAAATAAAATTTCAGTTTGTATTTTAAATGGGGAAATTACCATCTCTTTGGTGTAAAAGGTTCTGAACCTGAACCTCTGCTTTGAGATAAAGTATAGTACTTTGGCTTATTTGCTATACATTTTAGTTGTTGGTTTTATAAGTTAATATAATGAAATTAAAATTCTTTATTCATGTAATAATTCGCTTCAAAAGTTGAATATAGGAGTCTTTACTATATCTTGCGGACCCAACCTCCAATCCAAAAATTGAAGTTTCGTACCTTTTATAAGGGGGGTGGAATTTTTTTTAGTGAGAGCCAGCTTTCCGCGGCTGATGTTAGTTGGCGCCGAGAAAAAATGTTAGGAGAGAAACACTTTGGGCGTTCAACCACCATTTACTCTACAGTAGATACATTCGGCCTAGCCTTGGGATATCAAGTTTTAGGAACACTAGAGATGAGACTTTCGTTAAAGAGAACCGGACACACAATACCCTCATTCCTAAGCTGGAAAGCTAGTAGCCTAGGTCCTTGGTGTTAGATTATTCACCTTGTGATACTACTAACCAACGTTTCATAATGTACCTCGGATTTTATGGTTCGCCACACTGGGTGAGCCCACCAGCTCATTTTTGAATACGTACGCATTTAATTTCTGTTTAAACTAATCAAAATTTGCAAAAGCAAAAGCTTCTTTCTCAGAAGTAGATCCTTGAATTTATATCGAACCGCCATTTCATGTCGGCTTAATAAGTTTAAAAATCGCACGTGAAATCACATACTTATAGAAAAATCGCTCTTCATGAAAACAAAAAAGTACAAGCGAGAACTTGAACTAATTAAGTCTCGCTAAAATCTTGAAGCGATATCGCCGTTTGGAAACTGGCTCTCGCTCTCGCAAATCGCTTTGAATCTCGCTCTCATGAAAACGGGGCTTTAGATATTATCGCTAAGCGTTTTTCATTCTCGCTTAATGTTTGTGATGTCATATTTTTCGTAGCCAATAGGAGCGTCGAAAACGTTTAGGCGAAAAAACTACGTTTTAAGCCTAATTATTCCGAGTTTTAAAAGTGAATATAAAAATGGGTAAAAATTCTTTATAAACGAAAATAAATAACTAATTCGAGCTGAGAATAAAAGAGTTTTAGATGAAAAGAAAGAAAAATTTATAGATTTAGTTAAAAAAATGACATTATATGGAGCTTATCGCCACACAGATTTAAAGAGAATTAATGAATGGAAGTAGCGACGAAAATGGAGATGAACATTTACTGAAAAATTAGGCTTAACGCTCTCTCTATACACGTTTATCGCGCACATGAAAACGGTTGGCAAAGAAGTATCGCTAGCGCAAGCGATAGCGAGAAAAAGAAAATTTCTTGGCGAAAAAAAAATCGCGCGGTCCGCATCTCGCTAAAAATACCCTCAACACGCGCCTTTGACAACGCACCTTAAGCGGGAAGGGGAGCGCAACAGTTTTTAAGGCTACTAAACCCTTCCCTTTAAATCAACCCACTTCCCAAAAACGTTTCTAGGTGAGGTCGTGAGAGGGACTCATTCGTACAACACTATTATAACATGATAATTGTAAAAGCCGCAAGCAACATAAGGTTTTTTTTAACAATAGACGCTCTAGAGGCGAAGGCAGAGTCACTCAAGTCGAATTTAAAACATTTATTATACAAAACCGATAGCCGAAATATTTTTTGACTTGAGAACGGTATGCTTCGGGAAGAGAATCGCGGCAAAGCAGAGAGATAGGATGATGCGGTAAGTCAGCGGTGTATAAAATTTCGGGTTACTGAACGCGACCCTTATGGGAATCTCGAGGTGCTGAGGCCCTTTACAGGGCGAGGCCCTAAGCTGCAGCTTAGTTAGCTTGTTCGGTAATCCGGCACTGCCTAGATATGGAATTATTATTTTTTTTTTTTTGAAGTAAAAATTTACGAAATATTGAAGCAGTATTCCAAGCATAGCGAATATACAGTAAATCAGACGAAATTTTACATCCAATAAGGATAAATCTTCGACACATGGAAATCAGTCAATGGGGAAAAGAACAGGAAATGAAGTGTATAAATTTTGAAGATATATAACCTTTATGTGTTCGTAAAGGCCCAATTGTCTACCCTATATTCTGATAGCTACATTCACAACTGGTTTGCAGTGTAAACATTATCGTCTCGTCTCACCTCAACAATATTCTTAGTTTGCCAACACGAGTCTTAACGGTAAATAACACCAAAGCTAAATTGTAGCTAGACGCACTGATAGTCAATGCAGGGAGGAGAGACTTGAGAGGGAGTGTTAAAGTGAATAGGCGCGTTCGTTCGCTCCGTGGCTAAACTCGTCTCTCTCTGGCGCTGACTCGGGGTCTCATCGCGGTGTCCGCGCGCATGCGTCAAATTTAAAAACCGGCTTTGAACTAGAAGGGGAAGTTCGTGTTTGAATTTCTGCCATAGTTAACTATAAGAAGTGTTGTTTTTTAATTGTTCAAGTAACTTGTAAGTATTTAACAAGACCCGACATGGTAAATATCGTTTTCAAACCATTTCCCAAACCAAAAACAAAGCTTGAAATTTATTGAAAGTGAATAGAAGCTAGTGGAAGCTAATATCCATCTTTTACATTTGTCTATCTGGGTTTTGGGCTTTGGACTTTCATATATTTTTAAGCGAATACCTTGAATCATTCCTACAACCGTTACAAAAGCAATTTGGCATTTTTATTAAGCCTCGGTTTCCTCCCAACAGACGGTTGTTTGTGGTTGAACAGAGTGAGTGGGGCAGCAGTCGATGGAAGCGGAAGCTGGCGGCAGAGAGAATTTTTAAATTCTCTCTGCTGGCGGTAGTAAACGACGTCACTCGCGCCTGCGCGTTAGCTAAAATTGTGGAACGGAGATAAAAATTCCTACCCCCAATTTCTTTCCCATTTGCCACTGTATGACGGTTTTTTAGCATTAGATCAACACTCCCTCTAACGTTCCTTACTCTCTGGTCAATGCGCACCATAATAAAAACTCTGTAGCTACAAAGAGGGTAGAAAGAGGGGGAGTAGAAGGCTCGGCTGGAGTGGTCTCGCTTTGAGAGTTTACCTCTAAGCTTCCGGTGTCCGTGCGAATATTTCTCTGCCCTCATATTGGTTGAAATACAGTGAACCGGATATTAGGAGGGAAATATAACAAATAAATAAAGAAGAAAAGCGAGAACACCCAAAATGCTTTGCCAAAGCCGCTAGCTTCAACTCCCCCTCTTTCTACCCTCTTTGGTAGCTACTACCTGTTTACCTACCATTAGCCCGTTTACTAATCTAATTGTCACCATGATCTTTTCGTCTATTATAAAATATTAACCTGATTATTTAAGAGTGTATTTAACTTTCGGCTCACTCTGAACCGTTGACGTCTCTTCATTTCAGACGCGAAAATCAAAACCCAAAGTTTACTACACCTTGGGCCTCAATTATTTACCCTTTGTTTCACTAAGCCTATTGCGGATAATACTTGATATGCCCGCCGGTTTTAGCTCTCTTCACGAAATCACTAAACCAAGGATTATTCTATATACAGATGTAGTATAGCTTAAGTAATATATAAACAGCCATTTCAAATAACAATATTAAAAAAAATCTTTGGAATATCAAAATGAAACAGAGCTTTAAAGCTACAAAAGTACTTAATGCATCATAATTACGAAAAATATTTCCACATAGTCACTTAATATTATGGAAAAAGGGAATATTAAGGTTCTGTATGATTTCTTAACACATCAACACAAGGCTAACTGCTAACGCGAGTACGCGACGCACTAGTGTAACAATGGACGGACACACACAGACAAAAACATAGACTGCTTTTTAACTCTTTCCGTATTAATTTTGAGTTGAGAAACAAGATTATCTTAAATATTAAAATAAATGTAATTAATATTAAATATTTTCTTCGTTAGTTGTTCGCCTTATTGAGCGTTACATCGTTTTGATAAAGAACAATTAAACATTCTTGAGAGACTTGACTAATATTGGCGTTTGAAATTAAGCATACGCCGGTTGCTTCGCCTTACTCAAATAGGTAGTGTATAAGGGTGTCGAACTACAGTTAAAAGCAAGAACAACCGCAATTGCGAAAACCTTAGGGAGGCTAGACGTTTCTCGTAACCCTAGCTGATCGCCGCGAATGTCATAAACCCAACGATGACGATGGAGTTAGAAGCCCATGAGACAGATTGGTGTCTATGTGGAATAGACGGAAGACCAGTCGATGGTGGTGTCCAAGTGGGATGGACAAAGACCAGAAGATGGTGGTGTTTAGAAGCCAGTGTGCACAGACTGGTGTCCAAGTGGGATGGACAAAGACCAGAAGATGGTGGTGATTAGAAGCCAGTATGTACAGACTGGTGTCCAAGTGGAATGGACTAAGACCAGAAGATGGTGGTGATTAGAAGCCAGTATGTACAGACTGGTGTCCGTGTGGGATGGGAAAAGACCAGAAGATGGTGGTGTGCTGCTATCACAGTCACGGAAATGGCTCCTCTACTTGAGTTCTCACACCACCATCTTCTGGTCTTTGTCCATCCCACACGGACACCATTCTGTACATACTGGATTCTAATCACCACTATCTTCTGGTTTTTGTCCATCCCACATGGACACCAGTCTGCACACCTGGCTTCTACTCCATCATCATCCTTAAGGTTAGGACATTCGCGGCGATCAGCTAGGGTTACGAGAAACGTCTAGCCGCTCCCTATGGTGGGTTGTCCACGATAGGTTTTCGCAATTGCGGTTGTTCCTACTTTTCAGGGGCGATCCCTTGGGGAGGGACAGGGGGAGGCTCCCCCCTAAAATTTTCTCGAGTTGGCAAATTGACGCTCACTTGGCAAAATGAAGCTCGGGGAAATTGAAAATGGACCTAAAAGGCCAGGGAAAAATATTTTTGAGTGAAATTGAAATTCTGGAAAACAGTATCAGAGTGACCGGAATCAGAGATTTGAGCAGAGCCAAAAAATCGCGGAGCTCGCTTCGCTCGCTTCGAATATAATTTTAATGGGATTATATTCAAACAAAATAGTATTCTTATATCTATAACAATAACGACTCTTGTCAAAATGATTCAAGTCAATTTACAATATTCATTGTACGAGGGAGCATTTGATCTCATTATATCAACTTATAGACGGTGGTTCATTACAAGACACACTTTTTATGATTGATTTGCTTTGAAAGAGTGTTGGCAACATAGTAAGATTTTACCCGACCCAGCTCTTTTAAGTATCTTCATTTAGTAACTTTTAGTTACTTTCGGTTCACTATTTTTAAAATAATTAGTCACTTTTTCACTTACTAGTAAATTATCCTATAATTTCAACAATTTTATATAATAACTAGTTTCAAAGTCTATGTTCGCCATGTGAGTTATTGCAAATGGTCAGAGAAAATTCATGAATTTGATCAGGGAAACTTGATGAATTTGATCAGGGAAACTTGATGAATTTGATCAGGGAAACTTGATGAATTTGATCAGGGAAACTTGATGAATTTGATCAGGGAAACTTGATGAATTTGATCAGGGAAACTTGATGAATTTGATCAGGGAAACTTGATGAATTTGATCAGGGAAACTTGATGAATTTGATCTGGGAAACTTGATGAATTTGATCAGGGAAACTTGATGAATTTCGTCGGGGAAGTTTGATGAATTTCGTCGGGGAAGTTTGGTGAATTTAGTCGGGGAAGTTTGGTGAATTTAGTCGGGGAAATTTGATGAATTTAGTCGGGGAAATTTGATGAATTTAGTCGGGGAAATTTGATGAATTTAGTCGGGGAAATTTGATGAATTTAGTCGGGGAAATTTGATAAATTTAGTCGGGGAAATTTGATAAATTTAGTCGGGGAAATCTGATAAATTTAGTCGGGGAAATTTGATAAATTTAGTCGGGGAAATTTGATAAATTTAGTCGGGGAAATTTGATAAATTTAGTCGGGGAAATTTGATAAATTTAGTCGCGGAAATTTGATAAATTTAGTCGGGGAAATTTGATAAATTTAGTCGGGGAAATTTGATAAATTTAGTCGGGGAAATTTGATAAATTTAGTCGGGGAAATTTGATAAATTTAGTCGGGGAAATTTGATAAATTTAGTCAGGGATTTTCATTCCAAAACTATTTTACGAAACAGAGTAACATGATACTACATTACTACGTGTCGCTTGGCAAATTTTTGGTTTCAAGTTGGCAAAATTTGGTGGGCTCCCCCCCCCAAAACCTTGTCCCTTCGGAACGCCCCTATTGCTTTTAACTGTAGTTCGACATCCTTATATACTACCTATTTGAGTAAGGCGAAGCAACCGGCGTATGCTTCATTTCAAACGCCAATATTAGTCAAGTCTCTCAAGAATGTTTAATTGTTCTTTATATATACAGGGTGTTTCTGATAAGTCTGCCATAAATCAAGGGGCGTGTTCTTTGGGTCAAACTGAGTGGAAAGTGTCAAAGAACATGGGGTGTACAAGAATTTGCAAAGAAGATATGGCCCCCAAAAATTGGCCCCTAAAACAAGAAAATATTCGAAAATGTAGACTAAAACAAATTCAGCCTTATCAACTTGTTTAGAAATATGAGACAATTTCAATAGTTTCCCTCTAACATCGTTATTGAACTTTCACCTGGCAGAAGTGTATTAAATGAGTAGAAGTATGCCTACTCTAGTAAAGTAAATTCAAAGTATTATGGTACCTTTCGGTTGGTATTACTTTTATTCTTAACAAGTTAACATGGACGTTACAGGTATTGTTCAAAATGTCCACCACCGGCGTTAAGACAAACATGAACCCGTCTTTCGAAAGATTCTTGGACATGTTGGAAGATTCCTGGCATGTTCCTGATTGTTTGACAACCTTCAATAATTCGTCTTCGCAAGTCTTCCTCATCACGGACTTCATTCTTGTACACGATGTCTTTGAGATGACCCCAAAGATAGAAATCGCACGGATTTAAATCCGGAGATCTGGCTGGCCACGCAACTGGTCCTCCACGCCCAATCCACCTCAAATTAAACGTAGCATTAAGATGTTCTCTAACTGCACGGCTGAAATGTGGGGGTGCCCCGTCGTGCATAAACCACATGTCACGAAGTAATGCTAACGGTATGTCCTCGAGTAGTTCAGGTAAAGTGTCTCTTAAGAACGTGAGATATGCTTCTTCATTTAGTCTGGGTGGAAGAAAATGCGGACCTAGTAAATGATTACCGACAATGCCGCACCATACGTTTAAAGAAAATTGCTGTTGGTGACTTCTAACACTAGTTGCGTGTGGGTTTAATTGGCGCCATTCGTGGTGGTTGTGATAGTTCAGAATTCCATCCCGGGAAAAATGTGCCTCGTCGGTTACTAAAAGGACCCGTGGAAATTGATTGTCCTCTACGTCTTCCTCGATTTCCTCCATGTCTTCTGGAATGTCTCGCTCTCGAACGTTGTTGGGTTGTACTTGTCCGATGTCCCTCAAGCGCCTGTCAACAGCCTCGAACGTACGACGATTTGGTATGCGTCGTTGCGGAAATTGTTCCTGGTATCGCCGCTGTGCTTCCACTGAATTGCCCTGCGCCAGTCCATACATGAGATGCATGTCTGCATATTCTGCATTGGTATACGCCATACTGTACTACCACACGTTCGTTCGAAGTGATACTGTGACGTTATCAACAACATCGCGTTACTTTATAGCAAACCACCGTTTAGTTTTTACGTTTGCGTCATGACTGTCAGCATTGATTTTTATTCACAAACGTAAACAATAAACGGTGGTTTGCTAAAAAGTCTTTGGGGTCATCTCAAAGATTTTTTTGACATCGTGTACAAGAATGAAGTCCGTGAATAAAAAACAATGCTGATAGTCATGACGCAAACGTAAAAACTAAACGGTGGTTTGCTATAAAGTAACGCGATGTTGTTGATAACGTCACAGTATCACTTCGAACGAACGTGTGGTAGTACAGTATGGCGTATACCAATGCAGAATATGCAGACATGCATCTCATGTATGGACTGGCGCAGGGCAATTCAGTGGAAGCACAGCGGCGATACCAGGAACAATTTCCGCAACGACGCATACCAAATCGTCGTACGTTCGAGGCTGTTGACAGGCGCTTGAGGGACATCGGACAAGTACAACCCAACAACGTTCGAGAGCGAGACATTCCAGAAGACATGGAGGAAATCGAGGAAGACGTCCTTGCCATGTTCGATGAGGACCCCTCGACAAGTACCAGACAAGTTGGACGACAATTACATGTTAATCACGTTTTGGTCTGGCGAATTCTCCGCGGACATCAGTTTCACCCGTATCATATTCAAAAGGTGCAAGCTCTTAACCCGGCAGATTATCCAAGACGCATCGACTTTTGCGAGTGGTTTTTGGCCAGAGTAGAGGACAATCAATTTCCACGGGTCCTTTTAGTAACCGACGAGGCACATTTTTCCCGGGATGGAATTCTGAACTATCACAACCACCACGAATGGCGCCAATTAAACCCACACGCAACTAGTGTTAGAAGTCACCAACAGCAATTTTCTTTAAACGTATGGTGCGGCATTGTCGGTAATCATTTACTAGGTCCGCATTTTCTTCCACCCAGACTAAATGGTGAAGCATATCTCACGTTCTTAAGAGACACTTTACCTGAACTACTCGAGGACATACCGTTAGCATTACTTCGTGACATGTGGTTTATGCACGACGGGGCACCCCCACATTTCAGCCGTGCAGTTAGAGAACATATTAATGCTACGTTTAATTTGAGGTGGATTGGGCGTGGAGGACCAGTTGCGTGGCCAGCCAGATCTCCGGATTTAAATCCGTGCGATTTCTATCTTTGGGGTCATCTCAAAGACATCGTGTACAAGAATGAAGTCCGTGATGAGGAAGACTTGCGAAGACGAATTATTGAAGGTTGTCAAACAATCAGGAACATGCCAGGAATCTTCCAACATGTCCAAGAATCTTTCGAAAGACGGGTTCATGTTTGTCTTAACGCCGGTGGTGGACATTTTGAACAATACCTGTAACGTCCATGTTAACTTGTTAAGAATAAAAGTAATACCAACCGAAAGGTACCATAATACTTTGAATTTACTTTCCTAGAGTAGGCATACTTCTACTCATTTAATACACTTCTGCCAGGTGAAAGTTCAATAACGATGTTAGAGGGAAACTATTGAAATTGTCTCATATTTCTAAACAAGTTGATAAGGCTGAATTTGTTTTAGTCTACATTTTCGAATATTTTCTTGTTTTAGGGGCCAATGTTTGGGGGGCCATATCTTCGTTGCAAATTCTTGTACACCCCATGTTTTTTGACACTTTCCACTCAGTTTGACCCAAAGAACACGCCCCTTGATTTATGGCAGACTTATCAGAAACACCCTGTATAATATCGTGACTTGCCAATCGCAGGTAGATATTGTTAAAAGGAAGTCGAGGGAATATTCACTAAATCGTTGCCGATTTTAAAATAATTGAAGGGATATTCACTAAATCGTTTAAGGTCGAGGGGATATGTACAAATTTATAAGAAAAGTCATGCATAACCCTATGTACACGTTTATAAGGTACCTGCGATTGCCAAGTCACGATATTTTTGATACGAACAAAGATGTATAATAATGATAGAGTCAAAGAATATTGGTTATTAATTAGGAAAAGGACTTAATTTATAACATAATTGTTCAATTGGCGATTGGATGAGAAGAAGATGACAGACTTGGCTCTACATGGGATCTCAGAACGTTTTACGGCGGAGAGGGCACGAGGCGAGGCGAGGTCCATTTTTGTACATGTTAATGTTTTTTATAGGATCTCACTACTTTTTGTAGACCCTCTAGTTATACTTCGGTAGTTAAATTAAAACAAGACCTTCTCGTTATACTTCGTTTGCCAATATAATTGCTAACGTTTGTCCATATTTACGCTGATTTAACCCAGGCTTTCGACTCCCAGAGAATATGCCGAAAAGATTGTTACGACACATTTCTTTTGGGTCTACCTCGTATGAGCAGTTCCCGGTAGAGCAGTTCTCGAAACAGCAGCCGCGATTCCAAAAAAACAGCGGCGTTCTTCAAAACTGCTGTTTTAGAAATAGCGGCCGCTGTTTTAGAAATAGCGGCTGCTATTTTGGGAAATAGCAGTGTTTGTCTTTAGTTTCGAGTATTTCAAAACAATACAGTTATATTCGTTGTTTTCGAAAACTACCTTTTTCTATGATCATTTAGTCAGTAATATGACCTACTAACGGATCGTGTTTTTAAAGTACACTTAAATATTACACTATTCTTCAGTTAACAATTCTAATACCAGAATAGAAAATATTTCAAGAAAGCTTATTTTATTTCGGAAGTAGATAATTGTAAAGAGTAATTTTTTGGAAAAGGCATATTATTATTTGGGAAGTGAAACAAGACAAACAACAATATTTTGGAAAAGGCGTAACATTGTTACACCATTTCCAAAATATTACTAACCTAAGTCTAACCAATAAAAACAAAACCTAAAAAACCCAACCTAACCCAACCTAACCTAACCTGACCTAACAAAACCTAACCTAACCTAACCTGACCTGACCTAACAAAACCTAACCTAACCTAACCTGACCTAACAAAACCTAACAAAACCTAACCTAACCTAACCAAACACTATCGGGGGTTCAAATAATCAACTTGAAGCTAACCATATCTGACCTAGTTCTATTTAAGTTCATATAACACAGCGTACACCATAATAAAGAACAGTCGTTTTTCGTATTCCTGTTTTTCTGCTCTTTAGAGAACTGCTGTAATGCTACGCCGCGTTTACGAGAACCGCTGTAATGGTACGCCGCGTTTACGAGAACCGCTGTATCGGTAACTGTTGTAACGGGTAAACTGCCATTTCGGGAAACCGCTATTTAGGGAACTGCTGATATGAGGACCGCTATTATGGAATCCGCTCATACGGGAACCGCTCAACTGAGGGCTTCCCTTTCTTTTAAACTACTACTGCTATTAGCTTTAATATATATCTAACTTTCGGTTAACTTTGGACCGTTACGTCCTTTCATCAAGAACCCACATTATTTCTGTTGAAAAGCGCCATCTAGTTTTAATATCAAGAACTAAAGAGCAATTTTATAAAAATTTGGGGATGTTTTAATTTTTCTGTGCTTTATAAAATAAATGAAAACTAAATCCTGAATTTTAAGTTTCTATCTACCTTAGAAGTACCTTAGAATTTTGATGATTGGTGAGTGAGTAAGTGACAAAATAAGGTAGATTTCACCTTCGATATTTCGGAAATTATATAGGGTAGGAACTTGAAATTTGAAAACTATAGCTAGGATTGACAGTCGTCGCGGCAAGCAAAATTTCAGACTTTTACCTATACCAAAAGTGGATGAGAGGAAAAGTATGAAAATGGCCAAAGGTCGCGAGTCATCAGAGTTTCGCCGTAGTTGACCGTTTTATTGGCGTAGCTATACTGGGCCTGTTCACTCCTTTAAAATAGGTCTTGTGTTAATTCGCGGTTACGCGATTACCGTCGTCTGTTATTGTGTATGCTAGAACTTCGTCGATTTGTGTTTGTAATCAGGACAGAGTAACTGGTAATGTTTTGAAAGGTATTTGAAGGAATAATATGGATTTGAGTAAGGTTATCGAAGCAATAGAAAAGCACATTAAACTAGATACGTTTAATACAAATCTCGGTAATTTAGCTATAACGCGAGCACCTTGCGTCGTGATTCGCGTGATCGAGTGGGCTATGGTTAAACTAAGGAGCATAAATGTCTGAACTACTTTCAGTCGCGAGTTTGCAAGTCCATTAGTCACTAGAAAACTAAATAGTTATTGGCGAAATTTTGATGTCCGCGTTTTTTAACACAGGCTCTATGGCCATTGTTATACTTTCCCTCTCATCCACATTTGCCTATACCCATCACGAAGTTACAGTGGGCTTAAAAGTGGCGTGAGTTGCTTCGAGAAAAGGATGTCAGTGCTCGACTTGGCACACTCTTAAATAATCAGGTTAAGATTTTATAATAGAAGAAAAGATCATGGTGACAATTAGATTAGTAAAAGGGCTAATGGTAAACGGGTAGTAGCTACCAAAGAGGGTAGAAAGAGGGGGAGTTGAAGCTAGCGGCTTTGGCAAAGCATTTTGGGTGTTCTCGCTTTTCTTCTTTATTTATTTGTTATATTTCCCTCCTAATATCCGGTTCACTGTATTTCAACCAATAAGAGGGCAGAGAAAGATTCGCACGGACACCGGAAGCTTAGAGGTAAACATTCGAAGCGAGACCACTCCAGCCGAGCCTTCTACTCCCCCTCTTTCTACCCTCTTTGTAGCTACAGAGTTTTTATCCTCGTTATGGTGCGCATTGACTATTAGTGCGTCTAGCTACATTTTAGCTTTGGTGTTATTTAACTTTAAGACTCATGTTGGCAAACTAAGAATATTGTTGAGGTGAGACGAGACGATAGTGTTTACACTCCAAACCAGTTGTGAATGTAGCTATCAGAATATAGGGTAGACAATTGGGCCTTTACGAACTAGTGTTCGTACGGGGTAAAAATTTTATCGGGGTCGGGGTCGGGGGCAGGTTATCCCCGAAAAAAACAAGTCGGGGTCGGGGTCGGGGTAAGACATCGCATGCTGAAAAATTTTGGAAAAATGATAAAAAAATCGTTAAATTTCTGTGTGTTTGGAAAGAAGCTTTATTAATATACAAATTCGAACTCAGTCTCAGAGAGACTCATCACTCATATTATCAGTCTCTGTATTGTATTTTCGACTTTTAATTCGGTAAATTCTAAAAAAGGTCGCTTATTTGACGCAAAATTTTCGTATCGCACTTAGCTAGTGACTCTTAGCTAGTAGGCAAGAAACTGTAAAAAAGCCCAATAAATTCCGACTTTCCGAGCTACGCAGCTACGATTCCCACGAAAGACCACTGCCATTACAAAAGACGGGGGAGGGCCGCCGATCCACGAGAGGGAGGATGGTGAACTTTGGAATTTTGGTGACTGTTTTTACTGTATTTTGTTTGTTGAAAGTTACCCCCTGGCCCTTTTTTAGCCATATCGTAGTATACGATAGGCTCTTAGTTTGACCCGAGCCGTCCGTAGTAGTGGCCGGGGTTGTCGCTTCGTTATCGTCAGATTTTAGCTTAAAAGGAACTTTATATTGCCACAACCCACCCATAGGGGTTACTGGGCTCGGTTAGAGATTTAATTTTAATTTAAATTTTTTCAGGTCAGACCCGGGAATCGAACCCGGGTCGCTGGCGCAGTAGATAGACATTCTACCACTGAACCATAGAGACTTAATAGAAACCTCGAGTTTTTTATCGTTTATTTTTATCTCTAAAATGTCGGGGTGATGTGGGGTGGGGTACCTCTTAATCTGTGGGGTCGGAAACTTTTGAATTTTTATCTGTGGGGTCGGATACTTATGAATTTAAATGTTTGGGGTTTTTATATTTATTTCCTTTTATTTATGTGCTAATTAAATAGATAACGATTTTCCCCGTTTCCTACCGCGCTCCTCATGTGTTTCGTTCTCGTTCGGTAGCTATCGCCATCTATGTTATGTTTGACTGGAACGTTTTGGCGGTTAATTCAAATGTGGGTTTAGATAGAGCTAACATAGTGTTAAATGCGCGTTATGCGTTTGATAATTTTAGCATTGCTAAAGGTAATTCGGGGGGATAATCACTAAAATGCGTAATCACTATAACTAAACTTTCTCTTTCAAAAGTTTCTGGGCATAAGTCCTTGTTAGAAATTTATAAGATGCGATAAGTGTGCGTCGGCATAAGTCTATGTTGTAAACTCATCGAGGGGATTATCACTAAAAACTATCTGTTCTTCGATTCGCCGGAATATTAGAATTACAGCATAAGTAAATTTATACGGTTATAATTTAATCACTGTTTAGAGTAGGGAATAGAGGGGCTATTATTTTTATGCACGGTAAATCAATTAAGCATAGAAAAAGATAACGCTATTCACTCATTAGGGTAAGGTATAGAGGGGTTATCCACTCATTAGGGTAGGGTATAGAGGGGCTATTCACTCATTAGGGTAGGGTATAGAGGGGCTATTCACTCATTAGGGTAGGGTATAGAGGGGCTATTCACTCATTAGGGTAGGGTATAGAGGGGCTATTCACTCGTACGATATGGCTACTATTACAAGCCCTTGGGCCGTCTTGTTTCATAAAGAAGAAGCGGAGCACTTATTTGAGACGAATGAGATGATTGTTTTTGGCGCAGGACAAAAAATAATTTGCTAAAATTAACCAAACCAAAATCTAACCCCGAAAAAAACCCCGACTACATTTTTCATGTTAGGTACCGGGGTCGGGGTCGGGGGAAAAAGTCGGGGATCCCCGGTTTTCGGGGTCGGGGGAAAAAGTCGGGGATCCCCGGTTTTCGGGGTCGGGGTCGGGGTCCCCGTACGAACACTATTACGAACACATAAAGGTTATATATTAGAGAGCTGCAACTCCGTGGAAGAACTCCGAAACCCGCTGGGTTCCGCGTTTAAGCGATGGGAACTCCAGGAGTTGGAAATGTTTTTCTGAGATAAAATTGGAGTTGGGTGGCAGTGGAAGTTTTCGTGTGCGGAGTTGGGAGGCACTGGGAATAATGATATTTATAATTGCGGAGTTGGGAGGCAATGGAAAATTATCTTAAAACATGGAAATCTACGGAGTTGGAAAACTTAAGTCTGCCAAGTGGCAGGGCTCCAATTTAAAAGCGGACCTTAGCGTTATTTGTCTTTTGAAGCTTCGTACGAAATTCTTTGTTCACCCTTAACCCCACGTGACACGCCCCCTCTGGAGTCTCTCACACAATGGGGCCGCGGGCGCTTTCCTTTTCTCTTAAACCCATTGAAAAGAGTCTCCTTTCTAGCTTTGAGGCGTATTAAAGTAAGGCAGTAGGCATATTGGCAGGCACAACTTATAACAGAATGAACTCTAGTGTTAGTATTTCTTGATTCGTGAAGTTTGTGGACTTGTCCTTTAAAATAGCATTTGCGAAGCGAATCAGTCCGATTTTAATTAAGTAGCCAATTTAAGAAACTAAGCGTAAAATATGACTGAACGACAACGCGTAGCGCCTTTTTCCCCAAATCTTAAGTTTTAAAGTCTAGAAGAATTGTATGAGTAAATATTATTCCTTATTTGAAAATCATAATTTATAAGCACTCGTGATATCAATCTCAGGCCAAGTTTGAAAGAAAACTAATGAGCTACACGTTTTACTTGAACTTTCTATTTTTCCAATTCTAAAGAGTAAAGAAATCTTCCAAAGACTAGAAACTAGAAAGGTTTTAATGCACGAAGTTAGAAGGAGTTGGGAGGAGTTTAAGAAATTTTATTTTTCATGGGAGGAGTTAGGAGGAGTTTAATAAATTTTAATTTTCATGGAAGGAGTTGGGAGGAGTTTAAGATATTTTAATTTTCATGGGTGGAGTTGGGAGGAGTTTAAGAAATTTTAATTTTCATGGGTGGAGTTGGGAGGAGTTTAAGAAATTTTAATTTTCATGGGTGGAGTTGGGAGGAGTTTAAGAAATTTTAATTTTCATGGGTGGAGTTGGGAGGAGTTTTACATTTCGCATGGCGGAGTTCTGCGGAGTTGAAACTTTTGATTATGGCATTGGGAGGAAATGGAGTCATTGTTGTGTATCGCCTTGGAGTTGGAAGGAGTTGGAGGTTAATATTTTCATTTTGCAGCTCTCTATTATATATCTCCAAAATTTATACACTTCATTTCCTGGTCTTTTCCCCATTGACTGATTTCCATGTGTCGAAGATTTATCCTTATTGGATGTAAAATTTCGTCTGCTTTACTGTATATTCGCTATGCTTGGAATACTGCTTCAATATTTCGTAAATTTTTACTTCAAAAAAAAAAAAAAAATAATTCCATATCTAGGTAAATAAGTTTGTAGTAGTAGACCTCTTGACTCGGAGAGGTAATATTTTGGTTTTCCCAACTTGTCTTATTGAGCGTTACATCGTTTTGAAAAAGAACAATTAAACATTCTTGAGAGACTTGACTAATATTGACGTTTGAAATGAAGCATACGCCTGTTGAAAATTGGTACATGTGTTGTTTTTGACCCAACAAAAATTATACTAAAAGTCCCCTGCTGCAGAGCGCGAGCTTTCGCCGCCATCTTGGAAAATGGCCGTCGGGAATGCCAGCTACAATGTATTCCACGTTCTTCTTCAAAAGTTATGAAAATAGGTATACATTATGATTGGAACCACATGAACATCATGGCAAAAGTTTATAGCTCTGTGTTTAATAGTTTGGTCGCCATATTGGAAAATGGCCGCCGTGAATGCTAGGTACAGTATATTTCACCATGTTGTTGGAAAATTATAAAAATTTATAGGCATTATAATCAGAGCTGTGTGAACCTCATAGTAAAATATTGAAGTCATTCATGTGGTAGTTTGGCCGCCATGTTGGAAAATGGCCACCGGGAATGTCATTTAGATACAGTATATTCTGCAAAAATTATAAAAATTGGTAAAAATATTGTTGAAGACCGTCTAAACATCATACTTGAATATTGAAGAAGTGCAACTGATAGTTTGGGCGCCATCTTGGAAAATGACTGCTTGAAATGCTAAATATATTACAGATATATAAATTGTTTCGATATTTCTTTATTGAGTAGATGATTTTCATGAACGTATTAAACGCCATAAAAATAACTATTTTCGAGTCTAAAATATCGATCGTCTACATTCACAGTTCATTATACAAAATGTTCTGTAGACTGCGGGTACAAATAATGAGCGTTATAAGTTCATCTGATGCCGGTAGGATAATGGTGTGAATGGGTCTTCGACTTTCGCGATCGCGAACCAATCCCCACTGGTCGGGATTAAATCGTTTCGTAGCTATTGTTGGACTTGAAGATACGCTCGGAAAGAATGTAGTTTTGCGGCGTCGGTTGTTGGATGAAGCTTAGCGAGATCAAATGATGACTTGACAGTAAGTGTGGCAACGGTTCCATTATACGTGTAATATCTACATAGTTGAAGCGTGACGTGTCCATTATCACCCTAAAAAGCGACAATAAATCTCTCTTCGGTAGCAGCTAAGGCTTCCTTAGATGCAATATGGTCATTCAAAAAGCGCAACGAATTTGTAAGATGTAGTTTATCTGTCATTACTTTATACCACGCCCTATCATAACCACAACCAGTTACAGCACGTAAATGAAAGAAGTGTTCTCTTAATCTTTTTATCTCAAAGGACTTGTCGTGGCGGAGGGTGCCTGAGTTCAGTGTTACGGTTAGGGAGTTCCTTGGGTTCGCCCTTGGTTCAGTCCTTTCCTTGCCCCGTTCCGTGAAGGTTTTACTGGGCCGCTTCGTCCCCGCCCAGGTGTTGCCTTGGCTCGCCCCCGCTATTGGCAACCCTCTAGGGGTCGTGGGTGCATTGTTTGTTTGGACCGTATGGCACTGTTGTGCTTGAAGGGAACTCTTCCGTCCACTCGAGCCTTCTGCTGCCTTAATCCTTCCCTCTCACCGGCCACCTCCTGACTGGGCTCGCCGCTGACGGCGGTTCCGCAGGTTAAATTTGGAATATGATGGGGAGGGGCGTTGATAAGGCCCCCAGCTAGGTCTAGCGCCTAATCCAGGCCTCTGACATGCAATTATTATGAAATAATCTTCAGGATGACGATGAATATGAATGAAATGTTAGAGATTTGTCTAAAATCTAATCTTAAACAACACTAGAATGTACAAACCCCATATTAAATTATATTCTCTAATCAACATGTTGAGAATAACAGCTTTGAATAACTTTTCTTTCTTTCAGATTTAGGGCAATAACTTTCGTGTGGCCATTTTTAAAGATGGCGTCGATAATTTCAACTTCGAGATGGCCATTTTTGTTGTTTATTACGTTAATGAAAATTATCTATTAAAAATAGGAATTTCGAAAAGATTTATATATTTGAAATATATTTAGCATTTCCAGCAGTCATTTTCGATGATGGCGCCCAAACTATCTGTAGCACGTCTTCAATATTCAAGTATGATGTTAAGACGATCTTCACCCTAATTATTACTAATTTTCATAATTTTTGAACCATATACTGTATCTAAATGACATTGATGGCGGCCATTTTCCAACATGGCGACAAAACTATCTGATTAATGTTTTCAATATTTTTATATGAGGTTCACAACTCTGATTATAATACCTGTCATTTTTCATAATTTTCGTACAACATGGTGAAATAAACTGTACCTAGAATTCACGGCGGCCATTTTCCAATATGGCGACCAAACTATTGAACACAGAGCGGAAATGACATGTACCAATTTTCATCTTTATGTTCAAATGTTCTAGGTCAAACCCTAAAAGTTCTGGGCTTTTAACAACAAAGTTATAATTTAATTTTTATTAATGAAGTAAAAATAATTAAAAAAAAATTAATTAAAGTTTTAAAGTATTTTAGTCCGAATCTTATTTATTCCCGATAAAGTTAACTACACACAGAAGTTCTTTTAAAGAATTATCACAAGAGATACCTCATGGCTATGAAATTTCGTCGAAAATAATCGCATATCCTTGCTCAAACTTTTTAACCCCTTTATTTATCATAAAATGCACCTTTAAATGGAGAAAAATAATTTTTTTGGACCCCCGAGTCAAATTTTTGAGGTACGGGAAAATATCTTTAATGGTCTGAAAACGCACCCCTAAATGGAGAAAGGTCGCTTTTACCAAAAGCGCATAGATTAGAAAGTGAAGAACATTAAACCTTTCCTGCCTTTAGCAACGGTATTCGTGTAAAATGAGAAGCAAGGGGGGACACAAATGGGTGGTTGGTGAGCCTCGTTTTCAACTACCAATCGAATCAGAGATATATTAGGTCATCGTTAATGTCACGTGACAAGCGGAAAGTAGTTCGCGATGGTAGCGGCTCCTGGGGATAGTGGGGAATACTATTGAGAAATCGGCTGCTTAACTAGGCTTAACGGTTGTTCTTTAGCGCTCTTTCGGTTCAATCGTCGTGGAATTTTCAAGTTTCGTTAAGTTGAATTTTGATATTGTTTTTCATGCATTCTATTGCACCTTTAAGTTTTCCGTCTTTATCAATCAGGAAAAAGTCATCCTTTTCGTAGCTTTCTAAAATGTTTGCTAAATTCAAATCTGACATTTTGACAAATGTGCCGATTCCCGACTACCTGAATGACTAGATTATATTAAGCCTTGGAATTAAACTATAGCAGACGACATGAAAATAAAGAAATAAGTGAACTATATTTTCGAGCCAACGCATGTACCTTGTGTAAAATTACGCGAAAGTAACTCTCCGCCGCGGCATAAGACCAACTCTTCCCGTCGCTCTGTAAGGGGGACGGAAATCTTGAATCGACTATGGGGGAACTCATTTTTCACGTTGCGGTTTAGGCTTCTCGTTCTTCACTTTCTGGTTATCTATGCGCTTTTGGTATCAAGAAGGCCAAAATTCTATTTTGGCGTATAAGGAGTTCAGTCAGCACGTCCTGGGGCTTAAGCCCTAGCGCTGTAAACTGGATTTATACTAGGATCACCAGGCCAGTGGACTCCTATGGAGCTCTTGTCTGGTGGTCTAAGGTTCGCCTTAAAACAGCCCAAGATGAACTACGCAAGCTTCAAAGGTTGGCGTGCATCGGTATCACGGGGTACATGAAGACAGCCCCCACAGCTTCTCTGGAAATCCTTCTCAATATGCTTCCTCCCCACATCTTTATTGAGGAAGAAGCTATTATGGGAGCCTGTAGGCTCAACAACCACGGCTGCTTGGGAGACCATCCCAGTCCTTGGAACTGGGGGGGGGAGACCGTCTGGGTTCACGGACGGCTCAAAGACGGACTCTGTAGTTGGTGCCGGGGTTTACTGCTTGACCAAGAAGTTTGGTTTTTACGAGAGCCTTGGCAACTTTGCCAGCGTTTTTCAAGCAGAAGTCATGGCCATTGTTTATGTGCGGATTTCTGCATCAAGAAAAATTACCGCGGACGGACGATTCAGATTTATTCGGATAGTCAGGCCGCCCTCAAGGCGCTGAATCAGTGCCTTGTCGACTCTAGACTGGTCCTCAGCTGTCTAGATTTACTGGGTTCTCTGTCTGCCCGCAACAAGGTTCAATTGCTGTGGGTGCCAGGACACTGCGGATACCTGGGCAATGAGAGCGCTGATATGTATGCCAAAAGGGGGGGCTGAGGCGAAGTTCTTTTTACCTGAGCCTGCAGTTCATATCCCCCATGGCATCATTCGCCTAAAGATTCACTGCCGGATGTCTGCACTTCAACTGCAGCTCAGGCTTGACATGGATGGGCAGAGACAAGCCAAGGAGTTTGTCCCGGGTCCTTCCATTACTAGGGCAAAGGAACTCCGTGCCCTTACCAAAAGCAAAATTAGGCTGGTTACCAGTCTCCTCACTGGACACTGCCGGCTGAATAGACACCTGCACATATTGGGCATCGTTGATTACCCACTTTGTATGTTATGAGATGAAACCTCCTCGCGGCCATGAGGTTTGAGCATTTTGACATGCATACTATGGAACCTCACCAGTTCTCTACTGTCACGATCGGCCAATCGGATTCTCCGATTCATCGAGGCGACAGGACTCTTTGCAGTCTAACCAGCTCGGGGTGCACAATATACTTTTGGTATCGGTGCTCGACGTGGCGACCTGTCACCCCTTTCAACATTAACATTACATGTTAAATCGTATTATATCCACAACTTTGTTTATAAATAATCGGTTATCCACCAATTTGTGGATAATGGATAGGAAATGCCGAGCTCTAACTAAAGTTCTGTTAGCTGAGTTTAGTATTGAGAAATCGTTCAAGAATGCTATACTCATATCGGAGTTGCGGTTTTCCGAGCTTTCGCATTGAAGCGTTACATGCAATTAATGGCATGAGTGAATATTGTGGCCTGTACAGACCATTAAATTGGTTAAGGTATTTCTCTTAGTTCTAAGCAAAAGCCAAAACGGCTTCACACATAAAGTATGTGAGTCTAACGTAACGTGCCCATAGCTTTGACCATGGATTTTATGACTTTCGCGAAGTATAAACTAATCAAACGAATGAAAACGCGGTTAACCAATCATAAGCCTCTTACCATAGATGACATCTTTAATGCTAGACCAATCGGGGACGGCTCCGAAACAATTTCTTGCATCGCACTTCGCTGAATTTACTTTTCAGGAATCAATGAATAACGCCATACTCATTTCGGAGTTTCAGTTTTCCCGGCTTTCGGGTTGAAGAGTTACATGCAATTAATGGCAAGAGTGAATATTGTAGCCTGTACAAACCTTGGGATTGGTTACGATGTTTTTCATAGTTCTAAGGGATTTCAGACACTGGTAAAGGTTTGATTTTTCTCGGTATGTCGAATTAATTCTAAACTTATTTTTTAGAAAATATTTGATTCTGACTTTAAAGCGCATAAGTCTGATTTTCAATTGGATGTAACGTTTTTCCTTTTATATTTTTGTTTTGTGTTTACTGCTTTATTTTAAATTGGACCGATCTACAATCTGGGCTGTTATACTTTTGAAGGTTTCAAGGCAATAGGGTCCGAAGTCCTCGGTCATTATGCGATTATAAAGATCTCCGTAAGTGACTAACGTGGAAAGTATTTCAGGTATGTTGAACTTGTGGCTGATGGTGGAGTTGAGTAACTTGGGGAGCAGAGTTTCTATAGGGTATAAGATCGACGACAAATACTTTATTTACACAAACCTACTGTGACCGGCGTTGACGATAAAAAATATCCGAAAGCTCAAAGCTCCAATTTTAAGTATTGTTAACATGAGGGTGAAATGTTTCTCCCTTCTGATGTGGAGGCGTAAGGAACTTAGAGCGAGGACATTTTAAAGGGGTGTTGACTTCATCATTACGATACCGAACAAAATTCGATTTAAAAGAACGTTCACTAGCCACTGCCTTTATCTATTTTTTATCAGAATGATTTTTCCCCAATACTCTGTGTGTCTCACAAAAATGAGGAGGTCCCTTTACGTCAGTTAATTTTTTCATTTAATTGACTTTTTCGGCGGACACGACTCGAATATTCCTCATAACGCGCTGTTGTCCCAAGCTTAAAAAATATATCGCAAACGCCGAGCAAAAGAGAAATCATGTCTCAAACCAGGGATAGATTTAATTTTTGAAGTAGGAATGGAGAACAGAGTAATGTGGACGCACGTCAAAGTCCCGGATCCTCTTCCACGGGACGGAGGGGTATGAAAGAGAAGGCTGGTCATAGTCACAGAGGTAAAAAGAAATTACGTATTTTTCGCCGTCCCCGTCAGCAACGTCATCAAAACGTAGTTTAAGTGAGCCAATAAGGTAATTTAAACTTTTCGTTACGTGTTGGAGGGAGGGGCTCTTTACTGGGCTATGAGTCAGACTGAAGTAAATACTAACCGTTCTCCATTCATACTTCTAAAATTAAATCTATCCCTGGTGTTGCATTGTAGGTATATCCAACATTAAAAATATAGAGGGTTGTTGCAAAAAGGAAGGTAGGACCGAAGTGCATTTAGCATATCTCTGGTTGATTTTGAATGGAAAACGTTCTTTAACATTTTGCCCTAAAGACCACCTTTTTCGAGTTATGATTAGTGTGTTTTACAGATGATCCCTGAAATAAAATTGCATTTTGTTTCATATTTTCTCATAAATTTAGGTCACCATCAGTAAACACTCCGATGATAATTAGATTGCGATGTCCCGGATAGTATAGTGTCATAAAACATTTTCGACTCAAAATCGGCCATAGAACCTCTTGCGTTTCGATCCTATCACCCCTTCAAGAACACCCTGTGTATTATGAAAGCACAGTGGGTTCAATAAAATAAGCGATGAGAAAATTCTCTTTCACAACAGTTGAAATTCAAATCGTAAATATATAATGATTTAGAATTTTCCCAGAAATGTTTTGAAGCAATCGCATTAGCGTCACGAGATATCAAAACCTACATTTAAAGGAAAAATACAGGTAACATATCATACATTAAAAGAAAGACCTTTTTTAAATATGAAAGGAAATACATTAAAAAAAATCATGTCATATTGCAAAATTATTGCCTTTTATTTAGTCTTAAAAACATGAACTACTATGTCGCCATTGGTTTATGGGCGTCTGCTAAATCGATCCACTTACCCCTAGTGGATTGGTTGAATTCTCACAGTCTGAGAGAGGTAAGGCCGTTCTTTTACGGTATATTGTTATGTTACCTGACCTTTCCCTTTAAGTACTGAAGGGCCATATATTGTGTTATAATAATTAAAAAAGTTACTAGCTATACACAGTAAGTTGAAGTTATGTTACAATTACACTAGTTTTTGCTTACCAGAAGTCCATTTATTAAGGAAAATAAACGCCAATTCGATGCCACTCGTCGTGAAGTACTTGAACCAGACGCCACCAATGTTTTTTCAATGCAGCTTTTTTTGGAATCAGCAATAGTTAACATTCGACATTACTTAGTTTGAAAATTATAAATAATTGTGAAGGTTCTTTGGAGAAAACACTATTATGAATATATGAATTACAGTTAGCAAATGAATTATAGTTTATTTAACCTTTATCGCCAAAGAATTGGTATGCCCAAGGGTTCAATATTATCCATGTGGGAGTCAAGTTACGTGTAGACATGTAGATCTATGACTGTAGTCGATCGTATTTGATTCCCACCAGGAGCGTTCTTCTAAAAGAAATACAACGCCACAAGATGCTCAACATTCCTTTCACATCAGGCAGAAATTTCATACGGGTGTTGGGTAAAGATTTTTATTGTAGACTAGCTGTTACCCGCGGCGTCGCTCGCGTGTAATAAGAACTTCCATAAAAATTATATAAAGAATGGGTAGATTTTACTGACGACTAATATTTTTGTAGCACCTTAGGAGCGAAGGCACTCGGCATTGCCCGTCGGGACATATTTTACTACTTTTCATGAGGACATTATTCCAAAAAGAAGGGTTTTTAAATTTCTGGCCGCCTTTTAAAGAGATTGGCAACAAATCAAACCCGAAAGACCATTCAGCCCATCTATAGGTTAAAAGAAACCAGTGTACTAAATATTTGTGAAATCGGTTGAAACGCACTGACTTTGTTGCATAGAGATTTTTTACATTTCTGAGCACCATTTATTAAGATGGCGGCGGATTGGAAAAATCTTTCTTAGTACGCGCCTACTATTTATGAGTAACGTTCCTGCAAATTTTCAGCCTTTTAGGGCAAGCGGTTTGGGCTGGGCGTTGATTATCAGTCAGTCAGTCAGGACATGGATGAAACAAGGATAGCCGACTCTAGCTTTGGCTATAGTACCCGATTTTCGAAACGCGACCGTGGCGCCCCCTTTTTTGGTACGGAAAAACTGGGGGATATTAACATTGGGGAAACTAGTCCCTTGCCCCCCGTGCATCTAATTATGTTCCGTAGGAGAACTAGAGGCCGCTAGAAGCACTAGCTTCTGCAACGCTTCTGTCATGCCTCTACCGGACATTTACGGAAACTACCGGAGTCGACTCTCCTGGTTTGCTACATGGTCAGGATGAAACTTCAAGGCTTCATCAAAGAGAATATACCAAGAGGAGCGGAAGCTCTAGCATTTTTTGGTAGCCCTGAGTTTTAGGGTTCTAGTTCCGGTGAGTCACGTGATCGCGAAATTCGCGTCGTCTATTCCGTAATCTGCTAAAGTAGGGTTAGCGCATTAATCAACTGTTCTGTAGCTTCTGTTAACACTAAGACTCGGCTCTAAAATTTTGTCGATGTGCAAACGACATATTCTAACCAATGAGAGGTGTAGCGAATAAGCCAATCGCGAGAAACCGGATGTAGTTCAGTAAAACTCAAAGCCACCAATTTTAAAAGCCTTGGCAAAGGCTAAAGCTTCCGCTCCTCTTGGTATATTCTCTTTGGCTTCATGCAGTCCGTTAAAACCACCGGCCAGCACCGGGTAACTTAGATAGTATGTTCTAGTGCATTTGGTAATGAACATTTTCTAGCGTTTTCGAGCGAAATCGTCTATTGGATTTTATTAATTTCGCCTGAACACAAGAATCTTTTATTTCTAGGCATAAAAAGCAATAGAAACTAGGAAAATACCTGGTTTAAATATAGTTCACGTGTGAATATTGCCATATGATATTTTTTCCTGCTACAATACACTGTGTAGCAATATACTAAACAATATTCAACGGCAATGTGTATGTTCTAGTTTCATCGGGAAACTCAGGATACACTTAATTTTCGAGCCGGAATTATTGACTTTTTTTAGCCTGGCCTTGCGATTATGAGGACTGTTTTTACCCTTTTTGCGGTTCTCTGTCAAATAAGTACAACTCGTGACTTTTATCCAGCGTTTCTATGGATTTCTTTTTCGATTGACCGTTAATTAAGAAATTAATTTTTATTAAGTTGAAAGTACGGTAAGCCAAAATGTCCATGAAAATTGGAGTTATTGGCGTAAGTCATCTGAAATTCACATATAAATGCTATTATAAAAAAAACCGTTTTTACAAACGGAAAAAACCTGATATATACTACATCGTTGATTTTGTGTCGCCACTCACTGTTCTTGTCACGGCTTCTAAGGGACAGATATTATAATTTATTCTAACCGTTTCATATAACACCACCATTTATTAAAGCGGTAACATTACGTCATGACAATTAATATCGCATGTCAGGACAGCATCAACTCTTAAAGCGGTAATATTACGTCATGACGATCAATTTCACATGTCACAGCTAAAATTGTTGATTCTTATCAGGGGCGTCAACTTCATTATCTTAACACATTTTCTTTACTTTTTATTTCGGCTGACATTTTTTGAAGCCAAAAATAAATAATTTTTGCCATAACAACGAAGTTATGGTAAAAATGTCAGCCGAAATAAAAAGTAAAGAAAATGTGTTAAGATAATGAAGTTGACGCCCCTGATAAGAATCAACAATTTTAGCTGTGACATGTGAAATTGATCGTCATGACGTAATATTACCGCTTTAAGAGTTGATGCTGTCCTGACATGCGATATTAATTGTCATGACGTAATGTTACCGCTTTAATAAATGGTGGTGTTATATGAAACGGTTAGAATAAATTATAATATCTGTCCCTTAGAAGCCGTGACAAGAACAGTGAGTGGCGACACAAAATCAACGATGTAGTATATATCAGGTTTTTTCCGTTTGTAAAAACGGTTTTTTTTTATAATATGTGTCCCTTCCTTGAAAGGCTTGGTCTTACTGATAATGAAATATGAAATGATTAATTTCAAACGGAATGGATATTTAAAAATACTTTTATAATGTATGGGAAGCAAGTTTTTATTTAAACAGTAGGTTTTATTTTTTTTTTCAATAGTAGAAGGTAAACATCCTTGAGATTTGGGTAAAGCCTATCGCGATAAGTTATTTTTGAATGCCTTCGAGCCACCACAAAATTTCAGCGCATTTATGACGGTGGTTAATTTAACATCGTTAACAAAACAAAAGCTTGCCAATTTTATAATTTGGCGGAAATCTATTATAGTTCTTTTAAAAAACAATTTGGCTATATTATCAGGCCATTCCTTTGAAGGTTTACCAATCAGTATTTGTAAATTTTCCCACGGATTATCAAGCAAAAGATTTTTTCTAGGAGAAGATTTTCTTTGCGACTCATTTTTACGCACAAAAGTAATCGACTAGTAGATAACTAAACGGTGGAAAATTAGGGAATGGGGTGTTAGATATCTAAACAGGTAAAAATACTGTGACACGCTAGAGTGAGACCACCAAAGTCTCAGTAAACGAATATATATCAGCCAGTAGAGGCAACCGAACCTCTGATCCCCCACCAGCACAAGGGTTAAAAACTAATTGTCGTTTATCCGCGTGAAGCCGTAGGGTTGCCATTTCTGCACCCCAGAAATACTTTCGTGGCTGCTTTTAGCAGCACAAGGGTTAAAAACGAATTGTCGTTTATTCGCGTGAAGCCGTAGGGTTGCCATTTATCTACTCTCCCGTTCAAAAGAGGGGCAACCGAGCCTCTGACCACCCACCGTGACATACGCTAGAGAGTACGGAGATACGTGCATATTAACCTCAATGCCTTGGAGTTACAAGAATTTTGAACTCGAGTACGTCGTTAAAAGATCCCCCACCATGATAAGAGCTAGATAGAGCCAACCCTCGAGAATGACCTACGCAACCTATACGCTCGTGGCAGCACAAGGGTTAAAAACGAATTGTCGTTTATTCGCGTGAAGCCGTTGGGTTGCCATTTCTGCACCTCAAAAATCCTTACGCGAAGGGGTCCTGTTTGCAGCAAAAACGGTTAAAATCCAATTGGCGGTTATTCGCTTGAAGCCATAGGCCTGCCATTTCTGGCGTCAAAATTATCTACTCTCCCGTTCCAAAAATTTGCCCGTACAAAGGCAGGAAACTCGAACGACCCGTATATATCAGCCAGTCTGTCGACTGGCTTAAATAGAAGAATTTCACTTCCTAAATTGTTTTAAATTGGTCTTATAAGGCTGCTATGTCGCAAAATTTGGGAACCGTTTTCCAAGGGACTGCAGAATTTATAGGAAAATCCCTCAATTTAAGGTAGTCTCTATTTATTACTTATCAAGATAATTACAATAGACTTAATTCAAATCGTATTCATTAAGCACAACTTTTGACGAAATTGAAGTCGAAACAATGACGGAATATAATGGAAATGAAGATTTAAGTGAAGTAAGTAAAAGTGAATGCTATTAATTTACTTATATGGACACTTTTCAATGTCAGGGACGCTGCTAGATAAAGGGGTGATACGGAACATCAGGAATTTGTGTCCAAAGATGTATTGTTCCAAACTTACATGGTTCACAAACTCCTCTTGCTTGATGCCGTATTAAGGTCTTTGGATCCACATCCTCGTTTTTCTTCTTTATAAAACCACTAGCTGTTACACTTGGCGGCGCTCACGTGTAATAAGAACTTCCATCAAAATGATATAAAGAATGGAATGGGTAGATTTTACTGATGACTAATATTTTTGTAGCACCCTAGGAGCGAAGGCTCTCGGCGTTGCCCGTCAGCCCGTCGGGACATTTTTTTATTGCTTTCCATGCGGACATTATTCCATAAAGAAGGGTTTTTAAGTTTTTGGCAGCCATTTAAAAAGATGGCTACAAATCGAACCCCAAAAGACCTTTCAGCCCGTCTATAGGTTATAGGAAACCAGTGTTCAATTAACTAAATATCTGCGAAATCGGTTGAAACGCGCGGACTTTGTTGCATAGAGAAGTTTATTTACATTTCTAGTCGCCATTTTTTAAGATGGCAGCAGATTGGAAAAATCTCTCTTAGTACGCGCCTACTACATATGAGTAACGTTCCTGCAAATTTTCAGCCTTCTAGGGCAAGCGGTTTGGTCTGGGCGTTGATTATCAGTCAGTCTGTCAGTCAGTCAGTCAGTCAGGACTTTGATTTATGTAGATATAGATGTGGTCAAACCCCAGAATCTATTTTACTCGCACCTTTAGCTTTCAGATAATAGTTAGTGATTAAAACCATAGACATTATAACGCTATTAAGGCCTAGACAAACTATTGGGGAAAGCGGTCCTTTAACGTTTTTCTGAGGGATTTTTCGCTTCTCCTCCTTCGCATGTGTGATAGGGTGAATGACTGGTGGCGCCCCCCTATCGACGAGCGAAGGAGTTATTAATAAGGATGAGCTTAGAGTAGTGGCACTCTATGTTAACTCCCTATAGGGCATAATAAGTCAAACCCTCGGAGATGCCATTACACCATTTCCAAATCTACTTCTACATTATGGCCATGACCAAGGCTTAGCTCGCCTAAAATGTTTTTATTACTAATAAATGTATAAAAAAAGACTTTTACCTTCAGAAAACGGTGGTATTTCCTCCAAAGTAAGTAGAAATACAAGTTCCAAGTGTTTTTTAAAAGATTTTACAGGTGTAGAATTTATAAAATACGTTTTTCCGCTCTTAGCTTGTGGAAGCGGTTACTGAAATCTAAAGGTTTTGTGGTAGGCTGGTTCGTGAATTAATGGACGCGTTATAGTTTCTTTAAAGCGATAAAGAAAAACGAAGCGATTTAAATCAATTAAAAATAACATAAGTTTTATTAACCAAAAATGATAAATGCAAAAAAACGACTAAGTAAACTGACGCGAGGGTCGAGGGAATTTTACGTTAAAAAACTAAAGACGCGAGGGTCTGATGCTTTCGAAGGCCGGAGCCTGGTTAGGACTGTTTTGAATTGCAAGTCCTAACGCAGAGCATCGCCAAAGCGAAAGTGGTTAACCATTTAGCGAGGTTAACAAGCGAGAGGGAGGTTAGCCTATAAGCGAGGCTTAACCTAGAGCGAGAGTATGGTGCCTGAGAGAGTGACCAAAGAGTTCTGCTGTCGAAATAGTGGGAGAGGCGAGTTTTTATACTTTTACAGGTGAGGTCAGAGGTTAAACAAGTTAAGGTGTTTGAACTTGGTTTTTGCACGTGTGCCTGTAAAAGGTCAGAGGTTGAAAGGGATTATCAGGGATGACTATTTATAGATAGAGGTTTTTCAAGTTATACAAAGGGGAAAGGGTTGTATAGAAATCTTAAGAATAACACTTGTAAATTTAGAATTGTACGGTAGAGGTTTATAATGTGAAGTGAGGAGCACGTTTTGTGTAATTAAAGCGAAACTTCGAATATTGGATTCGACATAGCTCGTCTCCGCGAATCGCGGAAATTTTTTTTCCGTATAAAATGGAGTAATGGCATCTCCGAGGGTTTGACTTATTATGCCCTATAGGGAGTTAACATAGAGTGCCACTACTCCTTATTAATAACTGCTTCGCTCGTCGCTAGGGAGGCGCCACCAATCTTTCACCCCATCACACATGCGAAGGGGCGAATGCCTTAAAACCGTCACAAAAATGACTCTCAACTGTTCCTCTTGTATCTCTATGATTAAAACCGTGTTAACGGTGGCTTTCATGGGACATTCTTCCTTAGTTGTATTTTTTAAAGCATTAAATACAGATATATTATTTTCAGTATTACACACAATTCACCAAGAGTAAAAACTTTTCAAACTAAGCTATTATTTCTGGCCATGCATTATAATAAGCGAATATAAGTTAATGAAAAAAACCTTTCCAGTGATAGGTTGAGCGAAAATAGGCGGGCGTGTCAGCTAGCAGTCATTTTCGGAGATTAACCATAAAGAGCGCCATTTATCAGCTAAAAAATAAAGTAGAGACATTAATTTCACGTAAAGATTATGCTATTAGAGGAAAAAGCAATAACATAAGAAGGACGGTAATCCGCCGAATCAAGGTGCTTAGTAAAGGGGAAAGAAATGAGAGATGAATTAGCGATGGAGCCACATTTATATATAAGGTACGGGTTAGCTTCTTATTGGTTAATAACTTCGTCTGCTACAGTGCTCCTTCTTAAGTGCCGTTGGAGAGTTAACCCCTACCCTTAATGCACAAGACACTCCGAAAATAACAGTTATTTTAGCTACATCGTATGATGAACATCTACGATGTGGGTCTTAGTTTGACCTGGCCTGTTGGTGGTGGTGGTGGCGTCGTGAAAGAGAACTGTATAAAATTTTTCGATCGTCATTGAAGGGAGAGTGAATGGGAGAGAATTGTGGTGAGGTGATATTTTTCGTTCGTGTATTTTAAAAGAAAGGAAATTATGATAGTTAGGTTAAGCCATATACCCTCCCTTAAAAATTCCTCTTACCCGTCGACAATAAGAGTTTCACGCTCCCCTATTTTAACATTCAAAGAAATCGAGGGAAATTTTGAAAGCAAAAGCAAGTATTTACTGACGTTCTTTTTAGAATGGTCTTAAGGCACCGGGATATTACAATTATTGGGTGTTTTACCGAATTCTTTCTCTTTTAAACTCTTCTGACCATAAGTTCATGTTAGAAATTTATAAGAAGCGATAAGTGTGCATCGGCATAAGTCTATGTTGTAAACTCATCGAGGGGATAATCACTAAAACTATCTGTTCTTCGATTCGCCGGAATATTACAATTACGGCATAAGTAAATTTATACGGGTAATAATTCTATCACCGTTTAGGGTAGGGCATCGAGAGGCTATTCACTCTGATTTTATTCACGGTAAATTATTTAAGCATTGTAAAAGATAGCGCTATTCACTCATTAGGGTAAGGTATAGAGGGGTTATCCACTCATTAGGGTAGGGTATAGAGGGGCTATTCACGCGTACGATGTGGCTACTATTGCGAGCCCTTGGGTCGCCTTGTTTATCACAGTTATAACGGTGATAAAAATGATATATAGCTTGATAAAAATTGTACTATAGGAATACGGTTAAGTTTCTAAGAATATTTGGACATCTTCTAGTAACATCCTCGCTACTTTGTAGATTGCATGAATCTATACAGGGTGTTTCTGAAAAGTCCATCACAAATTAAGGGGCGTGTTTATGGGACCAAACTGAGCGGAAAGTACCAAAGAACATGGGGTGTACAACATTTTGTTACGGAGATATGGCCTTCCAAACATTCGCCCCTAAAACAAGGAAATATCCAAAAATGAGGAGTAACACTTAAGACCGACTAACCAGCTTGTTTAAAATTACTAGACAATTTCAATAGCCTTTAATCGAACAATTGATTTCTACCTTTACTAATCAGAAGCGTATAAATGAGTAGAAGTATGCCTACGGTGGTAATGTAAAATTAATCCCAAGTGACATGATGTTTCAAGATCTTCCCAGCACCAAGTAAAATGGTTCTGATTGAAGGGACTTTTATTAGCACAGCGTAAACAACGTTATTTTCAGGAATTAGTCCAAATGTCCACGGGCGGCATTACAAAAACGAGGCAGTCTTTCGAATGATACTTGGACATGTTGGAAGATCCCTGGCTTGTTCCTGTTATCTCAAACCGTAAAAAGCTACGCAAATCTTCATCATCACGGACAACACTCTTGTACGTTAGGTATGACCTTGAGAAAACCTAAAAGGACATCTCGAATGTATTTGAAAAACCCATCTCCAATTAAGGGGCGTGTTGTTTGTTTCCAACAGAGTAAACTCGCCCAGAGAACAATTACAATGCAGAGCCACGTTTCGGCGTTAATGGCCCACAAAGGTGGTCCCAAAAACAAGAACAAACTTTAATTTGTTTCGTTCAGTAAGTGTTTCATGTGTCATAGATAAAACGCCATGATTAATGCACGAAGAAAATGAATTTATTGACAAGTTTTAACATTTAATTGCAACTAGTTACAAAAATTGTTCAAAGTGTTCACCACCCGCGTTAAGGCACACATTAGCACGTCTTACAAATGATTCCCTTACACGTTGAAAAATGCCTGGAGTTTCGCGAATTGTTTGACAGCCGTGAATTATTCGTCGACGTAGCTCTTCAACATCGGGCACTTCAGTCTGATAAACTAAGTCTTTCAGGTGGCCCCAAAGAAAGAAATCACAAGGGTTCAGATCGGGTGATCGAGCAGGCCACTCCACAGGTCCACCTCGACCTAACCACCGCAAAGGGAAGGTCGCGTTAAGATAATTTCGGACCGCGATGCTGAAATGTGGTGGTGCACCATCGTGCATGAACCACATTCTGTTTACCAAACCTAAGGGTACGTCTTCGAGTAGTTCCGGTAAATCGTCCCGTAAGAACTGCAAGTAAGCCACACCGTTTAACCTGGGCTCTAGGAAATATGGCCCAATTAAATTGTCACCCACAATACCACACCACACGTTTAAACTGAATTGTACTTGGTGACTTCTAACGCAAGTTGCGTGGGGGTTTAGCTGGGACCATTGATGTTTATTATGTAAGTTAATAATACCATCCCGTGAAAAGTTAGCTTCGTCAGTAACCAACAAATCCCGTGGGAAATCGATATCGTTTACTTTAGCCAGAAACCACTGACAAAACGCCGTGCGTCGTGGGTAGTCCGCTGGATTCAAACCTTGAACTTTTTGAACATGGAAAGGATGAAACCGGTGGCTTCTGAGGATTTTCCACACGAGCGTGTGGTTTACGCCTAATCGGCGACCAACTTGGCGGGTACTTGATTCAGGCTCGTCCTCGAAAATGGTGAGAACTTCGTCTTCTACGGCCTCTGGGATGGCTCTCGCTCTAGGTTGAGGTCCAGCCGGTTGGATTCGTCCATCTTGCCTCAAACGTCTGTCCACAGCCTCGAACGTCAGTCGATTTGGTAGTCGCCTCTGCGGAAATCTTTCCTGATACAAGCGTACAGCTGCAGCGGCATTCCCCTCGGCTAGTCCATACATTAGGTGCATATCCGCATATTCGGCATTTGTGAAGAAAGGCATTGTAACAGACTTCGTTGAATTATGAGTTTAATAAAACAAACACATGTACGTGAAACCTCTTTTATTCCTTTCTTAAAAAACATAGTGCTCTGTTTTAGTGCTCTGTTTTTTAAGAATAGGCGAAGTTCTCACTATTTTCGAGGACGATCCAAAAACAAGCAGCCGCCAATTGGTTTGCTGATTAAGAAAAAACCACACGCAACTTGCGTTAGAATTCACAAAGTACAATTCAGCTTAAACGTGTGGTGTAGTATTGTGGGTGACAATTTAATTGGGCCATATTTCCTAGAGCCCAGGTTAAACGGTGTGGCTTACTTGTAGTTCTTACGGGACGATTTACCAGAACTACTCGAAGACGTACCCTTAGGTTTAATAAACAGAATGTGGTTCATGCACGATGGTGCACCACCACATTTCAGCATCGCGGTCCGAAAACTTGTCAATAACATTTTCTTTGTGCATTAATCATGGCGTTTTATCTATGACACATGAAACACTTACTGAACGAAACAAATTAAAGTTTGTTCTTTTGTTTGGGACCACCTTTGTGGGCCATTAACGCCGAAACGTGGCTCTGCATTGTAATTGTTCTCTGGGCGAGTTTACTCTGTTGGAAACAAACAACACGCCCCTTAATTGGAGATGGGTTTTTCAAATACATTCGAGATGTCCTTTTAGGTTTTCTCAAGGTCATACCTAACGTACAAGAGTGTTGTCCGTGATGATGAAGATTTGCGTAGCTTTTTACGGTTTGAGATAACAGGAACAAGCCAGGGATCTTCCAACATGTCCAAGTATCATTCGAAAGACTGCCTCGTTTTTGTAATGCCGCCCGTGGACATTTGGACTAATTCCTGAAAATAACGTTGTTTACGCTGTGCTAATAAAAGTCCCTTCAATCAGAACCATTTTACTTGGTGCTGGGAAGATCTTGAAACATCATGTCACTTGGGATTAATTTTACATTACCACCGTAGGCATACTTCTACTCATTTATACGCTTCTGATTAGTAAAGGTAGAAATCAATTGTTCGATTAAAGGCTATTGAAATTGTCTAGTAATTTTAAACAAGCTGGTTAGTCGGTCTTAAGTGTTACTCCTCATTTTTGGATATTTCCTTGTTTTAGGGGCGAATGTTTGGAAGGCCATATCTCCGTAACAAAATGTTGTACACCCCATGTTCTTTGGTACTTTCCGCTCAGTTTGGTCCCATAAACACGCCCCTTAATTTGTGATGGACTTTTCAGAAACACCCTGTATAACTAGTTATATAGTATCATGTGGATTGTCAATTAAGTTTTGATTCGTAGATGTGACTAGTTTATTCAAACATGCGTAGCTTACAGGAATGTTATTAAAGGCAATAAGTCTTAGCGTCACGAAGTGTGCGAGTATTGGTTAGGAATAAGTCTCTTGAAATTAATTTATGACTGCACTGACTAATGTCTCCCTATTTAAAGGGTACAGAATTATACATAGTCCCAACTGATACAACAGAATTAAAATTCTGGAAGCAGTACATATACACTGGTGTTGTTGAATCAGGGACTGGACTCATTTTATCCGGCTCTCCAAAAATGGCCCTGAGGACAACTTGGGGAAACTTTGCCATGCTAAATCCGCCTGTGGGTGTTGAATAATATATTATTCCTCGAAGTTATGCGCAAACCAGGGATAGATGTAATTTTAGAAGCAGAAATGGAGAACAGAGTAATCTGGGCGCACTTCAAAGTCCAGGATCCTCATGAAAACGTAGTTTATGTGAGAAAATAAGATGATTTAAAATTTTCGTTAGGTGTTGGAGGGAGGGGCTTTATACTGGTCTATAAGTCGGACCGAAAAAACTACTAGCCGTTCTCAGTTCCTGCTTCTAATATTACATCTATCCCTGCGCAAACTATTTTCATTTGATGAATTTTACAGATTTTGTTGCAAATATCAATATGGTCAGTTCTAGTTTGGTTGACTAAATATTTAATCAGCTACGTCTTCCAAAGAACTTCATCAGAAAACAGTAAATTATCGTGGAGAAAAATTCCCAGATATTTTTGTGAAATGCTCGCTTTTAATTTGACTATCATTCAAAAACGTAAGTGAACTTCTACTGCTTGAAGCCTCGATTCTTACAAGCTATGCGAGCCCACTCCTTTGAATTGCATACAAACAGCCTAGAGTTACTTTGGTTTTCGTTAGTTTTGAACCGCAGCAGACTAAAAAGAACGAAATATATACCAGGAACTGAGACGAGCAAAGCTTGTGCAGCGTTAGCAATACTACTCTGAATTGACAGCAATCATAATTTATTTGAATCAGAAATATGAATTATCTTATACCAGGGAGAGATGTAATTTTAGAAGCAGGAATGGAGAGCAGAGTAATCTGGGCGCGCGTCAAAGTCCAGGACCCCTTCCCCGGGACGGGGGTTATGAAAGAAGAGGCGGGTCATAGCGACTGAGGTAAAAAAGAATAACGCATTTATTTTTCGCCGTCACCGGCAGCAACGTCATCAAAACGTAGTTAAAGTGAGCCAATAAGATAATTTTAAATTTTCGTTACGTGTTGGAGGGAGGGGCTTTATACTGGTCTATGAAAAAATAATATAACTTTTCTCCATTCCTGCTTCTAAAATTACATCAATCCCTGCTTATAGTAAGTATTTCTAAATATTCCAAATATTTTTTTTTCAGCTTTGTTTGTTGAGATTAAGCCGTATATATCTTCCAAATTGCTGTTTTTCTTTTGGCTAACGTCTTTGACATTATTTCTATACAACATACTGAGTTATTTTAACGCAAAAGCGTGTTCTATCGAGTACATGAAAGTAGATCAGGTAACTGACATGCTCTTGCAAATACCTGATATAAGACCTAAATTGATAAAAGGAGGAACGGAAGATAAACATATCACAGAGAAGGTAACAATTAAGTTTGAAAAGAATGTACCGTGTATAAGCCTTTACCTGCCTTTCTTCATTTGTTGTTTATGGGGGTGGGGTTGGGTGTTCGACGTCTTACTAGAGGGCTTAGGAAGATGCAAGACAAACACCTACCTCTTTTCACTTATGATTCAACCTCGCTAACGCTAGACAAGATGTTAGAATGCAGTCAGTTGTGGAGAGTTAAGGCCTTTTAACGGGAACGAGGGGCTTATAAAATTTCTGAATCAAAAGTGACCGCGTTTGATGGTATGTGTCAATTGAGAGTCAAAATAGATTCTAAACAAATTTTTAATATTCAACATAATATTCAATCTTATTCATAAATTTTCACAAACTTTTATAGGGGTCAATATAAAAAATTAAACAAAAAATCAAACTTATAACTCAGGGAGGTTTGTACTTTAAAACCTCTATGGAATGTCTCCTTTAAGTTTCAAATTTAGATTTTAGGGGTGTTTGGGTTAAAATCGTGCAGTTATGCACTAAAATAATAATGTTCACAAATAGAAAGTTAAGATTTATTTAAAATTGAATCAATCCGTCAACCATAATCTAAGTTCTTTAACCATAGTTTCAAGTCAGTTTATCAAAATAGTTTCAAGTTTTTAATTTCTTACGACAAGTTGCTCCTCTTCCATATTCTTCATAAGGGTTAAGGGTTCTTATTTCTTCTTTCTCGAGTTAAGAGATAATTATGAATATTTTCTTTTCTCGCGATTTAAGGGTTAATTATTATTTTTCTTTTAATATTTCGCGCACTCGCGCTCCTTCTCTTCTTCATCTTAGGGGTTAAAAAAAATATCTCCGAGTTTCTTTTCCGAAAAATAAGTATTCAAATTGATGAAAAATAAAGGTATCAAAATGAATAAAATAAAATCTCCGATTCTCTTCCGAAAAATTAGGTATTCAAATTGATGAAAAAGAAAGGTATCAAAATGAATAAAATAAAACTTTCGATTTAAAATTTACTCCGGACTTCTAAGGGTTTCTTAAGGGTGAGCCGACAGGGTCTCGTTAAGACAGTTCAGGTATCGACTGAGGGTGGGACAGGAAGGACTTCGTATATATAACTTCTAGTTTCTCGCGAGGATCTCTGGGACAATGACGTCTGTTGATTGATTTTGGTTTGACGAATAGTGGACCATATTCATTACGTAGCCGGGCGGATTCATGTTATCAACGAATAGGCAAATTTTTAAATCTGGGACCAAATTGGGATTGGTCAGTTTAAGGGTTAAAAAAATGTTCTAGAAGTTTCTCGGGCCAGGTACCAGAATAGGGACTCAAGGTCTTGTTGCTTGGGGGTCTAAATAAGCGTAGTATTTCTCTGGTTTCTTGGAAAAAGTTTTCGTTGCTAGGTATTTCATTTTGCACTGTGGATACTGTGGTATAGGATAGTTCTAGAAAGTTCTGTGTCAATATTTATGGGCTAGTTCCTCTTCTATTGTGCGAAAGAATTTCTTTTCAGTTTATTTTAAAGGGATAGGTTTAAGTTTAAAGGGCTAGAATTATCTTTATAATGTTAATTTAAGGTATTTCGTTAATAATTTAATGATTAATTGTAAATTTAATTCGATTTTTGAGTTAAGATGGTTATACGTGGACTTAGTCGTGAACATATATAAGTATCTACTACCTGTTACCCGCGGCGTCGCTCGCGTGTAATAAGAACTTCCACGAAAATGGTATAAAGAATGGGTAGATTTTACTGATGACTAATATATTTGTAGCACCCTAGGAGCAAAGACACTCGGCGTTGCCCGTCAGCCCGTCGGGACATTTTTTATTTCTTTTCACTCGGACATTATTCCATACAGAAGGGTTTTTAAGTTTTGGGATGGGCGTTGATTATCATTCAGTCTGTCAGTCAGTCAGTCAATCAGTCAGTCAGGACTTTGATTTATATAAGTATCGATTAGTCTTAGATACAAATTTCAGAAGTGAATCAATTAAGTTGGTTGTTTCACGAAAATGTTTCATTTGCATATAATGGACTAAAGTATGAGAAAGTTTTAAAAGACTATGACATTTCCCATTTGATATAAGGCAATATGACAGATTCGAAGGTTCATAAACGACATACAGATACTTTTGTTTGTTCATTAATATGTCCATGGTACATTCGCAATGTACTGTTAAAGATAAATCACAATTCTTTCCTTTTTAATAACACCAAAAAGTATATATAACCATGAGTTAATAATATGTTAGCTCCCTAGGGAGCTAACATATTATTAACTCATGATATAACCTAAATACAACGTCTCCTTTTCAGTACTAGCAAAGGTATCTCGTAGTGTAAAGTTAAGTTGACTTTTTTGCTTAGATTTAAAAAAATATTATTGTTAACCCACGTGCTAGCTCGCATTTTTGTTAATTTATAATCATAACAAATTTTTGAGCTACGCAATTAAAACCGAATTTCCCATATCGATTGAACTTAAATTCAAATAGCAATATACATAATAGCTTCTAGTTTCTGGCCCTTTGTGGGTTTGAAAAAGTGTCGCCCAGGATTGTGTATAAATGCAGTTTTAAGGAACTGCGAAGCAAAAGAAGTTTTTATATAATTTTATCATATATTCAAATAGACTAGTTAAGGCAGCTAGCCTCTGTAGTGCTAGGGTAGTTAGGAATAGTTATAAATGTATGAATATTATGAAATCCTTTATCTTTGAGTAGCTGAGTGGCTGAGAGTGACAAACTGACAAGTCATATTTTTCACAGGCAAGACAAAACGTCAAATATGAAAAACTTCTGAAATTCATCGAATCAAACGAGGAAGTGTGTTATATGGAAACTTTTATGGATATTTTAGACGAGGATTTGTACAAAACAGTGTCAAAGGGTGAAATATTTTTAGTCACCAATGAAATTCTTCAAGAAATGGCTTCGTGCATCCCTTTGAAAAGTTTTTCGAGCGGAGACATAACGCTTTACATTTCCAAGAAAAGGTTTCTTTCGATAAACTTATCGAATTTCGTGCACCGTAACGTATCAAAGCAAAACTATGAATTAATTAATCAGAGGTAATTTACATAACCTTTTGTGAAATGAATAAAAATATTGTATATAATATCAAAAAAAAATAGGAAAGGTAAAAAAGGCAAAATGTTAAAGGAAAGCGCGGCTCCATTATCACCCCTAGCATTCTGGCTAATCTTCTGAACACAAAGGCAGGAATCAATCAGACCATCAGACCTAATGCACTATAGGTCCCATTGGTTCCTGCCTTTGGCTTAATTAGCTTTTACCAAGCTTAGCCACTGTGTAGTAGAAATGCCATCTTTGAGGGGCACTAATGGAGCCGCGCTTTCCTTTAAGTACATACTTGATTTGTTTTTATGTTGGCAGAAAAATGTTGCTGGTTAAATGTTAAATTTTTATTCGTGATGACATGCATTTATTAGTTTGGAAGTTACTATGAGCAAAGCTTTGTAATTGACCAGATTGGCGACGAAATCTTTCTGAAATTTTTCTTTTTATTACACATGGGATAAACATTGTTTCCTCTTCTAACATCTGGACATGGACCAACAATACTAAAGGACGGATTGCACCCTATAAAGCTCTTCACTGAACTGCAAAACAGCCAATGTTAAGCTTATTTGCACCTTTTTAGTCCCAAAAAGGAGAGAGGATTAAGAAAAATATTTACCCAAATCCCAGAAAAAGCTTGCGACATTTAGACAAAACAAGGCGTCGTTAGCTCAGCTTCGTTAAAAAATGGTTTTTTGAGGCAATCTTTCAATTTCATTCAATTAAAGGTATATTGTGATTATACTATATATTAAGTTATATAAATTAAAAGGCTATTCAATGTACTTCCAATTAACACAACGTCTTCTCTTTACTAATCTACTACTATACTTATTCTATTCTAATCCTCCAATCTCGTTTTCTCCAAGGCTTAAAGAAAATGAGTAGGAAAAATATTCGGAACCGTCGTGAATCCGTTACTGACGTTTTGGTCACGTGACTAATGACGTTACTTTAATTTTTCAGTCCCTCTTTACAAATTTGATTACCTCATATGCCCCCAAAATCAGCTGATAAAAGGTGAACTAACAAATATTTTTCAACTTTTTTCCTCTATATTCCATTCTTTAGTATTGTTCGTCTATTTAGAAGGTTGAAAAATAAATAATTTAGTCCTGAATGTATGAATTTATTGGGAGATTTATTAGGACTGTTCTCGAGCTCGAGGCAACTCGGGCTCGTGACGAGCGAGCCGATCCAGCCGAGCCGAGCCGACACTTTGGCGGCTCGATTATTTAACGAGCGAGCTTTTTTAAGGTCGAGCCGAGCCGAGCTTATACGCATCGAGCCACTAAAACTCGCGAGCCGGCTCGCGAGCTTAGTCACTGACACAGTGCTTTCCTTTAAGTTGTCCTTCTCTCTACCTATAGGTTTCCGTTGTATTTTTATATGAAATAAAGCGTAGGAAAATTTGCTTTCTCTCGCCTTTAACCGTGAACATATTACGATTTCTTCACTTTTTAAGTAGCGGGTTTTACTGAACCCCTACATTCCTATGCATGGGGTAGCATTTGTAGTTGTATTCAAGTCTACGAGCTGCCGTTTTTTCGACTCGAGCCGAGCTGAGCTTTTAAAAAGCTCGCTCAGCTCGGCTCGTGAACAGTCCTAAAGTCTGATTTATTATTGAAAATAGAAAGATCAATAGAAGCAGATTTAATCAGAAATGTTTGCTATTAATGGATAAAAATCATTCTGTATTTAGCGCCTTCTTTTGGACATGATATAGTAGAATTTAGTCGTAATTTAGACTATTTTTGTATCAGTATATGTATGTTTTCTTTTCCAACGGAAAAAAATCCTTGAATTCCGTCGATGATAAATATGTTTTAAATATTTCCAGGATTATGAATACGTTTGAATCGCAAGCCTTTCGCTACGTATTACTGGATTGTCGATTTCATGTGTATGATAAAAATATTTGGAAACAACCCAGTGAGGAAAAACTGAGTTTATCATTTAACGACATTTATATTCCGTATATGGCAGTAATTTTAATGATGTCTATTTCGATTCTACTTTGTTTGTATGAGTTCTTGAGGAATGTTCGACAGAAATCATCGAAACACTCGAGGCGTGTTTGTTTCAATAAGACGCGATACTCTTTCTTTCTGACAAGATAAGGTTTTCTAGAAATGGCATCTTTACTATTTGTTTCTAGTCAGGTATGCAAATTTTATATGTGAATTTGAAATAATCGTGACTTTATCATAAGCAAGGATTTATTAGAAAATCAATATCTCTCTTTTGACACCATTAACAAATTGTAAATATTGCACTAGTTTGTCTCACTTTATTCTTGAATTTTTCCATTGGGCAATTTCACTATTTTTGCCCATATTTTAGATTTGCAAGATTACTGACTTTTTAAAAAATTACATCAAGCCTATAAGGTAATTTAATTTCTAATCAACATGTTATTTTTGAGGCACGCATTCTTCTAGAGTTTTTTTCTGCTCTAAATAAAGGGGGCTTGAGCTTTTCCGTGGTCTGGAATGCTAAATATGTCCACTTCTAAAGCGATAGATACCTCTAGTGCTCGCTTTCTACAGAAAATCTTATCGTGTTGAAACTATAACATACGCGAGGAAGCCTTGCAAGACTGACTAATGAACATGGACCACCATATCTATATACTTCATTTGATTTGTTTCTCAATACAGTTGGTTAATTTGCTACATTTATCTTCGAAGTAGTTCGTGGAAATTAAAAGTGGTCATAGATTGTAGATGTATTTTAGTACTTATGGGCATATTTGATTTTAACATAAATAATATTCCGTAAACCTTTTCAAACTGATAAACAATAAATGCAAACAATTGGAAAATACGTTTAGGCTGGTGCCTGTGCCATACACAGTTGATTATAGGCAAGTGCAAAAATATCTCGCGTCAAATGAACATTCGATATCAGCGATAAGAAAATTTCCGACGGAAGTTGAAATTTAACGACCATTTTAAAGCAAGGGGCGAAATATGGCCCCAGATAAAGTATCAGTTATCGTAAAACAAATTTTGTGGTCATCGTCTAAATATTTGGTAGTTAATTGTTTTTAAACTAACGTTCGTTTAAGTTTTCAAATACTGACACGAAATTCCCATGAATTTAACGATGAATAGTTTTAATGAAGAATAGAAATGTGGTTGAAATAAGTATATTTGATTAAATTATGCTTTATTAATATTAAATCTTTTCTTTTTTGGATGAAAATTCAATGTCTGTTCAAGAAAACTTCACTCGTGTAAAATCTTATCTTCGATTTTTTAACGATCTTTGTTTTTCGAAAGAAAGTTTTCGCTTGTAATTAAAATCAGTCTTTTGGGTGTTAAAATCAATGTTGGCATTTTGTCTTGAAAAGCGTAACTCGATATATTTCCCATCTATAATTATTTGTGCACAATTTAGTGTCGATTGGTCCGATTGGAAAGGTACTTGCGTTCACACTCTAGTGAAAAAAATATTTAAATCACAAGTGCGCAATTACTATTATAAGATAAAAGAGAAGATTTGAAGTGCTAGTGCTCGGCATTTTCTATCCATTATCCACAAATTGGTGGATAATCGATTATTTATAAACAAAGTTGTGGATTATAATACGATTTAACACGCTAGTTCTGTGGATAATTTTCGATTATGGATAAAGATAAAATAACGTGGACATAAAAAAAACCTGCAGTCAGTGCCGGATTAACGGGTGTACCTCGTATGAGCAGTTCCCGGTAGAGCAGTTCTCGAAATAGCAGCCGCGATTCTAAAAAAACAGCGGCGTTGTTCAAAACTGCTGTTTTAGAAATAGCGGCTGCTATTGTGGGAAATGGCAGTGTTTGTCTTCTGTTTCGAGTATTTCTTAACAATACAGTTATATTCGTTGTTTTCGAAAACTACCTTTTTCTGTGATCATTTAGTCAGTAATGTGACCTACTAACGGATCGTGTTTTTAAAGTACACTTAAATATTGCACTATTCTTCAGGCTGTATCAGTTTACAATTCTAATACCAGGATAGAAAATATTTCAAGAAAGCTTATTTTATTTCGGAAGTAGATTATTGTAAACAGTAATTTTTTGGAAAAGGGATATTATTATTTGGGAAGTAAATGAAGATAAACAACAATATTTTGGAAAAGGCGTAACATTGTTACACCATTTCCAAAATATTACTAACCTCATTTCCAAAATATTACTAACCTAAGTCTAACCAATCAAACCAAAACCTAAAAAACCCAACCGAACCTGACCTGACCTAATACTATTTAATTGAAATAATCAACTTTAACCTAAACAAACCTAACCTGACCAAAACCAACCTAACCTAACCTAACCTTACCATACCAAACCAAACCTAACCCAACCCAACCTAACCTAACCTAACCTGACCTGACCTAACACTATTTAATTGAAATAATCAACTTTAACCTAACCAAACCAAACCGTGCCTAACCTAACCAAACCAAACCGTGCCTAACCTAACCAAACCAAACCGTGCCTAACCTAACCAAACCAAACCTAACCTAACCAAACCTAACCTAACCTAACCAAACCTAATATAACCTAACACTATTGGGGATTCAAATAATCAACTTGAAGCTAACCATATCTGACCTAGTTCTATTTAAGTTCATATAACACAGCGTACACCATAACAAACAGTCGTTTTTCGCATTCCTGTTTTTCTGCTCTTTAGGGAACTGCTGTAATGGTACGCCGCGTTTACGAGAACCGCTGTAATGGTATGCCGCGTTTACGAGAACCGCTGTAATGGTACGCCGCGTTTACGAGAACCGCTGTATCGGTAACTGTTGTAACAGGTAAACTGGCATTTCGGGAAACCGCTATTTAGGGAACTGCTGATATGAGGACCGCTATTATGGAATCCGCTCATACGGGAACCGCTCATCTGAGGGCTTCCCGGATTAACACCCTCAGGGGCCCTGAGGCATGAGGCTTTGGGGGCCCCTCGTGCCACTAGCCAGGAGCAGAACGACTGTGATTAGTTAAGAACTAAAGTTAATCTTAGAATTTCAAATATTTACTTTCTAGGGATGTGCGAGTAGTGATCTCTTGATTTCTCATCGGGTTTGCGTAATGAAAAATTGCTTGTCGGGAATTCGGTGGTACCCAATTTTACCTCTCCGAATGATATATATAATGCAAAGGTTTTTCGGACGGTGTTTGCCTGTCTGTTGTTACACGCCAGATAATCGTGATCGCAGATTGACCAAACGTTTTCCCAATTTCTGAAACGCATTTACAATTCACAGAAATTTGGGAAATTGCACTTTTGTTACGGTAACTATTGCACTCATCCGCCGGTACGCATTGGATTGTAATAAACTGACTACGTAACAAATTGCTTTCCCGACTATACCTCATGCACAGCAATCTGTCACAATGGATTCTACCACCAACATCTGCTGGACTTAAGCCATTCCACATAGACACCCTTTCTGGCTTCTAACAATAGCACTATCTACTGGTCTGCTGTCTATTTCACGTAGACACCAATCTATAGCATTATAGTTAGGGTTAGTATTTACGCGGCGATAGACCCCAATGACGGGGTTTCACTCAAATGTGCTGTTTCTACCCTTAGCTTGGAATCGAAACCCTTATATACCACCGTTTTGCGTAAGGCGAATAAACAGTCATTCGCTTCACTTCAAACGTCAGTTTTAGTCACGTCTCTCAAAAATGTATATTTGAAAAACAAGAAATCACAGAAAAATATTTTGGGCAGGAACAATCCTTGAAAATAAATATTTTAACATGAAACTTGTTATTGAAATGAAATGGGTGCGCATTAGGGTGCAGCAGTATCTGGTAAAATTTTCAAATAATGCTCTAGATGAATCTAACACCAAGAGCTTAGTTTAGGTGAAATAAATTTAATCTTGACTCATGCTGAATAATTGAAGTAGGATGTGGTCTTTATGGAATATTTAACACTGGGAGGAAGTTTGAACGCCCACTTTTTTCACCCTCTTTCCTTTTTGCAACTCGCGAACAACCCGACAACCAGTTTGAGCAAAACACGAGTAACAATACGAAGTACAATTTTACTCGGGTAGTTTCGAGGAAATTGAAATGTCAATTTCGATTATCAGGTCGGGCACCCGCCCCGATTCCGGAATGAGTCTCCGCACATCCTTATTACTTTAATACCCCGTCTCTCAACTGAACGAACCTCAGTGGAATTTAATGAATTTGTGCTTATCGCGGATCATCAATAGATGGATAGAGTATAAAAACTATCAGTTTGAAAATTAGTTGATAGCTCTTATTCCGAGGCAGTGAGATTAATCATTTCCCCAATTACGCCTATATAGAATTGTGACTTAGTAGAATAAGGCAGATGAGGGCTCAAGACTGACAGTCGGGGGCCCGCTTGTAACGTGGAACCAGGAGCAGATGACAAAGGAGCCTCGGACGCTAGTTTCCATAATGTAGAGGGCAATGGGATCCGCGAACGTCACGATTATCAACCAAAATCATTACGCCAGTGCCCCCTCTCGTAGGAAATTTGAGCTTCATTTTCCAACCAATAGCGCGGCTGCAAAGTCGCGAAAGGAGATCTGGGAAATCGCGTCTGCAGCCTCTATTTATAAATACGTATCGTCTGCTTATAACTAGTATAGGCTTAACGATTATTAGAGTTAAAAAAATGGATTTCAACGGCGTTTTAGTCATTTTTGGGACTAAAATTTATAATGAAAAGCCCAGGGAGTAACGTATGTACACTATTAAAAAACTAAAATATGTTTCAGTACCAAATTTTTCTAGATTTCTTCTTGAATTAATTGATAGCTACAAGTGGTTGGGAAAAGAAATCACTCACGATCTTTTAAAACCCAAAAAGTAAGAGATAGTGATATCTTTTTCCAACCTCTTGTAGCAGTCAATTAATTCAAAAGAACTACGGAATATTTTGGCCCTAAAACACATATATAACATTGTGTTTCGGAATCTTTTAAAACCTTGCTTTTATCTTTTGAAAACCCGAGTCCAATCATTCCAGTGGGCACAAATTGTTAATTAAGCCTTGGCTTACCTGGCTTTTGATGTATTTCTCTGCTAGTTTGGACGTACTTTGACTATTTAGTAGTTTTAAAGTCACAAAATGTAGCCATATCTTTTATCTTAACAACAACGGTTACAGCTGTTTGAATAAAGTAATTATATTGTGTATATTTATGTCGCGAACGGATAAGACGAACCTCAGTAGCCGCTGTTAGTCCGTTATTACAAAAAAAATTCCCAGCAGCCTTTGGTGCCAGATATAATCCACCAAAAGCATCGTCTGCTATTCTGTCTGATAGCGCCTCTATGGCAAACGATACCACTACAGCTGTGACGTACGCGGGTCCCATTGCCCTCTACATTGTGGAAGCTAGCGTCCGAGACCCCTTTGTCATCTGCTCCTGGTGGAACTTATTAAAAACCTTTAAATGCATAATAAATTACAATATATCTCTAAATTCAAAATTTCAATTCTAAAAAACATTAAAAATTCCTATTCTTTAAATTCCGTATTCAAAAATAAATACTAAAATAAATACAAAGGATGGGCATTTTTCGCAAGGGCACCCTCGAACGCTGACGTTCAAGTAACCTTGAGGAAACAATGACCATTTCTTCTAAACCCTATGGGTGCGGTTGACCTACTGCAGGGGTAAACTTAATACCCCCTTTTTTATGAGCTTTTTCTATACAGTGTTGCGATTCTTTTACATGTAACCGTGGCTAATCATAAACTGCCATCTTCAAGAGAGAAAGGGTGTAGCCCTTTAAACTATTGTAGCTATCAATCGCGACAACTTGGGGAAAGAATAGGTAGGCTAAATACATAATATCTTCGCGTTTTGACTGTTTAATACGTAAAGTGAATAAAAAATGTATGCTAAACTAGAAATGAAACCTTATAGCGTCGTGGCCACTGTATCCAGCGAATATTGAATTGGGCTAGCATTTTTTAACTTTATGTGGCACTCTTCGTAACTTTATAATGTATGCGAGACACATCATTGCCTAAGATTATTGTTGGGTGCTGTGCAACCTTTGTACATTTCAACCACACGGAGTATTGTAAATGATTTTTGCCCTTGTGGTAATTGCTTTGATCAATTTACCTTTCCTGCACCGACGCAATTTTTTCTGTTGTTTATTGTTTTTCTCGATTACGGTGTTGATTTTTTTCATTGTGGCACCAAAGATTGCAGTTCGACGCAAAAATTTCGGATATCCACACAAAGATAGCGAGGATCCATCCAACGACGAGTCCACAAAATATGAAGTAGAGATCAGAAAACACAATGTAACCGACTGAATCTGGACGAGAATATTCTTTGGATGCGTTTAGAGCAGACATTTCTAAATCCTTAACTTCCCATCTCGATAAAAGACCCGAGGTCATGAAAATAGTTAACCTATATTGATGTATAGTTAAAGTGTTAAGAATGAAAAGACGAAGGATGACACAATGTAACTTACCAGCGATTAAAGAGAGTTTTGCACTGGAATTTCTTTTGGAAAACGACGCATATTGGATCCAGGAATAAATATTTTCGCGAGAAATGGAACATGGTTAAGGAAAAATTGGAACTTAGTACAATGGCTTGCATTTCGATTTTGGGTCCAACTACGGTGATTTTGTTTTTTAAGATATCTGAAAATGATTCCTTATTGTACGGATGTCCTCGAAAAGGATTCTTCTTCAAAGACTCGGCTAAAATCTTCATGTGTCCAGTACGTGACTCCTACATTTAAAAATTTCAGCTTGTGTGACATCTCTTTCAGCGTCCGCAGTGAGAAATGAGGTAAGATGGAGTGGAGAAAATGATGGGCAACCTACAGCAGGCACTGAAACTCCCGGTGTACCTTTCTCACGCCCCTCTAACCTTCGGTAGGCGATTTTAAGTGCTGCCGCGTAGCGCCAATGTATTTGTATCAGAACTAGTCTATATTTTACGATTCCGTACTGTACGACCCTACCTAAACGCTAAGGATGCTGGGAGGACTTCGGTGCCGTTCCGTGGGTGGGGATACAGGGGGAAGGTGACAGATATGGGAGTTTCCACTCCACACCTCTCTCCTTCAAGGCGCAACCATGCAAGGAATGAAAACCTACTAGTAAGTACAGATAGTACGAGCTTCCTTCGCGAGCTCTGACTATAAACTGGCGGCTTTGTATGGCATCAACCATGTCTTCAAGGTCATCAATTGGTTTTGAGGCGGACCAAATACTTGTGGATGACGTGATCATGCATTCGTAGATTTTTGCCGTACAACCGCTCATAATTATTAAAGTTGTAAGAGCAATCACATTCAATGCTTTTCGAGTAAATATTTCAGTCGAAACGCCTGTGTAAAAGGATTTTTATAACTCTTAATCAGAAGCGTAACTTATAAAGAGTGCCCTCACCCACCTTGTCTTAGTATTATGGTAATTAAGGTCTTCACGTCAAAGTCACAAGGTACATATAATGAACAATGGTCGATGATTTTCATTATTAAAATTACGAGGATCAAGACGGCAACAATGGCAATCCAAATCTATGGGTGGGAGTCAGTTTTGTAAAGGAGATCCAATCACAAAATGAACTAGTATATGATTGAACCCCTCTTACCAGTTAAGTAAATGGGGAAAGTACGTATCGAAGGAAGTTTAGCGAGGCGTCGAGTTATGGTTTTTTACTTTTTACCGCCATAGATGGCGTTAAAAAGTAATGCATTTATACAGAATATATACTACCCCCACTTTTACCCCCATTTTTACATCTTTTTTAGTGCCTTTCCCCCCTATATTACCCCCTTTTTTCCCCCATTATAGCCTTATAGGCCTGTCCAGACTGACACATTTTGCGAGTTCGCATCTTCGCTTTGCTTGTTTGAAATATCGCGCTACTGTCCACATTGGGTTTTCGCTACTTTGCGTCTTCACCTCGCGAAGATACAAATTTCTTGCGACTAGGCCAAGAATTTCGCGCCTTCGCGAGAAAAGCACTAATCACAGACGAGAGGATTAGTTTCGTTTTTCTCTTTGGACAACGTCGATGGAGAAGGTTAGATGGCGCAATGATTGCTCAAACTTTATTGGATCTCAGAATCGGAAAAGCAAAATTTTTACGTGTATCAGAACAGAAGTGCAAATGTTTTTCGTGATCTGTTGCGAAGATGCGAATAGACGAAGGCGCGAACACACGAGCGCGAGTTCAATGTGGACAAAGCTTTACCCCGCCCTATCCCCGTCCATTTTCGCGTTAATTTATTCAAATTTATTCATAATTCATAAATAATGCTCTAAAATGCGAACAGATTTTATTTTATTTCGAAAATTTCCAAATCCCCGAGGGGACTCGAACGTACCAACGTTAACGCTACGGTGCAGAATACCGGCACGCTACGACTGCGCCACCGAATTCTTATATACGGGATTTACGAGAGGTATTTCTGTGGGCGCTGCCATAACCTGTCGGCGGCCTTTAGTTGGTGGCTGACATTCCCGGTCGTCGAACGTGCTCCGTAGCCTTGGCAGAACAACTCTCCGAAAAGGGGGCGGTAACCTCGTAAGTCCCCATTGCTTTTATAAGATAAGAGCTGGGAGAGACGAATCCATCTCGAGTCTAGCCGCGTTTCGCGCTAAGAGAGAGAACTTAAATAATCGCCCACTGCCACGTTAATATGACGTTAAGTCGGCCTCAAAGTCACGCTGAAGCTTAGATTTCTTTTCCAAAAACCTTATCAGTCTTGAATGTAGAGAGAAACGAATTAGCAGGCAAAGTTCACCATGAGTTAACCAATGATATCGTCTCTTGAAAACTCGTCTGCTTAAGCGAGCAGTCCACGTTCACAAGTGAGATTAATGATATCTTTATAAATAATGATGTAGTTTAATTAAGTTTAAAATTAACCGATTGAGGAAGTTACAATATATATTATTCTGTAATTTAATTAAGATTAAAATAAATATATATTCACGAGGGAGATTAATGATAATTTTAAATAATGATGTTTCAAATAAGTTAATTGAGGAATTTACTGTAGATTAATTAATATTAAACTTTAATTTAATTAATATTATACTTTAATTTAATTAAAATTATACTTTAATTTAATTAATATTATACTTTAATTTAATTAATATTATACTTTAATTTAATTAATATTATACTTTAATTTAATTAATATTATACTTTAATTTAATTAATATTATACTATAGTTTATGATAACTTTACAAATAATGATGTAGTTTAGTTAAGTTTAAAACTAACCGATTGAGGAAGTTACTATTGGGTTGGTACTGGTAATTGTGAACACTTTTTGCAAATCTTTGAATAACTTACGTGGAGCTAACGTTAGACACCAGAAACTTTCAGGATATGAAATGTGATTCTTTTCGCTGTTTTCAGCTTTTTAACTCTCTTAAATTTTGCACAATATCCTATTTCCCAATCCCCTTAGAGGACCCCAAATGTGAACAATCGCTGGTAAATGTAAACACCCTGAACCTAAATACTGAAGGAGGTAGTGACTGAACACTGGACCCAAATGTGAACAACAATGATAATCAAATGGGAGGAATAAAAAAGGCCCTAGGAAAGGTCCAGGAGCTACCATTACGTAGGGCCTAAATTCATGCACCTAGATTAAAGTTTACGCAGATGTGATAAGTGATAATAGGATAATAGGATAGGAAAATATAGTTAAAACAATACCCGAGTCAAAATGTTCAATAATTTGTTGAGAAGTCCTATTTATTTCGATACCTCGCATAACAGCTGTCTCGTTTTCTCGCTTTCCCGCCCAATAAGTAGTGGTAGCTACCGCCTTCTTACCGCTAAATTGATAAACTTACTAATGGCGCGAAATTTGAGTCTTTTTTGGGTCAATGATGTATTTTAAAGTTAATATTATCCGAACGTAGATTCCTTACACCACTTTTACTTTTTATTTTTTAGTAAAATTGCTTAAAAAGGATTCTAATTAACCTTGAAACATTTGCAATTTTTACTTGGTTTTTTCCAACTCTATTTATAAAATCGAATTCCGAATCGAAACCACAGATATTAATATCAATTTTATAGTGAAAAACGTGATCTATCTAACGATTAAAGGTTTGTTATCGTGGGATTATTTTAACTCTTACTAAAGCTTATTCCCCGATGGTATTGTATTAAGCAACTTAAGTTGATTAGTCCGAGTTGGTGTGTATATAGGTTCGTATCTTTCATCCACGTATTCCTACAATGTTCATACCATTTTTATCGTAAACCTCAATATTCAATCTACAAATAGAGCCCTTTTAAAAGGAATTTAAGCCGCCCAAAAATTAACTGCAATATTTTAAAGAAAAAGTAGAATCGTTCACATTTACCAGTACCAACCCTAGTTTAATAAATATTATTCTGTAATTTAATTAAGATAAAGTTCTGTAGGTTAAGTTTAAAATTAACCTAATGAGTAAGTTACTGTAGTTTATTACTAGATTGATTTTATTCATAATAGGAATGCTCTTTTATAAACAATGAAAAAAAAACCCCGAAATTCTAAATTAGCTGGGGTCACCTTACAATGAATATAGTAATACTAATTCTTGTCACTAGAGGGCGGTAAAATGTTACATGACTGGGTCATCTTGTTTTTTTTTCGCACCTTCCCAGAATCGCGGTTTGGCGGGAAGTTGCGGGTGAATACATTTCCCCGAAACTATTTTCTGATCGTCTATCCTGGCTGAACGATTTTAGTTAGCTTTAGAACCGTGTGGTGACGCGTGTAAGAAGGTTTCTCTCTAAAGCTTGCCTCTCTCTGATTGGGTGAAATCAAATTTTGCCCCGCAAACCGTGTTTTTTTTATGGGAAAGGGTCGCCTTACACCAGCTTAAGCTGGAGGTACATACGTAATTCCGACTATTCACCTGAAGTTTATAATACTGCTCAGATAAAAGAAGCACAAAGAGGGGCAATTGTAACATGATTCTTCCCAACATCAGAACATTTGAACAATGTAACTGAACCGAATCACATACGCGATAAATAGTTCCCTCATCGTTACTCTTTTAGCGCTTAACTATTTGCCAAAGCACCAATGTGGATTTCTCTCCCACGTCAAGACAAGGTTTGCAGAGCTGTGCTAATTAGCTGACAACTAATTGAATTAGAATTAGCAATTAGGGAAATATTTATGAACTAATTAATTAGCCAATTAGCAATTAGGGAAATATTTAAGAACTAATTAATTAGCCAATTAGCAATTAGGCATAGAAACTAATTCAATTCAATTAGAAATTAGACATTTATTTATCAAACTAATTAATTAGAATTACTATTTTCTAATTAAGGTAAAAAAGAAACCATAAGTAAACATAAAAGTTTTAAAGTGCCCATGAATTTAGTACTTTGGTAATGCAAAGTTTAATGTTTTAATGCCATTGAAAAACGGGTACGGAAGCCAAAAATGAGACAAGCCTCGAGCCTTCCGTCATGTTAAAATTTGTCTCATTTCTTCATTTTCTTGCCAAAGTTCCTATAATGGACTCCTGAGTAGTAAATACATGCGCACTACTATTAATTCGAGTAGGTGAAACAGTCGAAATTTCGAAATGGGGCAGTTGCGAACTACGAAATTTTCTACTAGTATTCTCTCATATTTGAGGAGCTGAAAAATTTAGAGTAGCACTAAGGTTTCCTCATCGATATAATAAGGCTTTTTCACATTCAAATAGAAGAATCAAGAGTTAATTCCTCGATTTTTTTACAACAAATTGGCGTAAAAGAATAATTGAAAATCCAATTGGCTAATTAGTTAATCCTAAATCTAATTAAATTTTAATTAGATAATTACCTTTCCGATTCATACTAATTAATTAGAATTACTTCTCAATTAGCACTAAGGTAATTAAAATTCAATTACCATTTTTAATTAGTAAATGTTGCTAATTAATTAGAAATTCAATTAGCTAACTAATTAATTAGCACAGCTCTGAAGGTTTGTGGGTTGATTGCTGTTGATTTAGTACCAAACAGTCATAGAATTTACCCTAGCAAGGTGCGATGCCCATCTGAAGTTGGATGAACACGAGAGCAAACAAAAAGGCTGAGCCTGGTAAGAATCATGATACATAACTAAAGTATTAAGGGAATACAGAATTTCATTCTTCTTCTATTATCCCCTTCTGGTATGACGAAATGGTGAATTAATTACTTCGATTTGAAATGGCTCCGTAAAGAAAAAGATAGAAGGGACTTTAACTTTGTCCGGTTCCTTTGTGGCGAAAGTGACTTCTTCCATGGCGTAAGGGTATGAGAAATCCACGTATTTCGATCTTTCTCTCGTGTGGGTCACTCGTGAGATAGCTATGTCAGCTTCCTTGTAAAAAAAAGTCAAATCGTCTACGGAAAAAATTGATATTTGACGACTGTTTTACTTGTCGAACGATCACTCCAAGTAGACCAGTGCATCTTCCACTTGTTTGGCATAATCCCGTTCGTTAACTCGGCTGGACTTACAATCTTGTATCTGTTGTTCATGAATTTGCCATGTATAATAAAAATATACGGGACTTCAAATATCAAGTGGTCGGAAATTACTTGAAACCAATTTTGTCAGATAAAATATTTAGTATTTCGTACTCTCTGCCCGCCACTCCCTGTAAGATAGTCTGGTTATTTTTGTGGTTCCTGAGTTCGGTCAGTTGAAAACCAGGATGCTGAAATCGTAAAAATTAATATTTAATTTCAAAATTAGTGACATCCGCTTAGGAAGAATATTTTTGATTTCAAGCTGTTAAAAAATTATGACATAGGTTTATAAGATATATTCCACAAGTATGACACTTCCTACACTTGTAATGCTAGAGACTTACTGAGAAGTAGCTCGAGAACGACTCGAGAATTGACTACACACGGTTTTGCAGTCCATCTTCCTATTTTGTCTGTACTAAGCCTTTGACAGCGCCTCACTAGGCGCCATTTTACGAGATTATATGACGTTTCTCCTATGTCACTTCATGACAGGCTCTCAGTAACCAGTGGCAAACTTATGGAATATATCTTACGAACTTATGCTATGACAAAATACAGGAAAAACGCTGTAGAATATTAATAAACAGCATTCCGTTTCCTTGATATAATACTGCGTAGATAAGAAGTACGTATCAAGTATCTATGACAAATATGACATGTACTTACGTGAAGTACCGCTACTAGAAGCGTCACATACTCACTATTAACGAGTAATACGTTGGACCAGGACTTAAGCAACAACGCCGTCAGACTTCATTTCTGAATCAAGAACTTAGTAGTCCACAAGCAATACACGTTTACAAGGACACTCGACGTAAAACTAGACAGGAATTGTAGTTTTCAAGTACGTGTAGGCCATTGTACACATATTCCGCCTTATTCTGAATAAATTTTAGTTCCGTTAAGTGAAGAACGTCTCTGACGGAGTCTTAATTAACCTGAAACTAAACATTAATAATAAAACACGGAAAACTTTCAGCCATTGCGTCTTGATCATTTTGATCACGCCACACACGAATGTATAAAATTAACATGTTTTTCTCATATTTACTATAGACCTTTTCGTTGTAAAAAAAGGAGTAAGTATCGGGATATACAGGGATGTTGATACATTGCCTTTTCAGAACACTATCATGATACAAATACCAAAATACTACAGCGCACGCGCAAAAAAGGGAAATGGAAGGCAAAGTTTTACCTATGTGTCTTTCCCTCTTAGTTACAGCGAAATGGTCCATTGACTAATGCCGTTTCGCATTGAATCCTAGATGTCGGTCACCAAGGAGTAATATTTAACGAGGCCATTCTAAAGTGCGAAAGACTTCAAATAAATCATTTATTATCACTCCGATAAAGTTACTCCGTGGAATATACAAACGGAGAACGGTTTTAGTTTAGAGAAAGCTCGCTAAACTTGTAAATTTAGGTCGATATGGAAATTACTTTTACAATAAAAATGCTTAATTTAGAAACTTTTCACGAAGTCAAGGTGTACAATATGGGTTCGTAAAAAACAGTTTCAAGTAGTTTTGGACACTACTGGAGTTTTATAGATATGATGCTCCGAGAATCTCATTACGTTACGGGTTACGGTTTCTTTAGTTCTAGGTTGTTAGTTGGAACTCTTATCTGAAATTGTTTAAAATAGTATTATAAAATGCTTTTCCACATACCTTATATCATGAATCTATATAACTATGAATATACAGCAGCGTTATGCTGTCTAACCTCTCGATAAGGTTTGGGCGGGGCTTAGCGGAAGGAGACATCAATCACGTGTCTGCTAGTGTTAGGAGCGGGAGAAGGGAGGGGGAGTCCGGGGTTGTGTAAATTCGAAACGTCACTTCCTCTTGTCTTCTGATTGGCTACGCAAAACGCGTCAAAGCTAGGAGGGTAACACCCAAACCAAATCGACATGATAGAAGGGGCATATGATAGAGCTGTATATTCATAGTTATATAGATTCATGCTTATATTGCTTTAAAAACATTAATTAAACGCTTACAGTGACCACAATATTAAGTACGTCCACGATAATAATAGTACCAGAAGTGAGATGAGACTAGAAGTGAAGGGCTCTAGCATTGAAAGTAGATCCTGGCACTAGTGAACAAATTTGAGGATTTTATGCCGCTTCCCACGCGCCTACACTACTGAGAAAAAAATTGGTCGAGTTCCAAAAACATTTCCTACCCCCTTCCCCTTAACCTAAAGCCGCGGAACACGGGCGCGGGTACTGGAATCTAGTTCGGCCTTCTACCGCCACGAGAGTCTCTCGTTTTGGAGGGGAAATTCAGAAACCGCCACCAGAGGGCCAACCGTTGGTGTGTTATCAAGAATATTCACTTTCGCCGAGTGAAGAATTTAGTTAGCTCAGAACTTCCGGTCTCATCTCACTTCTGATAGTATTTATTGTTAATAAATCACTTCCGGGACCATTATTAGAATTATTTCTCCTAAACATTTTCATACGATACAACTTTTTGACTGTACTAGATGGGTCAAAAAGTTGAGTCAGCTAAAATTGCTCATTAATTTGGTGATTTAACTCGTCCAGCTTATGTTCACACGACCTAACAAGATTACTCAACGCAAGTTAAAGCAACAGACGGCTCCGTTATCACCCCTAGCATTCTGGCTAACCTTCTGGACACGAATTTTATCTTGCCAAAGGCAGGAACCAATCAGACCTAATGCACTAGGCCCCATTGATTCCTGCATTTGGCTTAACTAGCCTTTACCAAGCTAAGCCACTGTGTGGTAGAAAAGCCATTTTTAAGGGGCACCAACGGAGCCGCCCTTTCCTTTAACTGTGGAGTCAAAGAGTTGTATCGTTTGAAAAGGCCTTTAGTTATTTTAAACATAATATTAATGGGGTAAAAACGAGGACTACTAATAAACTAGATGGCCCCGGCCATATTAACGTTTTGCCTTGGCTAGCTAAATTTATTGTAAGGTGACCCCGGCATATATACTTTACGGCTATTTTTTTTTTCTTTTAAATATCAAATATCATTCCAATTATGAATAAAAATAATCTAGCTTGATTTTGGGTTATAGATTATGAAACAAGTAAATAATCAACTTCTGTCCTATGAACTGGAACAATTTTCTTGATATTTTTGTTGCAAATCTAATATTTGTGGGATAATTGATGCGTTTGGGTACTAAAATTATTCATTGATTGCACGCTAATAGCAATATGCAACAAGCGCTTAGAATTAGCCCCGAGTCATGTTCTCTTGAAGCTTGACGCAATAGAAATGAAGTAATTTGCATAAGCCCTAAAGAACAACGCTAGACGGGACACGGAAACGGATGGTGGAGACAAAGAACAGAGAAAATCGTACTGAATAGAAGGCAGGCCCGATATATATTACCGCCAAAAACAACCTCATTCCTTTTTGTTTATGACGTACTAAGCGTTAATTAATCAGAGAAGCTGGAACCGAAAAAACTTACAAAAATCTCATAATATTTGTGCCAAAAAAGTTAATTTAAAAACAATTTTATATATTTTAATTTAGTATAAAACAATTTTAGAACTAAAATGGGGTTGAAGGGAGGCCCAGCCTGCCAGCTAGGGTCGGACCAATACTTTTCCGAACCTCTAAAACGCGCGAAAGTAAAAACTTAGTAATGAAATAATTTATAAATAAAAATGTGGTTGAAGGAACGCCAAGCCTGCCAGCTAGGGTCGGACCAATACTTTTCCGAACCTCTTAAACTCGCGAAAGTAAAAACTTAGTGAGGAAATTTTTCTCAGGCTTACAGGATTGGCAACTCCCTATGTTCGACGGCAGCTTATTCAATATAAAATTTGTTCTAGCTTTGGTTCTCAGCACGACCCTGGTTCCTACACTGTTAGAAATAGGCGTTCACAATCCGTTCAAAATAGATAGTCGCGTTCTAGATTGAACAAAACTCAAAATTTGTTCAGTGCACTGAATGGTTTGTTCTATGACTATGAGTTTGTTCAATTTAGAACCAAAACCAGAAAATGGCGTCAAAGACTATAATCGTGCTAATTACTCGTTCAATTTAGAACCAAAACAATAATTGACGTCATGGACCAGAATCTCTCAAAGTATGTCGTTCAATTTAGAACAAAAACAATAAATGACGTCAAGGACTAGAATCGTTCTAAATTGTTCGTTCAATATAGAACCAAAACAATAAATGACGTCATGGACTAGAATCGTTCTAAATTGTTCGTTCAATATAGAACCAAAACAATAAATGACGTCATGGACTAGAATCGTTCTAAATTGTTCGTTCAATATAGAACCAAAACAATAAATGACGTCATGGACTAGAATCGTTCTAAATTGTTCGATCAATATAGAACCAAAACAATAAATGACGTCAAGGACTAGAATCTTTCTAAGTTGTTCTTTCAATATAGAACTAAAACAATAAATGACGTCATGGACTAGAGTCGCTCAAAGTGTGTCGTTCGATTTCGATAACAAAATTTCGCCTTAAACTAATATTATTGAACATGGAACGGTATTGATTTTTGTTCTATGAAAAACGATTCTTGCTTTTAACTCTAGTTCGACACCGTTATATACTACCTATTTGAGTAGGGCGAAGCAACCGGCGTATGCTTCATTTCAAACGCCAATATTAGTCAAGTCTCTCAAGAATGTTTAATTGTTCTTTATCAAAACGATGTAACGCTCAATAAGGCGAACAACTAACGAAGAAAATATTTAATATTAATTATATTTATTTTAATATTTAAGATAATCTTGTTTCTCAACTCAAAATTAATACGGAAAGAGTTAAAAAGCAGTCTATGTTTTTGTCTGTGTGTGTCCGTCCATTGTTACACTAGTGCGTAGCGTTAGCAGTTAGCCTTGCGTTGATGTGTTAAGAAATCATACAGAACCTTAATATTCCCTTTTTCCATAATATAAAGTGACTATGTGGAAATATTTTTCGTAATTAGCTGATGCATTTAGTACTTTTGTAGCTTTAAAGCTCTGTTTCATTTTGATATTCCAAAGATTTTTCTTAATATTGTTATTTGAAATGGCTGTTTATATATTACTTAAGCTATACTACATCTGTATATAGAATAATCCTTGGTTTAGTGATTTCGTGAAGAAAGCTAAAACCTAGACTCCACCGGGTATATTAAATATCATCCGCAATAAGCTTAGTGAAATAAGGAGTAAATAATTGAGGCCCAAGGTGTTAAACTTTGGGTTTTGATTTTCGTGTCTGAAATGAAGAGACATCAACGGTTCAGAGTGAGCCGAAAGTTAAATACACTCTTATATAATCAGGTGAAGATTTTATAATAGAAGAAAAGATCATGGTGGCAAATAGATTAGAAAAAGGGCTAATGGTTAACGGGTAGTAGCTACTGAGTTTTTACTCTCTTTATGGTGCGCATTGACTATCAGTGCGTCTAGCTACACTTTAGCTCTGGTGTTATTTAACGTTAACACTCATGTTGGCAAACTATGAATATTGTTGAGGTGAAACGAGACGATAGTGTTTACACTGCAAACCAGTTGTGAATGTAGCTATCAGAATATAGGGTAGACAATTGGGCCTTTACGAACACATAAAGGTTATATATCTCCAAAATTTATACATTTCATTTCCTTTTCTTTTCCCCATTGACTGATTTCCATGTGACCAAGATTTATCCTTATTGGATGTAAAATTTCGTCTGTTTTACTGTATATTCGCTATGCTTGGAATACTGCTTCAATATTTCGTAAATTTTTACTTAAAAAAGAAATCGGGCTAAGAAATAATTCCATATCTAGGTAAATAAGTTTGTAGTAGTAGACCTCTTGACTCGGAAAGGTAATATTTTGGTTTTCCCAACTTGTCCGAAATAATAAAATAAATATAATTGATTTTAATTATTTTAATCGTCATTAATTTACCTTAATTCTAGTTAAACCGTTTTAAGAAACATTATTTCTAAAACAATTTTTAACATAGCTATTGTTGGCGTTTGAATTCAAGCCTATGCCTCCAACAATGTTTGCAAATTTAGGATATATAAGGCGATTGATTCACGATAACTGATCAGGAAACCCGCAATAGCGTTAACCTTTGATGGAAGCCTTGGCATTGGGAGGCTAGACGTTTCTCGTTGCCCTAGACAAACGCCGCGTACTTCTTAATCATAACGGTGGGAGTAGAAGCCAAACACTCCTTTCTGCGAAAACGTTTGCTCCTATTTGCCAACTGCGAACGCGGTGACAGACACACACACACACGTCCAGTATAATACCTCTCCTTGACGCCATCGTCACTCGATAAGGTAAAATATGTTTAACTATGACTAGGTCAGGTTTCTAGTTCAAAAGGCGTAATCTGGCATGCGGGCCCTAAAACTGAACTACTCTAACTTGTAAACCTTACATCCGAGAAGACCTCTTATCAGTAGGCTAATGTATTTTTATACGTTAGTCTTGCTTGACCTATTATTTCATTTTTTACATGTCTAATTATCTAATTTGTTTTTTAACACGAGTTCTTTCAAAAACGAAACCATGAAAGTCATCGAACAAACACGAATTCTTTTATGAACGAATACTCCCGCGCCATAGGACAGTTGTTAGTTTTTTGTTAATCAAACACGAGTTCTTTATTGAACAACTTAACGTGCGTCTTAGAACTAAGAACATTTTCAGTTTTGAACACATGTTTAACGTTCAGTTTTGAACATTCGTTTTGCGTTCAGTTTTGAACAGTCGTTTTCCGTTCAGTTTTGAACAGTCGTTTTGCGTTCAGTTTTGAACACTCTTTTTGCGTTCAGTTTTGAACACTCTTTTTGCGTTCAGTTTTGAACACTCGTTTTGCGTTCAGTTTTGAACACTCTTTTTGCGTTCAGTTTTGAACACTCTTTTTGCGTTCAGTTTTGAACACTCTTTTTGCGTTCAGTTTTGAACACTCTTTTTGCGTTAAGTTTTGAACACTCTTTTTGCGTTCAGTTTTGAACACTCTTTTAGTGTTCTGTATCGAACAAAACGCTGTGCTCGTACGGGGACACTCCAATGAACGCCACTTTGTTCAATATAGAACATGTTTTTCTAACAGTGTATACTGGAGTGATTTTGCGGTAATCTATAACCTAGTTTTAAGCGTGCTGACAACACACGAAAGAAATATTTCGAGACAAAAGACGAAAAAATACTGATATTTAGGATTTAAAATATCGACGTTTTAAATCGGAGTGAAGAACTTTGACTGGTAGATGGGCCCTGATTAGTAGGAGATTCGAACACCAACTGCCTCTCTAGCTTCTTTCTTGCCGCATATCTCTCTAGTCTTTGTGCTTTTTCTCTTTCTCTGTATTCTGGATTCAAACGTAGCCTTCTCATCTATTCGGCTGATGTTTCTTTCACATTAGATGGCATTTCTAAACTCGTATTTGTATAACAGCCGAGTTAAACGGCACAAAGTCAATTTTGATTTCAGACCATTGAAAATGTCCTAACTTAGTTCATGACTTGTTAGATATCCTGAAAACAATCTTAGTTTACCCGTAAATAGGCCTAACAAATAAAAATATATGACAAAACTACCCGTTCAAAGAAATACTTACTTGAAGTTAATTCTGAAAATAAACTATAATTAATGGTAAATTAATAGGCCTAATAAAAAATTATGGTAACAAAATTCAAAACAAATACTTATTTCGAACAATAAGTTTTCAATTCGCATTCACAAAAAGCATAAGAAATCTTCCACAGCCGTTAAACGCAGAGTTCGTATTCGCAAGAGAACAAAGGTCAAAGGAAAGGATGTTCAAAGCAGTGATGCCAGGTGGGACAAATGAAATTGCCCTTTCTAACCCTTGAAATTTCCCTTTTTGGACCAAAATTTCCCTAGTTCAGAGCTGCCAGATTCCGCGCTTAGAACGAAAAAAAAGTTTCACTAGTGCCACCGTCCAGAGAAAACGCGAAGCTTGATCTAGGGGAAAAAATGGCAGGCCTGAGACCTGTAGCATCAGCGGCAGTGTATGTGACGTTTAAACTTATAATTCAGTGCCAAATGAAAATTAGTACTCGAAATTTCTTGCAATGAATGAACCACAATTTTCAGAAGAGAATATTTACAAAAATGGTAATTAAAGTGTTGAAAACCTAATCACCCTAATATTAACCAGATTAGTTATGTAAACTCTTAAGCCTTGGTCATAACATGAGTATAAAAATTGGTAATACTGTTTTCGTTTTGTTTAGTACCTGTTGCTCTCTCTCTCTCTTGTCACGAGTATTACACATATTTTCTAAAAGATCCTACTGAAAAAATTCAAAAAGCTCTTCAGTCAAACTTTAAGGGAAATGAATTCACACAGTATGCAATTACAAACGAAAAAAAACACTTGTTGCTTTAAAAAAAGTCTAATTTAAAAGTACCGAAGATTGGTTTTGAAGTCAACCCTACTTATCCATTCTTGGGGTGTTCCCCTGACGGAATAGTCAACGATAATTTGGTCGAAATGAAGTGTCCAGTCATTGGTGAAAAAGGAAACTTAGAAACAGTCCTCAAGAAAACTCCTTACGTAATCAAGAAGGACGGAACATTTCCTTTGAAACCCTAACAAATGTATTATGGGCAAGTGCAACTTAGTTTGACCCTTTTAGGACTTCAAAGTTGTCATTTTGGAATTTATTCTAAACTGGAAGATGACTGTTTTGTTATTGATGTGCCAAAAGACCAAAAATTTATTAACAATCTTTTACCAAGATTATAAACTACTTATTTTAAAAGGTTTTTTTGCTTATTTTAATTACTACATTCCAAATTATTTGAAATGGAATAAAAAGGACGGAATGTAATGGCGCAAATAAGGCTGAAGTGATATTTTTAAGTTCCTTAAAATGTGATAGAATCTTACAAATTTATTAAATAAAATTGTTTTACAAAATTTCAGGAGTCTTGGGTTCATTATTTAATTGGATTTTTTCCACGGGTTTTAACAAGCTTGGGAACTGCGTAAGAGTTAATTTAAAATGATTTGAGGTCTGAACTTTACTTATTTCAAACAAAGCTGATAGAGCGGTGAATGAAATCAAATGCCAAGTTTTAGTTTCATGAGTGTCAAAAATACCCTATCTCGAGACTCGTATTTTCCCCCATTCTTGGCCCTCTCTACCTTATTTGTCCATGAAAAAGGGGTATGAATTTACTGTTAATATTTTTAATGATCGCATCAAATAGACCAGTACTTTGTAATCCTGTTAATGAAATTATAGAGGTGGCATTCAATATTCCATTAGAAGCATTAACATAACATGTATGATTTTCCAAGGTGTTGACCATAATGCATTTACAGGGTTGCCACGGAATATTCAAAACCAAATTCCCTGACTTTTCCAGGTTTTCCTTGACCTTTTTCTGAGATTTTCCCTGACCTTTTAGGCCGAAAGTGTAAGTGTTTACAGCACGTTTTAAGTGTTTATAATTAAATAAAGTCTCTACATTTAAGTTTTTCAATGTATTTTTCACACCAAAACGATTAAGAAACATTTTTCACCAAATGATTAAGAAACATTTTTCACCAAATGATTAAGAAACATTTAACTATAAATAACAGTCTGGTAGATTTCTTTAGAGAGCATTAACTTTACAAAAACAATTCTAGACATTTTTTAGGATTGCTCTAGAGTTTTCTGTGTTAAGAGAGGATGAGAAACTTTCATTACTCTTTCAATAAAGACTTATCCCCAGAAATTTTACCTACTAAAATAAAATTCCCTGACTTTTCCCTGACCTTTTTGGCCCATTTTCAAATTCCCTGACTTTTCCAGGTTTTCCAGGTTCTCCCTGGCCCGTGGCAACCCTGATTTATCATTGGGGTTTGAAGTGGTGCATTTGTCGGTCTTAGTTTCCTCGGTAGTTAGTTGAACAGCATCAATCCCCAATCTTTCAGCTAGAATTTCTTTGTCTGCTGGTCCATTTATTTCAGCTGTTTCACTTGCATGCAAAGTTGGAGATTGTGAGAGCTGATTCCTTTTTTCAGTCTTTCCAATCTCCCATTAGCCTTGAACTTTTGTTGATCATGTTTCCTTAACGGGAGTTTTTTGGAAGGAACAGCCAAGGGTCTAAGTCTGGGAGGGTAACTTAACTTATCTACAATAATAACTCTTATTATAATTGGTTTTAAATTAATATTATACGCTTAAAACATACCTGAATGTTCATATTTCGGTTGAAGGCGGTAATCCTCTAATTTAAAATGACGGGAGCAGACAACCATGGACTTGGTGTGTGGTTTACCCATTTTTAAAGCTATATCCCATTGTTTCGACAATTTAACGTCGCGTGGAAATTTACACGCATACACGCTGCAGTATTTAACCATTGTTTAATTACGTTTAAATAAACCGCAAAACTGACAAAAAGTTAAAAACTAGCCTAATTATCGTTGAGCAGATAGTTGAGTTGTTGATTTAATTTTATAATTATCTTTGAGCAATTCAATTTAATTAACTTTAATTTAACCATGAGTATGTTGACTGCGTTTGTCATTAATGGTATCGCCGGGATTAAGTTACATTTAAACACCTGATTAAACTATCTAATCATCGATCATCCGTTAAGCCTTGGACCTTGCAATATAGGAGGCAGAGATACAACAAAAACAAACTAGTATTTATGACATCTCATGTTGCCCTCTATTCAATCTCTCAACAACTATCGTTAAATTTATTACTTAAATAATATAAATTTTTTTAAATATAATAATCATATTAGCTAATTATAATTATTTAACTTTAAATGAGTATGTTTCATTGATTTAAATCACATTGCTAAAAATTATTGGCGGGCGCTAGGCAGTCATTCTCTCTACTCTCTCTCCTCTCCCACTTACAAAATCCAGCTGCAGCTGGTTGGCGCGCGTCGGGAAGGGAAGGGGAGGGTGGGTGGGGGATCCACATACTTCTACCTCTCTCTACTCTACAGTCTAACTTAACTCGGGTTTTGTACTAAGCGAGCGTGGGTCGATTGGTAGAGTGTTCGGCGTCTTCACTGGCGTCTAGTATGGATCGGCACATCGCAGGTTCGAGGCCCCGCACCGACAGAAAAATAATTTCAATTGAAATAAAATACGTTACGCCACCTATGAGGTGTAACGTGGACTACGGGTGAATTTCAAGTTGAAAATTCGGGGGGAAATTTATAATTCGAAATGTTCATTTATGACAAATTTCATCAGGTCACAACATTTCCAGCCAGCCGATCAGCAGAGGTCGGAACAATCGTTTTCCAGCTCTAAAGAGCGGCAAAACGAAAAATGTCTTAAGCGAGGAACACACATGCGTAAAAATTTCACGGAATCATACTAAAAACTCGTAAACGTAAACTTTTTTCTATTCCGTTTACATTTACGTTTCTGGATCTGAATCGCACTTGAACACGTAAACGCAAACGAAAAACTTAATTTGCGGTGTTGAAATTCGAAAACAGTGACATCTATCACATGTCTCTTTCGGTTAAAAAGGATTAGCCGCGGACCTTTTATATGCTCATAGAGGAGACCGAGGGTTGAAATCAATGATACGAACCTGATAAACTGTACCGTGCCTTAATGGTTTGCCAAATAGTTCGTTCGAAAATCATATCATTAAAATAAAAAAAAACTTGTCAAAAAGAAAACTTCTAAACTTCCCTAAAATTGCCCCAAATCAGAGCTCTTCTACGATCTGATTTTTTTCTCTGCCATTTTTGCCCAAAACCTCGTACGGATCCGAGCATCTGATTGGCTGGAGCTTAGCGTAAAATGTTTTACGACGGAAAAAGTTGAGACAATTTCAACTCTCTTTTCTAGTACGTTTCCGTCAAAGTTTTTTGTACGTTTACGTTTCAGTTTACGTTTCTGTCGAACTTTTACGCATGTGTGTTCCTCGCTTTAGTGGACAAACACTAGAAAAAGTAAGTGATAAGAGCACAAAATGGAATGACCGAAGTACAGATATTAAAAATTTTCAGTTTAAAGAAATGATTATAAAACATCAATTATTTAAAAAAAAAATACAAATCTTCGTCTTTTTCACTAAAATTACATTTGCCTAAAATCTTTTATAAAGAAATTGTCCATTCTTTTTTGAAAATGGTTCGTGTCAAAGCCTGCTATACAGGGTGTTTCTGATAAGCATGTCTTAAATTAAAGGGTGTGTTCTTTGGGTCAAACTGAGTGAAAAGTGTCTAAGAACATGGGGTCTACAACGCTTATTTTCGGAGGTACGGGCCCCCAAACATTGACCCCCTAAACGTGAAAAATGTCACAAATGTGGAGTAAGACATAACAGCTTGCTCATCTTGTTTAGACAATTCCAATACCCTCCCATCTTAGAATTCTAATGAGCCATTTTCTAGCAGAAGCGTATTATTAAAGGTAGAAGTGTACAAGAACTGGTCAATAAAAGTTGGTTCAAAGTGACAAACAAAGAAGAGTTTCCAGTTAATGTATCATTTATTCGTACATGTACAAAGTTAGCAGCAGTTTTAGAGGTATTGTTCAAAATGCCCACCATTAGCATTAATGCAAACATGTGCCCGTCTAACGAACGCTTCTTGGACATGTTGAAAGATGCCTTGCCTGGTGTGTTTCGGATTGTTTCACACCCTTCAAGTATTCGTTGTCGCTAGTCGTCCACATCACGGACACCAAGTCCTTGAGATGACCCCAAAGTTAGAAATCACACGGATTCAAATCGGGAGATCTCGCAGGCCACGCAACTGGTCCTCCTCGTCCAATCCACCTCAATGGAAATGTAGCTTCGAGATGTTCTCGAACCATACGGCTCAAGTGTGGTGCCGCCCCGTCGTGCATAAATCACATGTCACGTAGCAATGCTAACGGTATGTCCTCAAGTAGTTGCGGTAAAGTCTCTCTTAAAAACTCGAGATAAGCCTCGCCATTTAGTCTGGGTGGTAGAAAATGATGCCCTAATAAATGTGAGCCGACAATTCTGCACCACACATTTAAACTAAATTGAACTTGGTGACTCCTAACACTTGTGCATGTGGGTTTATCTGACGCAATTCATGGTCGTTGTGATAGTTCAAAATACCATCACGGGAGAAAAATGCCACATCGGTAACTAAAAGAGGGTGTTATTTTCCCAACTGTGTTGATTAACGTTCGTGTAGTTTGAAGTAATACGTTCAACTTAGTCTAAAATAGTTCGTTTGTTGACTGGTGACACCATTAAAAATAGACTCGAATTCATAAACTTAAAGACGCAATTTATTTAAACTTGTTAAAATCATATTTAATTCGTTTACACAATCCGACTAAGATTAGGTCTTGATAGTCCGAAAGCTAGCATTCAACTGATAATTTGTTATCAATAATTCTTCTGACGTTATTTTATATTTTAGTAGGCCAAAAAACTAGTAGTCCAGAAATTGCGATAAAACAGTATAAAAAACATACTGTCTAAATGTTACTTTTTATAAATTGGCCTATTCTTTAAAGAGTTAAAAAACCAATTCTGTTCAAATTACAACACACTCCCGCCTAATGCGAGTTTCTACGAACATTATACAATTCTAGGTAATTGGAATTAATCTAATTCTAAACGATACAAAAGTTGTACTGGTGTTTTAAGTTCTGATTTTTGTGTCTTAACTAAGCATGATCTAATACGTCCATCTCGCCCTTCGTAAACTTCCTTGATTCTTCCTAGCGTCCAGAGATGACGTGGTTGTTTTTGTTCGCTAATTAAGACGACTTCTCCTTGCTTCAGGTCAGATTGTTCCTTGTCTTTAGATGGTCTCTGATGCGCTGAGCGTAGCTCCAATAAGTACTCCGTACGCCATCTTTGCCAGAAACGATTCAGAAGTGTTTCTCTGTATATCCATCTCCTGTTTAAGTCGCTTCTCTTGTTAGAGATATTTTCTCCCGCCAATGACTTTGCTGGTAATGAATTGAGCCGCCTTCCTATGAGGAAATGTGACGGTGTCAACGGTGATGGCTCATCGGAATCACTTGTTGTATATGTGATGGGGCGTGAATTGACTACTGCCTCAATTTCGATCAGCACCGTCTCTAATTCTTCGTACGATAATTCTGCTTTACCTAATGATTTCTTGAGACAAGTCTTGACGGTTCCTACTTGTCGTTCAAAAAATCCTCCTCTCCACGGAGGGCGTTCTATATTGAACTTCCATGTGATTTGATTTGAGCTGAAGTAATCCATTAATTCAGGTGTCCAGATTTTCTTCCATAAACCTTCTAATTCTTTATTAGTTTTCTTGAACGTTTTCGCGTTATCGGAAAATACGATGGTACAGAGACCTCTTCTGGATATAAATCTTTTAAGGCTCAAGATAAACTTTGTAGCACTTAAATCTGTCACCAATTCCAGGTGTATCGCGCGTGTCACGGCGCAAGTGAAAAGAGCCACGTACACCTTAATATTTGAATTCGATAGTTCTGGTTTGATAAGCAGTGGACCCATGAAATCAACTCCTGTTGTTTGGAAACTTGAAGCTTCTTGTATTCTCTCTCTTGGCAATGGTGCCATTACTTGGGAGGCTGGCATCAATTTCAGTTTGCGGCAAATTAGACACTTCGCTATCAATTGCTTTACTAGTTGTCGTCCCTTTACAATCCAGTATTTTTCTCTAATATACTTTAGGGTTGAGGCAACTCCGAGATGAAACACCTTTTCATGGCAATGCATAACTTGCAGTTTCGTAAAGAGTTGGGATTCTGGTAAAATGATGGGGTGTTGCTTTGCGTAACTGAACTGTGATTCTTGTAATCTCCCGCCAACTCTAAGCAAATTATCTTCATCGAGGAAGGGGTTGAGATTCTTAATCTTGGAGTTTTCTTCTAGCGGTAGATTATTTTTTAAGTTGTAAATCTCTTGATGGTATTCGTTGTTCTGAGAAACCCTGACCCAATAAGCTTCCGCCCTTGTGATTTCTTCCGTGGTTATTGCTTCAAAATCGTTCTTGTCTTTGTTTCTTATATTGTTAGTGAATTGTAAGATCCAAGCGGTAATTCTTAACGGTCGCATTAGCGAACTGTATTTGTCCAAGTCAAATAACGGTTTCCTTTGTAATTGGATTTGCGAATTTGCTTGTAGCGCGTACTTGGGTCTGAGTTCCATTTCAACTTCTTCCTTGATTTCCTTTCTGGATTCTGGCTTTGAGTTTTTAGGCCATTCGACTTCAGGTCTCTGGAGAAACTCCGGTCCTTTCCACCAATTAACGCCTTGAATAAGGGTTGACATTTTGATCCCTCTGGTTAGTAGATCGGCTGGGTTGTCTCTTCCACGGATATAAGACCAGTTCTCTGGTTCAGTCAGTGTGTGGATTTCGGTTATTCGATTCGATACGAAAGGTTTCCAATTCTTGGCTGACCCTTTGATCCAATGATATGTCGCCATTGAATCAGTCCAGTAGAATAAAGACGGGTTCTCTTCTGCTAAGTACTGTGCGAGTTTTTTGGTTAAACGTGCTCCTACTAGAGCTCCTAGTAATTCCAATCTTGGTATGGTGATTGGTTGTAGAGGTGCTACCTTTGTCTTAGAGGCTACTAAAGTTACGTCAATTGATTCGGTTGATTCGGTTCTAATATAGACCACAGCTCCGAAAGCTTGTTCGCTAGCGTCACAGAAACAGTGAAGTTGCGTTGATACTTCTCCTACTTTAGCTCCAGATATATAACATCTTGGTATGGTTTGATGTTGTAGTTCGTGCAATTCTGAGCACCATTCATTCCATTTGAGGACTAAGTCATCTTTCAGTTCTTCATCCCACTTTAATCCCTTTCGTAATAAGCTTTGATATAGGCATTTCACCCTTACAGTGAAAGGAGACAGGAATCCCATCGGATCAAAGATGCGCGAGGAAGCTTGTAATATATATCGCTTGGTGTTTTGCCTGGTTAGAAGGAATTCGAGCAATGAGTCTACATCGAATTTGAATACGTCTGTTTCTGGTATCCATGTGATTCCTAGAACTTTCATAGGGCCTGGTGTTCTTTGGAGACTCAATTCGACCTTGTCTTTGGTTTCGTTGGGAAATACGTCATTCCAACGTTGACGCAATTTTTCCGAGTTCGTTTGCCATTTGCACAGTGGCATTTTGGCTTCCTTTAAGACCCTTTCACAATCTGTTGATAACGAGTAAGCTTCATGGACATCGTTAGCTCCACCTAGCAAATCGTCAACGTAGAGTGCTTCGTTTAATAACTTGCAGGCTTCAGGATAGTTCTTTTCATAAGCTTTGAGATGTTTCTTGATCGTTGCGGCGAGTAAGAACGGGCTGGATGTCACTCCAAATAATACTCGAGTCATCCTATAGGTGATTAGTTTTATATCTTTAGTTTGAAGATTTCCTTCGAACCATAGGAATCTTGTGACGTCCCGATCCTCCGGTGCTAACTTGATTTGAAGAAATGCTTTTTCAATGTCAGCCATAAACGCAATAAGGTACTTCCGGAAGTTAACCAGTATTCCCAATAATCCAGGATTCAGATTTTTTCCCGCGTGTAAACAGTCATTAAAGGAAGGTGCATTCTTCTCGTGTGCAGATCCGTCAAAAACTATTCTAAGCTTTGTTGATATTCTCTCCAGTCGTTCTATTCCTCGATGGGGAAGGTAAAACGTTCCACCTGGGGCAGTGTTCGTACGGGGTGTGATTTTAGTCGGGGTCGGGGTCGGGGAGTAAAAAAACGCCGAAAAACCGGGTCGGGTCGGGTCGGGGTTTATTGAAAAAAAAACTAAAAGAGATATATTTTCAAAATTTTATTGCAATCAGAAGATAATAAATCATAAATCTTCAGTTTCTGCCTCTATTGGAAATTCTTCTAATTCATTGACAGTAACGTTAACCGTGTTTTTCTTCCTTTGTGCGCTCTGGTATTCTTCAACTACTTTTTCTATTTTGTATTCTATGGCTCGTTGGTTATAATATAAGAATATTAATTTCTCTGCGTTTTCTGGAAGAAGTCTATTTCGAGTGTCAGTGATTGTTCTTTTTCCAACTTTAAATTCCCTTTCACTAGCGACACTGCTAAGAGGAGCGCTCAGATGCTGATGTGCCAACTATAAAAACAAAAAGAAGGAACAAAGTTCATACCACGTTACTTCATAATTAAACGAATTCACTATACAAGTTGAGATTTTAACCTTTGATAAATCGGGATACAAATTAGCTTTCGTTTTCCAGTATTGCAAAGGATCATCATCAGGATCCAAATCCAGCTCGTGCATATATCCATCAAGTTGTCGATTTGTCTCAATTTTTATAGTGTCGTCTGTAACTGTCATTGACTGGCTTTGTATGCCGGTACTAACTCCGTCTCCAACTTCAGTGGCAGGACATTCAAAAACTATTGCCTCGATTGATTTGCGCCAGTAAGACTTAGGGTTACCTAACGGCGTAGTTGGAGAACTGCAAATAAAACATTTTCATTAAAACATTCCACATACATAATTTTAGAAAAATATTTTGAAATTGAATGACCGATACAATACCTAGAGTCCGAAGTACGTAGGATTTTCTTCGGAATAATCTCTTCAGCTTTTAACCGAGTCTCACACTTGCCATATGCTAGGGATTTTAAACTTTCAAGTGCCTCTGAATGCTTAATTTCTTCCCTAAACCACTGTTTTAGAAAAATGGAAGCCAAAAATGTTTATTTTAAGATATGTAAATGTCCAGATTATACAATTGGATAAATTCGTTGAAATGGATTTACTAAAATAATAGTAAAATTACTAACCATTTTGTTTTTAAATCTGGGGTCAAGCAGTGTTGCGATTCTGTAGGAATCGGTCGCTTCAATATTGCAATATTGCACCCTCTGATCCTTTCCATAGAGATATTTATCTAAATATTTCAGAAGACTCTCCTGCGTAGACCTTACAAAGCGTGAATCTAATTGCTTCATTCGCGAAAATAATCCCCTGTTAAAAGGAAAAAACGTCGTGCGTTGCAAATGATACTAGTTGATAAACAAAAACTCGGCTCTGTATCTCAGAGTCGAAATATACAATATACACTTTGAATATTTTATTTACTTTGTGTGAGGAATAACTTCGCTTATGCAACTTGATTCTTTTTCTGCCATGAGGGTTGTTTCATGAATGCAAGTTAGTAATTCACAGAGCTTATTTAGGAAATGGAATTTAAATTAAACTTGAACGATCAGTGACCAAAAAAAAAGAATACTTTTTAGTTTGCTATCTACTTACTGGTTCTATCAGCAACCAATCATTCGGTTTTAGCTTGGAATTGCTTATAGCCACTCCGTCTGATTCAAGCATTGCAGTTGCGGAAATAAGTTCCTCTTTTATTTCAATAACCCTCTTTAACATACTATGAGTACTGTTCCATCGAGTTGCTTGGTTTTTTACTGGATGAAGTTCGTTCTTTCCTTTGTCTTCAAATGCTTTCTTTAACGCGATTTGGAATTTGACCTTATAAGTAAAATCGTGAGAGACTGAAACGGCTCTGGTTATCATGTCTTTCACTGTGCGTTGTTCTAATATGCCCTTGGTGACGATTAAATTTAAAAGATGGAGGAAACAATTGGCATCGTCAATTTGTCCAATTCGCATAGCCACAACCATGTTAATTCCAGAATCCCGAAGGGCTAAGTGCAAAGACTCCTTTTTCAGTTCCCACTCTTTTTGGATGTTTTGAAGTTCCTGGTTAATGCTAGCACTATCAATGCGACTGTAAACAGGCTTGCATTCGAGCACCACCATTTTTCTGATCCACGATGGTTTTTCGATATAGTGGGCCACAAAGCTTAGATAAGAATGGTGACTAGCAGAAGTCCACATGTCCGTGTCAAAGCAATAAAATTCAACATCTTTGATAATTTCCTTGATTTTCCACTTTATAGCGTTGTACACAGAAGGCATGACAGATAACCTCAGCTTTCCTTCTTGAGGCATGGCATAGCGATGTGGAAATTGATTAAGAGCTTCAACGAACTTTCTGAATCTTGGATTATTTACAGTTACATATGACAATGAAGCGTCAGCCAACCACGATATCAATAGACGATCAAGCATAGGGTCCTGTCTGGGATTACTGTAATATCGGTCAATAGTCTCAGAGCGAGAGCCATGGGCATGGGATCTGTGTACAATAGAAGAAGCAGAACTAGGCGCAGGCGAAGGACTAGGAGACGGAGTAGTGTCCGACGCGTTCGCGTTGTCTATATCATAATTTGCGGAAATAGACGCATAGTCGGAAAGGGTCTCAGACTCACCCTCATCACCCTTAGCCTTAGGCTTAGCGACACAGGAACTACTAGTCGTAGGCGTATTTGTACCAGCAAACAAATTGTAAATTGCACTGGTATGCTGCGTTGCTCTTTCTTTGTCCCGTTTCAGCTTTTCGGAAGCTTCCCTTGCAGATCTCTCGTGAAATTGGTGTAATCTTTTCAAATGGTCCCATAGACTTTTGGTAGAAGAATGCGATATTGCGAGTTGTTTTTGGCAATGTATGCATCTCGCATTATTTTTATTATTTTCAAAATGGTCCCAAATAACCGATACTTTAGGCATTATAAAAATTATAGCAGCTACAGGGTACAGAACTCCACCAATATGATACGTCCAATGGTTCGACGTAACAACAAAGGCAAGCAAAGCTGCCAAAGTAAAACTAAAACTTATCCTAAAATCAAGAAGAGAATCAACCAGGGCGAGTCGAAAATGCATGTCTCGTTTGAAGAGGGGTGATAGCCAGGAAGCTTATAATTTTGCCCTTTCTGTATTCTGGTAATCTGCCTCTGCCATATGGTTCTCGTTATCGAACGATTTTAACGTTTTATAATTGTATTGTTTATAAAGTTAAGTTGGTAACTTGGTTCAAACTCCAAATTCCAAAACCCGACTATTAAAAAAAACCCGACTTCAAAATTGGCCACCCCGACCCGATCGGGGTCGGGGTTCAAAACCCGGGGATCCCCGACTTGTCGGGTCGGGGTCGGGGACCCCGTACGAACACTGACCTGGGGTTCCAAAATTATTATCTGCGACCTTCTCAATGATTTCCTGTTTCAGGTAGTCATCAAAAACCGCTTTATATCTTTCAAGTAAACTCGAGTTAACTTCCAACTGCTTCATCAAAGAATAAAATCGTTTCTTTGCTCCTTGGAAATTGTCTGGTAAGTAATTGTGGTCTTGTTTCCAGGGTAGTCGTACTTCGTACCTGCCATCTTTTCGCGTGATTGTGGAGTCGAAGAATTCCATCGCTTCTATTTCGGCTGGTGTCTCTTGTTTAGGATCATCTACGCTACCCATGGATTCTAACTCCCAGAAAGTTTTCAAGGTTTGGGAAATCATTTCATCTTCCGATATTTGACTAACGGTGACACTCATTACTTGTACCGTTGACACAGCTACATTGAAGTTGGTTGCTGGTAACGGCCCGTTTATGGTCCATCCAAATATAGTGTCCAGGGCACAGAGTGTGTCAGTCAGCCGTACTACTGCTCCTTTGACTATCTTCCAGTAGCAGTCACTACCCAATAGGATTGATAATTCATTAGAGACATTGGGGAACTTCGAAGGAGTGTCTGCCATTTTCAATCCTCTAGCTTCCATTTTTTGTAGAACGTCTTCGTTTGGAACTTCTAATAAAGCGCTGCTTATTTTGGGTGTTTCTAGTGCTTCGCATGTGAATTCTCTGGATCCGTCTGTACTTCTTAAAGTGAGTAGAACGACATTTCTCGTTTCTATTTTCGGTTCCTTTCCTTCAAAGCTATCTATTCCCACCACTGTGTTTCCTAATAGTGGCAAGTTCAGGGTTCTTGATAGTTGTTTTGAGACAAACGTTCGTTGGGCTCCGTTGTCTAAAAGACAACGTGCGATGGCTACGGATTGACCTGATATAACTTCAACGCAGGCGGTTTGAAGATAGACGTTACTATCCATGCTCATCATCGTAGACATTGTTACAGCTGAGCCGGTTTCCTTTGGTCTTTCTTGATTATCAGTAGCGTTTTCTTCTATATTCTGATTGTTGCTGGCTTCTGGGTATTTTACAGGACAAACTACTTTGTCGTGATGCTTTCCACAAACTGGGCATTTTAAGCGATTACGGTGACCGCAAGTCTTAGCCAAGTGTCCTATCCGCGTACAGATAAAACATCGTCCATATTTCTTTAACGCTTCCTTTCTTTCGACGTAGTTTAAGTCGTTGCATTCAAAGAATTTGTGATCTCGTTTATCACAAAACATACAAGTCCTTTCTTCGATCTGGGGGTTGACGTTAGCGTGCAGTGTTAGAGTAGTAGGTTGCGCTCTGTAGTTTCTATCTTGGGTCCAACGCGTTGGCTTGTTCTTGAGGGGTTCAACTGCTTTCGTTGTCTCGTTCCCTTTGATTTGTGATATTTCGTAAGCATTTTCGCGACTTTCAACTTCTTTTCTTAGAAATTTCAGAATATCTTCTGCCTTCAAATCGAATTGGTCATCAACTGTCCGAGTGAAGTGAAGGGTAATTTCTTCTGGAAGGTTTTGCAGCATTTGCTCGCAAAATACTATTTCGTATGTGTCTGGACCGACCCCTAATGTTTCTAGGCTTCTGATTTGAATTTCGCAGTTATCATAAAGTTTTCTAAGCGCAACGACGTCGTTAGCCTTCTTAATATGCGGGATATTTAGCAATTTATTCAAATGCGCGCCCTTAACCTTTTCTTTCTTCCCGAAACGTTCTTTTATGAGTTTAATAGCCTTTTGATAGTTAGCCTCTGATGCTGATAAGCCTCGGATAGTGTTCATAGGCAGTCCTATCAAATACTGCTTCAAGTAGGTAAATTTCACGGAACCATCCAAGTCCTCGTCATCGTGTACCGAGATTGAAAACTGTGACCAAAAGTCTTGCCATTTGCTACGGTCTCCATCAAACTTTTCAATGGTTATTCTAGGTAGCTTGACGTGTTTAGTTCTATTCGCGCTTGAAATTGAGCTTGCCACTGCCGCGTTAGCTCGGTTAGCGTTTAGCAGACTTGCAATTCTAAGTTCTACAATCTTCTTAAAATGAATTACTCGTTCGTCCCATTCTTCTACAAAATCTATTTCCCTTTCGCATTGTTCTGGATCAGTTAAGTTGGTTTCGATTTCTTCATTAAGGGGATCTATTTTATTTTTCTTATCTTCGAGTTTCGGTAAGCAGGCTTGTAACTCGGATAAATCGCAGGACGCATCATCATTAGCTAATTCTTCATTTATTGTATTCATAAGTTTCTTAGTTAAATCAACTAATCTTTTCCTCTTTTGAATAAGCTTCTCTATGGCGTTCATTTTTAATGTATGCTTAATTCTTCTTACTTCGTTGTATGAGTTTCAGAGTTCGAATAAGACCGGCTGGGTTTCTGATATAGTTCTAGCAGAGAGTGTCGCGTATTGAAGAATAGTTTTCACTCACCAAAGAGCTGATATGCAGATTTCGATATCCGGTAATTTGTTCTGATCGATTTCAACCAGTCCCGGGTTTTCGGCACCATGTTATTTTCCCAACTGTGTTGATTAACGTTCGTGTAGTTTGAAGTAATACGTTCAACTTAGTCTATAATAGTTCGTTTGTTGACTGGTGACACCATTAAAAATAGACTCGAATTCATAAACTTAAAGACGCAATTTATTTAAACTTGTTAAAATCATATTTAATTCGTTTACACAATCCGACTAAGATTAGGTCTTGATAGTCCGAAAGCTAGCATTCAACTGATAATTTGTTATCAATAATTCTTCTGACGTTATTTTATATTTTAGTAGGCCAAAAAACTAGTAGTCCAGAAATTGCGATAAAACAGGATAAAAAACATACTGTCTAAATAATACTTTTTATAAATTGGCCTATTCTTTAAAGAGTTAAAAAACCAATTCTTTTCAAATTACAACAGTGGGCGTGGGAATAGATGATCTTCAACCCTAGCCACAAACCACCGGCAAAAGTCTAGGCGTCTAGGATAACTGCAGGGTTAAGAGCTTGCACCTTCTAAATGTGATTATATAAAAAAGGACTTGGTTTGCCCAAGCCTAAAAAACAAAACGATAAGAGTTTTTTCCAGTTGACTGAAGCGCGGATATTTTATTTTTCTATATAATTTTAAAGACAATCCGTATTTTACTACTCTTTAGAATTTAATTCAATCTCCTGATTTTACTGGTAATGGATTTATTTCCTATAAATTAATTGATATAAAAAATTACTTATCTCAGATTTTTCATGATAAAATTTTACGAAAATGGAATTGTTGTTGAAAAATCTGAGATAAGTAATTTTTTATATCAATTAATTTATAGGAAATAAATCCATTACCAGTAAAATCAGGAGATTGAATTAAATTCTAAAGAGTAGTAAAATACGGATTGTCTTTAAAATTATATAGAAAAATAAAATATCCGCGCTTCAGTCAACTGGAAAAAACTCTTATCGTTTTGTTTTTTAGGCTTGGGCAAACCAAGTCCTTTTTTATATAATATCTGTTCCTTCAGTCTGCATTTGTATTAATCTATTATAAAACAATTTCTTGCCTGAAATGCAAAATTTTTCACTTCTAGGACGAGGTTAAAAATGGTTCTACACTTCTACTAATTCTTATAATATACGGCTCACAATTCGTTTTAGAACCCGAGCTTTATAGTCAACTTCAAAACCAACACCCTGCCACGATTTTTAAACTATCAAAGCCGTATCTTTTACAGTCCACTTTACGATTTCAATTATCCATGACATTGCGTTCACTGCCCTTGTACGTTTACAGTGAGTGGCACCGTGGCCAGTTATTTTAATTAAAATACCTAGGCCACAGGTTCAGTTTTAGAAAAATCCTTATTTCCAACACTGATCCATCTATCCTTCAAGCTTTTACAATCACCCATTGCATAGACTCACTCAATAGTCTGCCTAAGCATGGATTTATAATAGAAGCTTACGCTTCCTTGATATTTCACTCACCTTAAAACGCGCACAACATTTATTCCTCGTCTGAAATAGTACCAGCATGGCACGCGCGTTTGTGACGTAGAATTTGAGGCAAATTCAGAGGGGGGTTGAAGTTTTTCACATGATTGAGTTCTAATTTTTAATAGTGCGCGCGACAATATTTTTAGAAAAGCGCGCGCGAAATTATTTTTAGAAAAGCGCGCGCGAAATTATTTTTAGAAAAGCGCGCGCGAAATTACTTTTAGAAAAGCGCGCGCGCACGCGCGCCGAAAGAAAAAAGTTTGCCTCAATTTCTACGTCATCAGCGCGAATTTTTATGACATAAATGTGTTTAAAATCAAAATGCCTTACTGAAGGCTACAGTGAAATATCCATGAAGCGTAAGCTTCTATTATAAATCCATGGCCTAAGTAAGCCAACTTAAGCCTTGGTCGAAACTAACATCTAAAATATAAATTAAAAAGGTATCTTAAGTATAGAATTTCAACCGAGACACATAATTAAACGAAAATTAGACCCGCCAGAGGAATGTTTGATAAATATAGTGTTATATTTATTGAAAAATATCAAGTTAAAGTTTCAAGGCGGTGAAATGGCAAATTAGCGTCGTCTACTTTAGAATAATGAACAATTAGCGTCGTCTGCTGTAGAATAATCTTTTGAGGTACTTACATTTTTAATTAAATTAACATACTTAGACTTAATTAATTTTCATGAAACTTGAAAAAGGCACACCTTGAATAGTTACTTGTTAAATTGAAAGTATTCCGAAACGTAACTTCGCTTTAGTTTTTAAATGATTCGATGTACAGGAGCACCAAAAACCCCATGTTATTCCTATGGGAAAATCGGCGAAAATCTGTGAATTTTCATTTAACATTACGGGAGGGTGTGGGATCTTATCTAGAAGGGCCTACCGGCCCTCTAGAATACGGGTGAAACTGATGCCCTTTCAGAATTGTCCATACTAGGACGTGATTGACGCCTAACTGTCGTCCAACTTGTCTGGTACTAGTTGATGGGTCATCCTCGAACATGGTAAGAACGTCTTGTTCGATGTCCTCGATGCCTTCTTGAAGATCTCGTTCCCGATCATTTCGTGGTTGTAGTTGACCCGTGTCCCTCAAGCGCCGGTCAACAGCCTCGAATGTTCGTCTATCCGGTACGCGACGTTGCGGAAATTGTTCCTGATATTGTCTCCGTGCCTCCATAGAATTACCCCACGCAATTCCATACATAAGATGCATAAGAGAGTAAGGACGGCCTTATAACCCAGATTTTACCCCCCTTCTTTCCCCCACTTTCAGGGGGTAAAACCCGGGTTATAAAGCCATCCCTGGGGTGGGGGGAGATGGGGGGAATTGATGACGTCACGTGATGGTGTTGGGGGGGAGATGGGGTTTGAATTGATGACGTCACGTGATGGTTTTGGCGGGAAATTTGAATTGTTGCGCCACCTGGTGGTGGTTTTCTTGATGACATCACGTGGCTGATACCTGTAGGGATAGGCTTATGCTATTGTAGGCTTATGCTATTGTAGATCCTGAAAAGATAGGCTTATGCTAGTTGTAAAACAATCAGTTGTAAAAGAATCGGATTTTAAATCAAAAAAACATTTAATTAGCGTGATAAAAAACATACAAAATTAAGTTAAATTAATAATAAATTAGTTAAATATTTAAAGAAAACCTCCCTAAACTTGATTCTAGCCATATCTGAAGATGTTTTTTCTATACCTGACTAATAAAGCGCCGTTGGTAGGAAGTCGAACCCTGGAATGGAAACTCAAATGTTGTTGAAACAACACAGAGCTGGACGCATTATACCACCAGGCAACCACACGGTTTGTTAATAAGCTTCTTTTACACTTTTTTAGTCGTGGTATATGATTTTGAAATTGTTTAGCAATTTTCATATCGTTAATTTTTCGATTTGCGGTAAAAGCTTTGTAGGAAAGCTTTCGTACTTTTCTTCTTACTTCTATGAATAAGATAGAGGGCGCTATACTGCCCGCATACGCTACTTTCTAGCCTCTGAAGATGTCGTTTACCAAAAGTCCATTTTCTGCAGTTTAAAGATAAAAATCTTCTTATACTAGGCAGAAATGGTGGCAAACCGTAGCTATCGAAATAATACCCTACACGAGCTCCGTCTATAAAGACCGTTACCCAGTGAGACCCCTTTTCATAGTGTTGATCTAAATTTATAATTAACGATGCGGGATATCTGGTAACCTTAGGTAACCTATTTGACGCGAAAACACCCAAAAAGTTGGGCGTATCTGATAAAGCGAGAATCAAGTCTACGGTGGTAGTTGCTGACATTTTTAATAATCTACAATTACGTTTCTATTTTTATCCATTTGAATAATGCTTTGAAATTCGGCGTATACAATGCAGACTGCGGCTTCGGGCAAAGGTTTATCGAATCTCATGTCCAATCTTAATTGTCCTTGCTTAACGGGGTTCCAGTGGTTTGTTTCGCTAGCCGATAGGTCCGGTGTCAGATCAAAAGCGTAGAGAGTTAACCCGTTGGCAAACTCGTTGGGAGTAATATCGTTACCGTCGTCTTTATAATGAATACCGGTACCCGCGAACAATGTTTGATATGCTTGTATATGCAAGTTTTTACCGAAATCAGGAGTCAACGGTTTCGAAGGTATTTGTTCGTTATCGAGGTACAGAGACATAAAATTTAAATCGTAAGTTTTAAAGTTAAAGGGATTCAGAGCGTAACTCCCCTTGAACGCCGCGTTGGAAACTATTCCCGTAATGACGCGATTAGGCTGAGGGCCTAGATATATATTGTTAAAACTCTCGGTGCTACTTCCGCTAGAGATAGTTTTAGTTTTAAGTTCGGTGCGCGTAAAATTATATTTGGCAGTACCGTTATTAAGCGCGGCTTCATGCGCTAACAATATTTTAGGACTGAGTTTAACTTTACGTACCGCTAGTGATACGTCTAGTATCTTGACTTTACAGTTTTTGAGCGTGGCTGTTTCTTGGCACATTATGGCAAACTCGTCCTTGTTGCGAGTAAACACGACTTTAAGGTCCACCCCGTTTAAGAGATATTCGGGAATATTAAACACGTCGCTAAACACGGGTGTAAAAAATTCAACCACGGCCGATTTTGCAGTTTTAGCCATTCGAGCGACGAAACCTTTATTTGAAAAGTCGTCGAACTTTCCGGCTTCGTCCTTTTCCCATCCGGCCATCATAAGGTGAGATTTTTTGGCCGAAGGTCCGTAATTTGAGACAGTTTCGATAAAAGAAGTGAAGACGTAGTTTTGAGCGGCTGAAGAAACTCGGGTATTGTTTAAGAAAACATCGCAAGTTCTCCACAATGCGTGGCCAGCGTTGTTCACGAAAGCTACCACGGCGGCATCGGCAAGATCACTTCCATCTTCGTTGGTGATTTTGAGTTTGTTGTAATGCATGGTGTGGGCTACATCGATGTAGCTATCTCCATTGCCCGAGATGAGGTATTCGAGGGTAGAGCTATGACCAGAGACATAAAATTTAAATCGTAAGTTTTAAAGTTAAAGGGATTCAGAGCGTAACTCCCCTTGAACGCCGCGTTGGAAACTATTCCCGTTATGACGCGATTAGGCTGAGGGCCTAGATATATATTGTTAAAACTCTCGGTGCTACTTCCGCTAGAGATAGTTTTAGTTTTAAGTTCGGTGCGCGTAAAATTATATTTGGCAGTACCGTTATTAAGCGCGGCTTCATGCGCTAACAATATTTTAGGACTGAGTTTAACTTTACGTACCGCTAGTGATACGTCTAGTATCTTGACTTTACAGTTTTTGAGCGTGGCTGTTTCTTGGCACATTATGGCAAACTCGTCCTTGTTGCGAGTAAACACGACTTTAAGGTCCACCCCGTTTAAGAGATATTCGGGAATATTAAACACGTCGCTAAACACGGGTGTAAAAAATTCAACCACGGCCGATTTTGCAGTTTTAGCCATTCGAGCGACGAAACCTTTATTTGAAAAGTCGTCGAACTTTCCGGCTTCGTCCTTTTCCCATCCGGCCATCATAAGGTGAGATTTTTTGGCCGAAGGTCCGTAATTTGAGACAGTTTCGATAAAAGAAGTGAAGACGTAGTTTTGAGCGGCTGAAGAAACTCGGGTATTGTTTAAGAAAACATCGCAAGTTCTCCACAATGCGTGGCCAGCGTTGTTCACGAAAGCTACCACGGCGGCATCGGCAAGATCACTTCCATCTTCGTTGGTGATTTTGAGTTTGTTGTAATGCATGGTGTGGGCTACATCGATGTAGCTATCTCCATTGCCCGAGATGAGGTATTCGAGGGTAGAGCTATGACCAATGGCCGCCAAGGGTTTTGCCCATACACATTGAGCATGTTCGACACTAGTTTGAATCGGCACAGGGGCAAAAATATCCAATTCACTCTTAAGAGCTTGGAGAGAAAACATGATTTTTTAGGAGCTAAATATATCGCGTGGCGTCTGCTTTGAATGACGGTGATAAACTGATAGGCGTTTAACTTTGCGTCTCTTTATCTTTAATCCTGAACCTTGCTGAGCAGCAGTCATGTTCTCATAAGTTTCCTGGAATCTCTTTTTCGCGGCACTTTTCACATTCTGACCTTGCATTACGTCACCAAGAATCTTTTGTCTCGTACTAATGGCTCTAGGTGCCAAATACTTTGCACCTCTAATTAATAAGGGGCGTGCCCATCTAAATAACCCTTTCAGGGTGCTCCCTATCCCGTGCCCTTTTTGGTGGGGGGTCCCAACAAATACTTTTGACACCCCTCCACCCCCTACCTGATCTAAATATTACCTCCTATACTCGCAACGAGACTCAAATGTTTGGGGTTTTAGCATGGTCTAAAATGTAGTTTACAGGTCGACGTTCCAAACTCGAATGACGCGGCTTGGCCTAAACTATTCCTTATATCAATGTCTATAGTATCAAAGTAACGTTTAGCAACTTTAACGTAATGAGGAGAGTTAAATGATTTAGTTATAGTCGAACCGTGAGGTTTTTCGCTGTCTACGCCTACTATACGAAGTAGCGGGGCTACCGTATCGCCTATAAATTCATCAGCTACTATATCGGAATAAATAAACAATTGGTCGGGAATATAATAATTTAAATTAGCGGGAATAGAGCTTCTATACGATTGGCTGGTTTTATCTGAAGGGCAAGAGAAAGACGTACTTTGGCCTTTTGGGGTTTTAAATTCTAATATCCTTTTCAAAGTAAGAGAAAGAGCCAAGATACCGTTAGGTTGAATAGTTAAAGAAATGTAATCAGAGAGTGGGTCCGAATCAAATTTAAACTTTGAACCGTATTGAAAGCCGTTTAATCCGGAAGCTATTTGTTTAAGGAGGGCTTCTAATGATTTGTAATAACCCCCGGGAACTATAAAGGCCTCGGCTTTAACAATAGGCTGTGATTTTCCGTCCCGACCTTTTTTATTTTCATGCGAGACCACCTGCACGTGACCTTCCTCACTGGGTATGTTAAAAAAGGACATTGGGTACAAAACTTCTACTAGAGCAACCTCCCAGTCATCCCCGATCATCTCTATAGCCTGGGGCAACTTGGTAGTGTAAGAAGAGATCTTGTTGTTGTCATAAATTTTCATGCTAGCGTTGCTCGGTAGCGTTAGGTAAAAGGGAGACTGCATCTTTAGCCGGAATCCAACTATTCATAGAAGGAGGATAGCCTAACCACTTTACAACAGGGTTGGCAAAAATTAAGTTTTTTTTAAAAAAAAACAAAATTTATGTATTTTATTGTTTAAAACACGATTTTTTGTTTTAAACAGTTTTTTAAACAAGAAAAAAAACTTGTTTAAAACCACTCTTCTTCATACGAGCCTACGTTTATCGCCGCTAGCTATTTAAGCCACTACTCCCGCTAGCGGATAGCGCTAGCGTTCATTTTCACAGCCGATTGATTCTCCATTTTGATTTATGAGATACGCGTCTCTTTAGTGCAGGCCTTGGTGCAAACGCGTTTCAAGTGGGAAACTAAATCGAAACGAACGAGTTAGGGCGTCTGCTATAGGTTATCGGGAAATATTTTTTTTATTTGGAACCACGTGGAGTTGAGAAAAATATCTCATTCGTGTCATTGTTTTATTTTCGACATAAAATAAGTTTTTACCACATATCATGAGTTCCACTGGGCGCAGAAAAGATCCAGTGTGGAATTTTTTCCATCATGTAGAGCCTAACGCAAATAGTAAAGCCACAAGAGCTAAGTACAAGAAGTGTGAATTAGAGATGGTAGGACTGGTTGCAAGAATGAAGTTACATTTAGACAATTGTCTTATTACAAACACCAAACCGAGTCCGCGGACTCCGTGCACAGTTCCAACAGGAAATTTGGAAAATTCTGAGTTAAGTTCTGATGATGATGTGCCCTTAGCAGCAAGCATTCGCAAATTTAGTGAGAGAGCTAAAGCTAAACATCAACAACAACACTCTGCTAATTTTCAAGAGGGAGAAGAGAAGGAGCAAAATGAAACAGGTTGGTGGAACTTGGTGCTATTTTTCCATAATAAGGAATTTTGACGTCAAATTACGATTTGAAATATTAAACTAAGTGTTTGTTTGGTTTAAGGAAGTCGACCAGTGACTCCTAGAAGCACTGGCTGCAACTCCAGACCAGTTACACCAGCCCTATCTAATGCTTCTGGACTTTCTGGTAAATCTGTCGCTAGTGTGTGTACAGAGTTTAGCGACGAAGGCACAGACATTACGTTTACTGAGCTAAGAAAAAGAAAGTCCAACACAGTCGCAGCCACAAGACCATTATCGTCGTCGAATCCCAAAATAAGCAAATTTGTAGTTTGTACATCGACATCCGAGAAGAAAGAGCTTGATTTGCAAGTTGCTCGATATATTTATGCAACCAACTCAGCTTTTCGTCAAGTTGAACACCCGGAATTTATCAAACTCACAAATATGTTGCGACCAGGATACAAACCACCGACTCGTCGACAGGTTGGAAACGAGTTGCTAGATATAGTGTACCAATCTGTCTCATCGGAAATGAAGAATAATCTCAATGGGAAATCAGTTTGCATGGCATTAGACGGCTGGAGCAATGTACACATGGAGCCTGTGGTTTGCATTTCAGTGACTAACATGGAAGATGATTCGTGTCATTTAGTTGATACAATTGATACTGGTTCAGAGCGTCGTGATGCTGACAATTTATATAATCTGGCTGTTAAGTCCATTAAAAACTTCCAGAAATACAATTGTAACGTAAAGAGCTTCGTTACGGACAATGCAGCAAATATGGTTAACATGCGTAGACAATTATCAACGTCTGAGGACTTGGGTTCAGTGGATATTATCACTTATGGATGTTCCGCGCATATATTAAACTTGTTGGCCCACGACCTCGAAAAACAAACTCCAGGAATAAAAGAGCGCATTAAACAAGTTGTGAAGTACTTTCGAAACACACATTTTCCAGCTGCTAAATACAAAGAAGCGGGTGGAAATAAACTAGTACTACCATCTGATGTCCGTTGGAACACTTTGGCTGACTGTATCGAGTCGTATCTAAAAAATTGGCATATTTTATCTAAGGTATGCAGTGAAAATCGAGTTGCAATTGATAAGAATATATCCACCAAGGTTTTTGACATGACTCTGAAAATGAATTCCGAAGATTACACGAAAAAACTGAAAGTCATTGCTGTCGCACTTGACCGAGTTCAAGGAGACAGATGCACCATAGCGGATGCAACTCAAATATGGATTGATCTTTTGGAGAAATTTAAAGCCTTTGGTGTAGCAGAGGAACGAATATGCCAAGACCGATTCACTATGGCGATGACACCAGCTCACTTTTTAGCATACTTGCTAGATCCCAGATATCAAGGACGAGATTTAACAGAGGAGCAAATTGAAACAGCTTTAGAATTTGTAAATTCCTTCCATCCAACTGTCATTAAAATAACTCATAAACTCTTTGGTTATTTTAACTAAGGCTCTGGTTTGGACTTAAGTTAAATAAAAACTCGGATTTAGAAATTAAGAAAAAATAGTTTAATGGAAAAAAATGGAGATCGAACTTGTCGCTCTGGTTTCGCTTTATGCACTGAAGTTACTGAACTTTTTTTCCCTCCAAAATCTCTCTCGTTTTTCACCCTTTTACCTGGGAGGGGCTAGACCCCACACCGCGATAAGTTTCTCTTTCTTTTGGGTTTTGAAAACTTTCCCCAGGTTCTCTACTTTCTTTACTTTTTCGCTGAGTCACAAGCAACAAGTTCGATAAGGCAAAATTACAAGTTTCACAAAATAAACTCTAAATCCCCACAAATTCCCCCCATGAACTATGAACAGTTCATCTCAGTTCGGGTTTAATTTTCAGTTTAGTTCAAGTGGGTAAAGCAAATTAATTGCCCTTCGAATTATATTTCGATTAGGCAATCTAAGCGCACACGAGCGCACTCTAGCATCCCGCCCCACAAACACTTCTTCTACAATGGCCATCTTCCATTGTTGTCGGGGGAGGTTGGTATCGCTAACTAGGAGGATGTTGCCAGGTTTTATTGAACCTTCCATATGAAGATCCAGCTTATGAGCTGACGTTAGTTGCAGGAGGTAATCTTGCTTCCACTTCCTCCAAAACTTGTTTAGAAGATTCTCCTGATATTTGAATCTCTTCACTGCGTCGATTCTTTTAAGGCTAGAAATGGAATCCAACTCCGAATCGGGTGGCAGTGACGTCAGCCGACGTCCAGTCAGGAAATGGGCTGGTGTCAACCCGACTGGCTCTCCTGTTTCGCTATATTGATAGGTTAGCGGTCTCGAATTTATAACCGCTTCAATTTCCGCGAGGACTGTTTGTAACTCGTCGAAGTTTAGCAACGCTTTTTCGAGTGTCTTTTTCAGCGCGATTTTCACTGTTTTAACTTGCCTCTCATAGAAGCCACCCCACCAGGGGGACCTCTCCGCGATAAACTTCCACTCTATTCGCTAGCGAAACGGGAATAGGGGGCGCCGCAATCGCTACCCCTGCAGCATGGTTTTCCTGCGTATAGTGGTGATCAAACCAACCAAAACATATGGGATATGGCCGCTTGTATTAACACTAGAGACGGAAGAAATTGTGCTGTTCTTTTTTTTAATAATACTGGAAAATAATAATGAACAAAAGTCGGAGTTATCATTTCACACATTAATTAAAATGACTTCGTCTTTTTTGTTGTCCAAAAATATAATTTTAGAGATCCTTTCTGGTTCTCCCTGAACATTCTTATGATTCTTTCCCCTTCTTTCAATGCTCCTGACTTTCTCTAATGTATTTTAGAATTTCAAGCATGGTGAGATTCACAATTATGAAAAAAATAAGAATTAAAACTATACTTAGTAATTAATAATAATTTTTAAAAAAAAGTCAAATGGAAAATCAAGTGATTTTTAATCCATTCTTCTACTACACAGTGAAACATCCAAGATGCAAGATGTATCACAGAATGATTTTAAAATTAAAATTAGTTTTAAATTATATGGATAACTAGCTGTTACCCGCGGCGTCGCTCACGTGTAATAAGAACGTCCATCAAAATGATATAAAGAATGGGTAGATTTTACTGACGACTGATATTTTTGTAGCACCCTAGGATCGAAGGCACTCGGCCTTGCCCGTCGGGACATTTTTTATTACTTTTCATGCGGACATTATTCCATAAGAAGGGTTTTAAGTTTTTGGCCGCCATTTAGAAAGATGGCAACAAATCGAACCCAAAAGACCATTCAGACCGTCTATAGGTTAAAGAAAACTAGTGTACTAACTATTTGCGACTTAGGGGTCGGCGTCTGGACAAGATAATCCACAGAATTTTGGTTAATCAGTTATTCATGAATAATAATCAGATAATTTTTCGTAATTACATTGCATTAACCATCAATGGTTAATTTCAAATTATGAATAAAGATAAAACAAACAGATATTATCCAATCCAAATGCCGACCACTATGCGAAATCGTTTGAAAAGCGCGGACTTTGTTGCATAGAGAAGATTTTTTACATTTCTGGGCGCCATTTATTAAGATGGCGGCGGATTAGAAAAATTCTTCTTAGTACGCGCCTACTACGTATGAGTAACGTTTCTGAAAATTTTCAGCCTTCTAGGGCAAGCGGTTTAGTCTGTCAGTCAATCAGTCAGGACTTTGATTTATATAATAATAGATATAGATTTTAAATTTTAAATAAGTACCTCCAACTAAGAACGCTCCGTATCGAAAGAAATTTATCGAGAGGTTTGATAAAATTTATGACAATCGTGGCTCAAGACCTGGAGCGTGCCACAAGAATTTTGTTAAAAGGATGGCAGGGACTTATTTAGAATTATCCATGATTTTAAACCATACGGATGTATTTCACTAGGCAGATTGGTCTTATAATTAGCAGAATCGATGAAAAATCACTTGATTTTCTTTTTCACACTCCCTTTGATGATGGCATAGCTATTTGATATTCCATAGTTTCAGTGCATTAATAACGCGGAGAGCCGGCAATGCCGAATTCGGGACAACTGATTTACTCTGATCAACACTATATAGTTCCACGCAGTGTGGATAGGTGGCGTCTACGTAGTTTTCGCTAGCGAATACCGTTTTGTCCGAAAAACTCGTATACTTCCTTTTTACTTATGTTTTTCCAAATCGCGATTAGTTCTCTGTTTGCTTTCTTGAAACTTAAAGTGTTATCCGAATACATAGTCTTAATTATTCCTCTGCGTGAAATAAACCTTCTTAACGCTAACATAAATGTCTCGGTGGACATTTCCATAACTAGCTCTAAATGTATAGCCCTTGTTACACCACAGGTAAATAAACAGATATAAGCCTTGGTGGTTGCGTTTTCGTTAGGGTTTCTCTTAATATACAAGGGGCCTGCGAAATCTACCCCAGTAACCTCAAAACTAGCTGATTGCGAAATCCTATCTCTAGGCAAAGGGGCGGTCTGCTCATCTAACGGCTGTGCCTTCCAAATACGGCATGTTAAGCAACGAGCGACTCGTTGTTTAATTTGTTGTCTTCCTTGCAATACCCAATAATTTTCTCTAACTTGAGCCAATGTGTTAGCTAGACCTTGATGGTAAACTCTGGTGTGTGCTTCATCAATTATCAAATCTGTTAAATGGTGTTTCTTTGGCAAGATAATTGGATGTTTCTCGTTATTCTCCAGGTCAGATGATCTTTGCAGGCGTCCGCCGACTCTCAATAGACCAGCTTCGTCTAAAATTGGATTGAGGTTTTTAATTTCGGATGGGTAGCCAATCTCTCTCTTTTCTCGCAGGTCTTTAATTTCCTTGTAAAAAACCTCTTCTTGTATTTTCCTTATAAAGTAGTTTTTCGACTCTTGTATTTCTTTCGCTGATAAGGGTTCTACTCTCTTGATGGCGTTTTTCCTTGAGTTGCTAATAAATCTTCTCATCCATGCTAATATACGAACTGTTGTTTTCAGAACGCTGTAATTTTCCAATGATAGTATTGACTCTTCATTTGAAATATTTACCGCTGTCAACGCGCTTTCTTGATAACTCTTTCTAGTTTCTTGATCTAGATCTAATTCTACCTTTTCGGTATCTGTTAGTTCCTTCGCATTTCGGATAGGCCACTCTTCGCGGTTTCTTTCAAGCCATGTTGGTCCTTTCCACCAAATCACCTTGTCTTTTAACTCTGTCAGCTTCATTCCTCTGGTTAGCAAGTCTGCAGGGTTGTCTTTCCCCGCGCCGTGCAGCCATGCCTTAGGCTCTGTTGTATCGTGAATTTCTCGTACTCTATTCGCGACGAATGGTACCCATTTTCGGGATAAGCCATGTATCCAATGAATTACGATTGTGGAATCTTATCATAAGTGAATCTTGTCTTTGGGCGCCTTGAATACTTCGTTTACTCTATTTGTCAATCTTGCCCCAATTAAGGCTCCCATTAACTCTAACCTGGGAAGGGTGATTGACTTCAAGGGAGCTACTCTAGATTTCGACGTAATTAAACACGTCTTTACAGTTCCGTCTCTTGCCGTAGCTCTTGCATATACGACCGCTCCGTAGGCCGCTTCACTAGCATCCCAAAAGCAATGCAGCTCCTTTTCCTCCAGGTCGGCGTCTGTCATATTCAGGAGACAATGACGTGGAATTGAGATTAGTCTTAGATCTGGTATTTCTGATCTCCAATTCTTCCAATCCTCGGCTATTTCCTTAGGTAACGGCGAGTCCCAGCCTACTCCTGATGCCCATAATTGTTGAAAGAGTATTTTTACTCTGATTGAAAATGGCGTAATCAATCCAAGAGGGTCGAAAATCCTCGCTGATGATTGCAATACGCATCTCTTTGTGTCATTGAATTGTGACATATCTTTGATTAAGGAGTTCACGTCGAAGGTGAAGGTATCTTCTAGGTGGTTCCAACTCATGCCTAGTACCTTTTGCTGCTGTCCAACACTAGTGATTAAGGCGTTACTCTCTGTATTGGAATGATTTTCCCAATTCTCTTCTTCAAACCGTTTTCTCAACTCTTCAGAATTGGTTCTCCACTTTCGTAATCTCATTTTGGCTTCTGCGAAGATTTCTCTAGCTTCTTTAGCTCTCTGGTATGCCTCCAAGTGATCGTCCACGGTAGTAATTAAATCGTCAACGTACAAGTCGCTATTAAGTAGTTGACACGTTTCTGGGTATTTGTTTACGTAATGGTTTACGTGGAACTTGATTGTGGCCGCTAGGTGGTAAGGACTTGATGTTACCCCGAACAAAACTCTCGTCATTCTGTACGTTATAGTTTGAGCGCTGGAGTGTTGGTTTAAAGGGTCGGGATTCCAAAGAAACCTCGTCGCGTTTCGGTCTTCTGGAGCTATAGTAATCTGCAGAAACGCTTGTTCAATATCTGCCGTTATCGCCACTCTTTTCATTCGAAATCGAAGTAAAACTTCGTAGAGGTCTGGATAGAGGTTAGGACCAGGTAGCAAACATTCATTCAAGGACACCTCTCTGTTTTCGTGCGACGACGCGTCGAATACGACTCTAACTTTAGTCGTGAGTCTTTCTTGCTTAATTACTGGTTGGTGGGGAATGTAATACAATGGTTTAGCCTCAGCTTCATCGTCGGGAACTCTCTCTATGATATGCTTCTCTTCATATTCGTCTATGACCTTCTTATATCTGTCGAATAGGTTAACGTCTCTGCAGAATCTTCTTGATAGAGTTTCCAATCTTTTCTGAGCCATGCGATAATTATTTGCTAAACTTGGTTTGTCTTCTGCCCACGGAAGTCGTACTTGGTACCGTCCTTCTTCCATCTTGATCGTTCGCTCGAAGGCTTGTATAGCTTCCTGGTGTCTCTCGTTTAATTCCTCTTTGCTTGGCTCTATTATTCCTAACGACTCTAAATCCCAGAATTCCTTTAAACTTTCTCCAATATTATTTTCTTCTCTTGATTCCAAGATTAGATTCGTGGCGCTTGTTTCTACTTCTCTCTCTACGTCTGACGTCATGAGTAGACAGGAACTTGTGGTCGGACCCTGCACCACCCAGCCAAATAACGTCTCCATGGCGACTAATGAGTCGCTTAACCTTTCTACTTTGCTACTAAACACCTTCCAATAGTAATCAGATCCAATTAGCAGTCCAATTTCTGTTTGAAGTGGATAAATATCCGATACATCTTCCGCTAACTTAAGATGTCTCTCTTCTAGATATAATTTAATGTCTCTACTTGGAACTTGTATCTTCGCTGCGCTGATATCCGGTGTCTCAATAGCTTCAATAATGATGGACTGATTATCATGTATGCTTTTTACTTCTAACTGTAGTCTCTTTGTTAGAATGGAAGTAGGCTTGTTTGCGCCAAAAGGAAAATAATTTAGCTTTATTTCTCCTACTGTGGGTAACTTCAATTTCTCAGAAAGGTCTCTTCTCACAAATGTACGCTGGCTCCCTCCGTCTATTAAGCATCTTGCGACCTCTTGTTTTTCTCTTCCCTTCAGTACGACCGTGGCCGTTTGTAGTAAAATGCTACCGCTAGGGGTTTCGCTCATTCCTCCCTGTACTAGACTATGGCTTCCCGCTTCCTCTGTTAAGGTATTTTGCCCTCTCTCTCCTCTTTTGGCCCTCTCGTCTTTCTCTCTTGCCTCGCATATCGCCGTGTGATGCCGCCTTTGGCAATGATTGCATTGTACTTTCGCTTTGCAGTATTTCGACATGTGATCCGCTCTTAGGCATCGGAAACACATTCGCTTTCTCTTTAAAACCTCTATTTTTTCGGCTAGTGATTTTCCGTTGCACTCAGTGGCGCTATGAGCTTCGTCGCAAAATGGGCAAATTACTTCTACGCTATTTGACATAGCCAAGGACGTTGTTTTCTTGGGTCTCTGCTGAAACGAATATTTTTCGTATTCCTTGCTTCTATACTCCTTGGAGGCATTTCTATAATTGTTTTGTTCGCTACTCTCTAAGACTCTTCCGTTCGACCTTGTAAATGCCTGGGCCCTTTCTCTGCTCTCTAACTCTTTCCTGATGAATTCTAATAGATTAGCTACTACTAATTGGTTTGAACCGTCAAGCTTTCTGCTGTATTCTAACGCTAGGTCGTATGGAATCATCTTTGTGATTGTGTGGTGCAAAAATCCTCCATCTGCCGCTAACCCTAAAGATTCCAAACTCCTTACATCAACGATACATTGGTCATAGAATGTACGCAAGGCTGATATGTCGCTAGAACGCGTAACTGAAGCCAAACTGGATATATTGTTCATGTGGGTGCTAATAAGCTTCTCTTCACTCCCAAATTTCTCTAATAGGAGCTCTATTGCCTTATCATAATTTTCTCCAGTTGTGGCTAGACCTGACACGGAACTTGCTGCCAGTCCCTTTATGTATGACTTTAAATATGTAAATTTATCTACCTTTGAAAGCGATCCATTGTCATGAATTGTTATTTTATATAGATCCCAAAAGCTCAACTATTTTCCTGGATCACCATAAAATGCTTCGAGATTTATTTTGGGAAGCTTTAACCGCGACGCGAGTCCGCTATTATACCCGATCGCGATTCCGTTACTAGTCCCGCTCGAAGGTCCTTGATTTTGAATCACGACACCAGGTTGACTTCCGGCGCTTTGCTGTTGATTTCCGGCGCTTTGCTGTTGATTTCCGGTGCTCTGCGGTTGATTTCCGGTGCTCTGTGGTTGATTTCCGGCGCTTTGCTGTAGGATTCCGGTGCCTGTAAGGGTATTATATCCCGTCGGTGTAGCATTGATCGCATTTGCACCCGTTATTAAGGTAGAAGCTGATGATTCTATATGTTCTTCGATGGTATTCTCAGCTTGGTCTCTGCAGTCATTAATCTCGTCTTCATACTTTAGGACACTCTGTAGTTCGTTGTCTAATTCCTCTATAGTCGTCAGTTCATACACATTTTTGTCCAATTCTTTTAATTCTTCTTCTCTGTTTCGAAGATGGGCTAAGTCTTTTTGTAAACTTCTTACATCTGGTGCGCTCTTTGCAAGTTCATTGTTAATCTTCGTTATGTATTTGGTCACTGACGATCGCTTTGACGCACGAACCTTCTTTAATCGCTCTAAACTTTCCATTTTTGTTCACCTCTGTTGACCGATTAAACTAATCCTATCTAAATGTTCTACGCTTAAGTACCGAATTTTCTCTATCTATTTAACTGTCCCGGGTTTCGGCACCATAATATAACTCATAAACTCTTTGGTTATTTTAACTAAGGCTCTGGTTTGGACTTAAGTTAAATAAAAACTCGGATTTAGAAATTAAGAAAAAATAGTTTAATGGAAAAAATTGGAGATCGAACTTGTCGCTCTGGTTTCGCTTTATGCACTGAAGTTACTGAACTTTTTTTCCCTCCAAAATCTCTCTCGTTTTTCACCCTTTTACCTTGGAGGGGCTAGACCCCACACCGCGATAAGTTTCTCTTTCTTTTGGGTTTTGAAAACTTTCCCCAGATTCTCTACTTTCTTTACTTTTTCGCTGAGTCACAAGCAACAAGTTCGATAAGACAAAATTACAAGTTTCACAAAATAAACAAAATAAACTCTAAATCCCCACAGTCATGCCAGATGTAATTCGTTTTAGAGCACGCTCATCACCATTTAAGCCTTTTTTGTTCTCAGAACACTCACTAGAAGGAATAAAATCCTTGACTTGGTGGAAAGCGTTAAGAGGCCAAATTAAATTGGAAACATGGGAACTTGTAGAGCAGCTACATTCAGCAGTAGCATCATCCGCTGGCCTGGAACGCATTTTTTCTTCGTTCGGATTAGTTCATTCCAAACTAAGAAACAGATTGGGAACGGAGAAAGCTTCTAAACTGGTAACTGTTTTTAAACAATTAAACAGAAAAGAATTATTGGAAGACTTTGACTAAATCTCATTTCTGTAATTTAATATTTTCACTTATTTTCAAATAAAAAGATTTAAAAAATATTAGAAAAATCTCTCCATAAAAAACATGTTTTAAACCTTTTGTTTAAAACGTTTTAAACAAATTGGGTGTTTTTTTAAATGGTTGTTTAAAACAAGTTTTAAACAAAAGTTTAAATCATCTTATTCCTACTTACTCGGATGTATTCCCCCACCTTTAATTTTTTCCCGTAAACTTTCTTTTCGCTAAAGTACTTTCCGTAAACATTTTTAAAAGCCTGAAGGACATTGGTTCCAGTAACTTCCAAAGGAGTCATTTTTATCGCGATATGCACCGAGTTATTGTAAGCATTTACCAGGTCATCTAGAACATCTATATATCTATTGGTATTCTTTTCTGTAAAATACCTGTACATGCGTGACTTTAAAGTTTGATTTAATCTTTCTACCATACACGCTTTTATATCGTCATTCTCAGTTGTAAAAAATATAACCCCTTTCTCCTTCAAGTATCCTTGTAATTGGGAATTTCTAAATTCGGTACCTTTATCCGTCTGTAGCTTCCTAAGAACCCTTTCACTAAAGACAGACTTAAAAGCCTCAACCGTTTCAACACCGCTTTTTGATTTTAAAGGTACGGCCCAAGCTCTTCTGCTAAAGCAATCTATTACGGTTAATATGTATTTGTAGCCGTCGTTGTACTGACTCAAAGAACGCATGTCGTTCAAATCCGCCTGATATTGATCCCCTATGTTAGTTACAACCACCTTGTTTCTTTTAAACTTTCTAAAAACTCTCTTATGTAAAGTGTACGCGTCTTTTCCCTTTAACCAATCTAGTACTTGTTTCTTACTAATCCCCTTTAATTTTACTGCTAAATAAAATTTTTCAGCACCCCCGAAACTGGCGGGGTGGGAAGGTTTAAAGTAGATACCTTCTAGAGGGGAAAAACTAGAAAGTAGGTTTGTAAATGCGTAAAAACCTCTAGGTTTTGGGTCTTTGTTAGAGGAAGGCTTGACTAAAGCTATATCTCTAATATTCGAGCCGGGTATTATTGCATCATTAACTATAACTTCCCCACTATCTGTCCACCTAAGCTTTTCAGGGGTAGTGGACATCTGATCAACGATACTTTGTACATGCCCTATATATTTAAGGGGGATATCGTCTAACCACGCCAAGTTATAATAGTTGGATGTCGGTTGGTGGACCGTGGGAATAGGTTGCCTAGCGATAATATGTAAATTATTATATCTTTGTAGAGTCTGTTCGTATAAGCGCCATTTTGAAGCTTCGTCTAAATCTTTACGAGCTAAAATAACATGCATTTCATTGTCCAATTCGTTTCCGAAACTACCTGTTGTTGGGGGTGTGGAAAGGGGTCGCTTTTAAAGGTAGAGCTAGGGACAAGGACCATTTTCTGAGCGTACTGCATTTTTACTGACTACCTCCTGTTATGGCGCCGATAATAGAGGAAACGAGAGGGAAAAGGAAAGAAAAGAAACTACCACCCTCCTGAACTAATATATCACGTTTTGTTTTCCAAGATATTCTCTTATTAGCAATTTTTCTAAGTTTTGCGGAATGCCTAGCTAATCTAGCGTTTTGACTTTTATTTAATTTAACGTTACCGTGTAAAGTTTTTTCAACACACTCTGCTATTGCGTCAATTAAGGGTTTCTTGGCGTTACGTAATAAATAAATAAATAAATAAATGCTTTATTTAGGATATCCTTTTAAGATAATATCTTGTTTACGAAAGGGTCCTATGATTAAGTTAAAATTTTCATGACAAATTAAAATTTTTCACAAACGTATCGCGTTATTCGTTAAAGAGAGATAAGTTTTAAGTTCATTTTTAAAAATAGTAATACTATCCAATTTTTTGATAGCCCTAGGTAGTTCGTTCCATAATTTAATTCCATTTTGCATTACACTCTTGGTCCTGAATTTAGATGGGAAAACTTCAACCACAAAATCGGTGTCACTAGCTCTAGTATTTTTATGATGGTCATGTGGAGGGAACCGTTCGACAATATATTGGGGCACCATTTTATGTTTAATTCTAAACATCAGTATTAATAGGTTTTTCATATAGATTGAATTTAACTCAATGATATTTGCACTTTTCCTCGCTAATGAGGCGGACGATTTCTTTGGCTGTTTCATAACTAATCTAGCACAATTATTTTGCATGATCTGCAGTCTTTTTAAATTAGAGTTAGAAGCAGTATTATAGAAAATGTCTCCATACTCAAAAATAGGTCTAATAATTGAGTTATATAATAATGTTAATGTATCGTAATTAAGGTTTGTCTGAAGTGGTTTTAAAAGCCAGATACGCGTTTGAATTTTCTTAATTACATAGTATATGTGGTAATTCCACGTTAACATTTCATCCAAGCAAATCCCTAGATATTTAAATGTAGAGACTCTTTCTATTGTTCCTTCACAAATAGTTTGGATAGTCAAGGCTTGCTTATTTACATTTTTGTTTGGACTAAAGATCATAAATTTTGTTTTAGATTCATTTAATAAAAGGCCCTTAGAGAGTAATGAGTTTTTGATGTTTTTAATATCAGATTCCATATGGTCAATAGCCTCCAAAAGATTTTCACTTGATAATAATAATGCAGAGTCATCGGCATATTCGTTTGAAGTGGTGTGTTTCAGAGATTTATGTATTTTAGCCGTATAGACATTAAAAAGTAAAGGTCCTAGGACACTGCCCTGGGGTACGCCTGTTTTAACATTTTTAGTTGAAGAGTATTGACCATTACAGTAAACCTTTTGTTGTCGATTTGTTAGATACGAACGAAACCAATCGAGTGCTTTAGAGCTTATTCCAGCTATTTCGAGATCGCGTAATAGAGTCTCGTGTTTAACCGTATCGAATGCTTTCGAGAGGTCTATAAACGTCACAATGACAAATAGACCCCGGTTAAGACCATTTAGAATACCTTCATACAAATTAAAAATACAGGTATTTGTCGAGTAACCCTTGCGGAAACCAGATTGTAATACATATAAGGAGTTACTTTCATTTAAGAATTGATATGCTGATTTATATACAACTTTTTCACAAATAGTTGCTAGGGTGGGTGTAACCGATATTGGTCTATAATTTTGTGGTACTTGCGGATTACCCGCTTTATGTGCTGGCGTAACCTTTGCAACATTCCACTGATTTGGGAAAAGTCCAAGAATCAAGGATTGGTTTATAATTAATGCAACTGTTTTTGCTATTACTGCAGCTAGTGACCGAAATATGGCAGGGGATAGGTCATCTATTCCAGCAGCCTTATTTTGTTTAAGTTTCTTAAGTAGGGTAAATACTTCATGTTCTGTAGTAAGTTCAAATGTGTCCAATCGATTAATGTCGTTTGGGGTTTTTGTTAAGCTATTTTCATATCGAGGAAATTGTTTCCCTTTAGTCAGTTCTTCAGCAACACCAATAAAATAATTATTAAAACTTTCGGCAATATGTTTTGGATCATCTATTATGCCATCACTAGTTTTTAAAATTTTAGGCACTGTCTTGACACTTTTTAGTTTAATGTATGGCTTCAAAGTTGACCATACATTATTAGGGGTCGAGTTTTTTAGCTTACTTTGAAAATAGTTTGACTTTGCTTCACGAATTAAGGTAATAACTTTGTTTCTTTGAATCCGAAATAGCTCTTGGTACTTGTCTCTATATATGGACGTTCGTACTTTAGTCTTAAGCCTGTCTCTATAATAAATTTGCTTTTTAATAAATGGATTGAGCCAAGGGGAATTTTTAATGCCAACATATTTTTGTTTAGTAGGAGCATGTATATCAAGCTCAGTTTTAATAGTAGAGTTAAGTATATTGATTCCTATGTCAGGGTTCGTGATTTTACACTGTGCCATAGCTAAGTTATTTTGAATTGCTTTCACGAATTTATCTGTGTCTAAGTTAGAGAAATTTCTGGTTTTAACTATATGTTTTGCAATTTTAGTACTTCTTTTTCGCGTGTAATTAGAACAAGGTCGTGATCGGATATTCCAACAGGGATAACCTCCACTTTCGTAACTCTATTTGGGGTATTTGTAAACACATGATCGATAAGTGTTCTGGATTCAAACACTCTATGAAATAGAGGTGTAAGTCTACACCTTTTTAACTCTTTTTGGTGGTGCTAAATTCAACACCATTTCCAGTGTTGGTTTACAACCCAAAGGGTGTTAAATTACACACTCTAAGGTGTTCTTTAACACCTTTAAAATTAGTTTATATGGATCGAAATTTGACACCGTTTCAGTTGTTCCTTTACACCACTGAAAGGATTTAATAACACTTTTAAGCAATGGGTGTCAATGATAAGAGTGTCGCATAAAACCTTTAAGAGTGTCGCATAAAACCTTTAAGAGTGTCGCATAACACCTTTAAGAGTGTCGCATAACACCTTTAAGAGTGTCGCAAAACATCTTTAAGAGTGTCGCTTAACATCTTTAAGAGTGCCGCATAACACCTTTCAGAGTGTCGCTTAACACCTTTAAGAGTGTCGCTTAACATCTTTCAGAGTGTCGCATAACACCTTTCAGAGTGTCGCAAAACACCTTTAAGACTTTGGCTTAACACCTGTCGGAGTGTTGCATAATACCTTTAAGAGTGTCGTATAACACCTTTAATAGTCTCACTTAACACCTTTAATAGTCTCACTTAACACCTTTCAGAGTGTCGCTTAACACCTTCAAGACTGTCGCTTAACACCTTTCAGAGTGTCGCATAACACCTTCAAGAGTGTCGCATAACACCTTCAAGAGTGTCGCTTAACACCTCTCGGAGTGTTGCATAACACATTTAAGAGTGTCGCATAACACCTTTCAGAGCGTTGCATAACACCCTAAGAGTGGGAGTTTTTTAGAAGGATAGTAGAAATAACACTATATTGACGGAGAAAATACTATGGATAGCTACATTTTGACCACTCATGAGGCATAATTTACTGTTTAATTACTGTTTGAGCATTCGCTATTCCGCAGAATTGTTAGCATTTAGTGCAATACTCATAGCAAGGTTTCACCTTGAGAATGTTTATTCTCCTTTAAAGAGGAAAATTCTCACGTGCAGAACTATACCGCTTTAAGTAAGGGGTATTTCTGGGATGAAGTGTGCAACTGCATATAAAGTTGGCAGTTTGATCAACTTAAAATGCAGTGTAAAACTGCATGAAAAATAGATAAATTTTCCCGTATTCTACCTTCTGAAAAAGAGGCAGAAAGTTTTCGATTTGTACAAATGCAATGGAAATTAAATTGGTTTTTGAGGCCATAATATTCAGGCAGTAGATTTAGACGTTCTTGTTAAATTTAATAATCTCTTTTCAGTAAGAGTTTTTCAAGCACCAGAATCACGTTTAACCTAATTTACTCTACAACATTTACAAAAACAAAACCCTTTTTGTACTCTAATTTTTCTAAAAATAAAACATGTCAGAAAAGCAAGTGCCCCACATGTTGGCCTGTCAACACTAGACTAGAGGTCTAAAAATGGTCTCTACATGGTTTAAACTAAACATCATACCAGTAATAGTTTTAATTTAGGTGTATTATGGTTAATTTTTTTCAGAGCAAACGTGCTATAGAGAAAAATCTATCCCGTTTACCAGTCCCTTTACAGATTCAGCGTTCATGGCGCTACTTATGATATCACTTCAATCCTAATTTTTTTAGAATAAAAATACTAGCGTTGTGGTTTTAAAACCTAGAGACCATCAGAGACCATTTGATTATTGCCATAAGATTAGCAAACACCACAAGGCAGGGCTGCCATCGGAGGTGGTTTCCCTCACACCAAGAAGCACCGTTAGAGGCAGTGGGAGTTGGCCAGCCTTCCGCGTGTAGCTTGCGTGTAGTGACCGGGGCTTCGTCTGGTGCTGCCTAATGCCAATATTAATGAACTCTGTCTATATTTATTCAAAACCAAGGAAATGAATATAAAAAAATCATCAAAAACAAAACTAAATATAGATGGCGCAACAAAGAAGGTTAATTTAATGTTAAGTGTACACGGCGCCCACACTCTTCCTAATAGGCTCAAAGTGGTGGGCTTCGGTTGAATAAAAACATTTAGAAAACCCTAATAATAACAAAATTTATTCTGATCTAAAATTGCTTACTTCTGCTGATATAAATTTGAAATACAAACAAAACTTTCATTAAAAACCCATTAATATCTCAACAATTTACTTTAAATTGTTGATTAACCCCGATTTAAATATAAGATTATCCTTTTAAGCATCATTTTGCAATAATATCAAAGGATATGTTATTGATTATGGCTTATTTCACCTTTCTTTTACATTTAGATAAGCTAGCAAATGGTTAAATAAGGTATGCCCTTGCTACTCTGTTATTATCGGAGAGATATTAGCATTATACACTCTCGCTAAGTGCCGTCTTTTGACGCTCTTTTCTATTTTGTGAAAGCCGAACTGGGCGCGGGAGTTCGGTCCAATGGTACATCGCAAGGTTGGTTCCCATTGTAAATTCTGTTCAATGGTAGGGAAAAGACATGACCATCTGAAGATGTATTTTCATTAATGGTAACTCTTTATCGTTAAATAACCAGAAACCTAACTTTGTAACTTCGCCAACATTATTGATTCAGGCCTGATCGCGCTCCTATTTCGAGAAATTTTTCGGTACCTTTAAATTCACCGAGTGCAAAGAAAATATACGCTCCGGGAATGGAAGGTATGTCTCGGGGTTGGGTTGACCAAGGAACTTCCGGTCTATGCAATTTCAATGTAGCCTGCCTTTGGAGCGTACTAGGAGGGGAGAGACAAAAATTTACACTAGAGGAAGCTACACTTTCCATTCCTGGGGCGTGTATCTTCTTTGCCGAGTGCGTCCGAAAGGGGCGCGCTTTTGAACCTAAATTTCCTGCGAAATTTGAAACGCAGCAAAACTTGGCGTGAATATCCAAATAGTAGACGATGGCCATTCCCTTTTTAAAGGGCTGAGGGATGAGATTAGATAATAGAACATCAAGAATTATTAGAAAATTAGGGAATCGTTGTGACTTCTGAATATAAAATAAGGAATTTAAGAATGAAAAAAACCTTTCTATTCGTTTAATTTTTCTAGTAAGATTTTTATTTTATCTCATTAAGAGTGTCGCCTAACAATATTAAGAGTGTCGCCTAACACTATTAAGAGTGTCGCCTAACACTATTAAGAGTGTCGCCTAACACTATTAAGAGTGTCGCCTAGCACTATTGAGAGTGTCGCCTAGCACAATTAAGAGTGTCGCCTAGCACTATTAAGAGTGTCGCCTAACACTATTAGGAGTGTCGCCTAACACTATTAGGAGTATCGCCTAACACTATTAGGAGTGTCGCCTAACACTATTAGGAGTGTCGTCTAACACTATTAGGAGTGTCGCCTAACACTATTAAGAGTGTCGCCTATCACTATTAGGAGTGTCGCCTAACACTATTAAGAGTGTCGCCTAGCACTATTAAGATTGTCGCCTAACACCTTTGAAAGTGTCGCCTAACACCTGTAAGAGTGTCGCCTAACACCTGTAAGAGTGTCGCCTAACACCTTTAAGAGTGTCGCATAACACCTCTAAGAGTGTCGCCTACCACCTGTAAGAGTGTCGCATAACACGTTTAGCAGTGTTTTATAATGGTACAATACCGCCTGATTACCAATTTTTTAGTTATTTTATTTAAAGGAAAAATATGTTCTTTTATGAATATCATCTTTAAATAACAAATAATTTTTTACTCTAATATTCAAACATTAATGGAAATGAAAGACCTTATTTAAGAAACCAGACATAAATTTCCATGTTTAGTTTCAAAGGGTGTTTTTAAAGTGTTACTTTACACTGAATTTACACCTTAAATTGGCCACAAAAACTCAAGGTAATAAAACTCTTTTTTTTTGGGTGTTTTTACGGTGTAAAAAAGGGAGTATTCTAAATTTACACTTTTTTAACACATTTTTAACACTTCAATTTTTTAGAGTGTAGAGCTAAGCCTAGGCTTACGCGAAATTTTCAGGAGCGAAAAAGCATGCGACCGTCTCACTCCGTTAAATATGATCCTACGTTGTTTTCGAGGGGATTTGGCAATAACGGAGAGCAAATTTCTTTGCGACCGAACGGCATAAGGCATAGTGACTAAATGAAGACATGGCTAAACACCCGTCTATTATTATAATTATTTGGGAATGTAAACTTCGCAAGGGTTGTCGGGAAATATTCCAGTCCTAAGTCTATGATTCTCGGGACATCTTTGGTGTAGATCGAATAATAAATATACGAAAGGTAAACTAGTAGCGTCACGGTAGGCGTCGACAGCGAAACGCCATTTATCGGCAAACATTTGTCTAGCTATTATTGAACTTTGCAATTTGTCTCTAGGAGATTTCATAAGTATAAGATAATGAGCGTTCAAAGAAACATCTCTAGAGTCTTTGGATCGATGGAATACGTTTTGGACGATATAAATTACGCTCAAGTTGCGATGATGCGTTCCCTTGGTAAAAAGAGACCCAACTTCTCCTTTGTTCTCGGTCATCAAGTCATCGATGATTAAAAGGCAAGGCTTACCACCTGTATATTCTGACAGGAGCAGATGACAAAGGAGTCTCGGACGCTAGCTTCCATAATGTAGAGGGCAACTTTGCAATTTGTCTCTAGGAGATTTCATAAGTATAAGATAATGAGCGTTCAAAGAAACATCTCTAGAGTCTTTGGATCGATGGAATACGTTTTGGACGATATAAATTACGCTCAAGTTGCGATGATGCGTTCCCTTGGTAAAAAGAGACCCAACTTCTCCTTTGTTCTCGGTCATCAAGTCATCGATGATTAAAAGGCAAGGCTTACCACCTGTATATTCTGACAGGAGCAGATGACAAAGGAGTCTCGGACGCTAGCTTCCATAATGTAGAGGGCAATGAGATCCGCGAACGTCACGGTTATTAACCAAAATCATTACGCCAGTGCCACCACTCGTAGGAAATTTGAGCTTTATTTTCCAACCAATAGCGTGGCTGCAAAGTCTCGAAAGGAGATCTGGGAAATAGCGTCTGGAGACTCTTTTTAAAAATACGTATCGTCTGCTTATAATTAGCCTAGGCTTAACGAGTATTAGAGTTAAAAAATGGATTTCAAAGGCTTTTTAATCTTTTTTGGGACTAAAATTGATAATGAAAAACCCAGCGAGTAACGTATGTACACTATTAAAAAACTAAAATGTGTTTCAGTGCCAATTTTTTCTAAATTTCTTCTTGAATTAAATGATAGCTACAAGAGGTTGGGAAAAGAAATCACTCACGATCTTATAAAACCCAAAAAGTAAGAGACAGTGATTTCGTTTCCAACCTCTTGTAGCAGTCAATTAATTCAAAAGAACTACGGAATATTTTGGCCCTAAAACACATATATAACATTGTGTTTCGGCATCTTTTAAAACCTTGCTTTTATCTTTTGAAAACCCGACCCCAATCATTCCAGTGGGCACAGATTGTTAATTAAGACTTGGCTTACCTGGGTTTCTCTGCTAGTTTGGACTTAATTTGACTATTTAGTAGGTTGAAGTCACAAAATGTAGTCTTATCTTTTATCTTAATACCAACGGTTACAGCTGTTTGAATAAAGTAATTATATTGTGTATATTTATGTCGCGATCGGATAAGACGAACCTCAGTATCCACCGTTAGCCCGTTATTACAAAAAAAAATTCCCAGCAGACTTTGGTGCCAGATATAGTCCACCAAAAACATCGTCTGCTATAATGTCTGATAGCGCCTCTATGGCAAACGATACCGCTACAGCTGTGACGTACGCGGGTGCCATTGCCCTCTATATTGTGGAAGCTAGCGTCCGAGACTCCTTTGTCATCTGCTCCTGATTCTGATAAATCTGGCATACCTTGTTTGAAAACCACAAATTTTCTCAAACTTTCGAAAAAAGGTTGCCATTCACCGTAGAACCAATGTATTTCGCTTATGTTAGGGGAAAACATGGCTTCCCTATTCTCTAATATTTTTAAAACTAATTGAGTTTTCCCGCTTTGAGACGGGCCTGCTATCACCATGTTAAAAGGATGGTAGAAAGGATACATGACCTTACCCTATGACTTTCAACGAACGAATGAGATAAAGATTGTAAAGGGTTTGTATATATATATATATAGATGAGATCGACAAGAAAATGACACAATTTTGAAAATACAAGGCAAATTTAAGGAATCATTGACGAAAAAAATTGTTAATCACAGGACATTTCACCGAGACGAAAATGACTAATTGACAATATTGATCAAAAAACAATATGGCTAGACTTTATATAATGACTAAATACATGTTGACTAGATAAATATATAAATAAATAAATATCACCGGGACTGACTAGATAAATAAATAAATAAATAAATAAATAAATAAAAAAGAAGAAGAGACCCCTCACAGAAATAGATACTGTCGAATGTGCTCAAACTCGGTAACCGTAAGGTAGCGTGCGGAAATCTTCAATTAACCTTACCTTATCCACCACAGTTCTATAAACCTTGGATTGGTCGACACTTATAACAGTGTGATCAGCCTTTCGGCGAATTTGCTTGGTGATTGGTACTTGGATTGGTTCCGCCGGCGGATCGTAAATGCCTATAAGACCCATTAACCTATCCATGTTAACCAAATCTCTGGTGGTATGGTTAAGTCGGAACCCCTTAACCTTCATCTCGACGGCTGTCGATCCAGTATCAGGGTTCACAACTCGGTATGCGTAGTTCTTACATCCACCACTCGCATATTCTTCGATGTAGACCTGGGGTCCGTACTTTTCAAGCTCATTGGTCATTTCACCGAGGAAATTCCCAGTTTCGATTTCGACGCCCCCTGGTGTGTAAACGTACTGTATCGAATCAGTGTCCGTATGTAAAACAGACTCACCCAAGCGTTCTAAGTAGGAATAAAGCTTAATCCTGGCCATGGCAGTGGTGTACGCTGCGATCGGAACACTGACATTTTTATTAATTGGGTCAATCTCGTTGATATAACACCACTTAGCAACGCAAATGTCGTTGCTAACTGGTATCAACATCTTGACCTCAATTGCTGGGTCATAGAAATATTTAAAGAACTTCTGTGTATCATCAAAGACTTCAACCTTGTCCAGCCGAGTCCTCTCACCAAATTTGCCCCAAAACGAATTCAAACACAGTTTGGCGATGGTACGCTTGTCAGCGTTCTTCTCGATACAACTACGATCAAGTTTTACCCCTTCCTTTTCGTAGTACTCGGCTACGTATTGGTCTTTCTGCGCTTGGGTTACTACGTCAGAAAGCCAGCCGCTACTCTCCTGATTTAACTTCAGAAAGCAGTTGACGTAATTGTTTAAAAGCCCGCCTGATTTAGTTACGGGGTCGTACTGAGATATTTTGTACGACCAGGCTTCGTGGATTTTAACAACCACGTAACCCTTTCTAACCGCTAAATGGACTTCGTCCGCCACAAACGTCCCCCTAATAACTCTTTCCTCGTCGGAATGTGTGCAATCCCCTAGATATTTATTTTCAGCGCACAGCTGACACAGGGCAAATCACAATTTCCCCCCGATCTTTTGGGGTAAAACTGGGTGGAAGAGGTTACGAGGGGGCAGGATATCCAGTTTAATAAAACCTTCAATCTCGTTAATGGGTGGGAAGTTGTCTGTCAAGATCGTAGGGTGGCCGTAAGGTAGTTTACCGTATTTGTTACACCATGGATATAGACTAGTGACGTCGACATATCGAATCTCCTCTCCCTGCTTAACCTTATGATGAAGACACAGAGCGGAAGTACGTCCCCCGAAAAATGCGTTACGGGGATTGAGTGGTTCCTGTTGTGTATCTAGTAGGCCAATAATAGAGCTAGATAAGATGCGATAAAGTAGATAAAAAACAAGACTTACACATATATAAGCGTCGGCGGGAATAACGAGGGATCACTTGGGATCTCGACAGTAGAACCATAATGACAGTAGTAATTGTAAAATAGAACTAGTCGTAAATGTAAATAAAAGTTGTTTTACCTAAAGTAAATGTGTCTCACTTAAATACACAACAAAATGGCGACGGAGGCGAGATACTGGTGAGACGAAAACTAGACCCCAAGAAGTCAACCTTCATACCATCTGACGAACAAGTACTATCATAAGGAAGACAGCACTTTACCATGTCAACGTTAGGACGATTAGAACCATTCGACGGGACGCAGGAGCCATGGAACCAGTACGCAGAGAGATTAGACGCATACTTTTTGGCGAACGATATCACCCTCATGGAAAAGAAAAGAGCAATACTCATGACGGTCCTGGATCATAAAACGTATGCGCTACTACGAAATCTAATTTTACCAACAGCTATGAAGGACAAAGAGTACAGTGATCTGGTCGAGGAGCTCAAAAACCATTTTAACCCGAAGCCGTCAAGAATGGCTGAGAGACTACGCTTCCATAGAAGGGACCGCAGGCAGAGGGAAACCGTAGCAACGTATGTGGCGGAGTTAAGACGATTGTCCGAGCATTGCCAATTTACGGCACGACTAGACGAAGAGTTATTGGACAAATTGGCATGGGGCATTAACGACGACGCTATGCAGAGGAAGTTACTGGCCGAGGAAGAAGGCCTGACCCTGTAAACAAAGAATACCAAAGAGATGAGAACTCCGAATGAGGACATCCATGAGCAAATCGACGTTAACTTTTTATCGCAGAGGCATAAAGGAAGGAACACTCAGTGGGGAATCCCGGAAGCCACCAGATATGACCAGCGCAGACCGGAAAAATGCGAAAGATGCGCAAGATCTGGGCATGCGAGTGCAGACTGCAGGTTCATAAGAGAAATTTGCCATAACTGCCAGCTGACAGGACACATAGCCAGAGCATGTTCGCGGCGCAAGAATAGTCCACCTCGACGCATTAATAACGGGAGAGGCAAGATCAATCGAGTCAATGAAGACGGATACAGCGGTCCAACATTGGCTGAGGATGAATACGATTATCAATTGGCGGAATACGATTTTCCAGTTCACAACATAACCTTAGCAGATTCTGACGAAGATGTACCACCACCCGACACCGTTTGGCTGGAGATAAATGGGAAGAAGATACCGTTCGAAGTAGATAGTGGTTCGGGTCATACGATGCTCACTGAGGCCCACTTCAGGACGCTGCCGTATCAACAAGAAGTCCAAGCTTTCTCGAAGAAACTACGGTCGTACACCGGACATCCAGTAGACATCGCTAGACGCACAAGGGTCGATGTGAATTTCGAGGGAAGGTCAGCTGAATTACCACTGCTTCTGGTGAAAGGGGACGGCCCGAATCTGTGCGGAAGGAAGTGGCTATATTCATCGTTGAATATTTGCAAACCAGTGATTCAGGTAAATCACCTAGAGATGACCCAAAGAGCTCTATCCCTAGATCAAGTACTGGAAAAACATGAGACGCTGTTCTCACCCGGTTTGGGAAAGCTCGAAGGCGTAAGAGTTCACATCCATGTCAAGAAGGATGCTGTCCCGAAATTCTGCAAACCAAGAAGCTTACCGTTCCACATGAAGGACAAAGTGGAGGCAGAAATAGAACGTATGGAGAAATCGGAAATCATCAAGAGTATACCATTCTCGGAATTTGCATCCCCGATTGTACCGGTACAGAAAAGCAACGGTGAAATCCGCATCTGCGGAGATTTTAAGACTACAGCTAACCCAGTCGTCAACACAGAGATATTTCCTTTACCACGGGCAGAAGACATTTTCTCCAAGCTGGCGGGCTGTACAGTGTTTTCCCGGTTGGATTTGAAGGAGGCGTACAACCAATTAGTGCTCGACGAAGAATCAAAGAAGATCACAGTCATAAACACAACAAAAGGGTTGTTCCAATACGAACGTCTTCCAACGGGAATCTCATCGTCATCAGCGATATTCCAAAGACATATGGAGATGTTATTAAGTCGACACAAGAGGGTATCACCATTCCAGGATGACATTCTATTGGGTGGAAAAGACAAGGAAGAAAACTTACGAACCTTGGACTCAGTCCTGGGTATCCTCTGCTCAAATGGACTAAAGCTAAGGAAAGAGAAATGTAAATTTCTCCAAAAAGAAGTTGAGTTCTTGGGACACAAGCTGGACGCCCTTGGCCTACATGATATGACAAGCCAATTCCCCAGACCGCGGCAGCAAGAATCCAGCGATGGTCGTTATTATTATCGGCCTACAATTACGAGATACGTTTCCGGAAAGGGAATTTGAACGGAAATGCTGAGGCGCTCAGCAGGTTGCCTCTTCCCACATCAGTTGAAAGAACGCCTGTACCTTCCGAGTACGTCTTGCTAGTAAAGGAATTAAACGAAGGTCCAATCACCGCGGAAAAATTAGAACAGCATACCAGAATGGATGCAACTCTACGACAAGTCCGGGAACACATGTCTAGCGGTTGGCCTACACGAAAAATGTCACCCGAGTTGGAAGTCTACAGGAAGCTGAGTTCGGAACTATCTAACAACAATGAAGCCATATTACGAGGAAACAGAGTCGTAGTCCCGAGGGCTTGTCGACAAGAATTGTTGAGAGAGCTGCATAGTTCTCATCAGGGGATCGTTAGGATGAAAGCTGTCGCAAGGTCAAGAATATGGTGGCCTGAGATCAATGATGACATAGAAAGAATGGTGAAGGGATGTACAATCTGCCAAGAAGCGGCTCCCATGCCTCGATCCCAACATCAACCATGGCCAGAATCAACAAAACCGTGGCAGAGGGTTCACGCAGACTTCGCCGGCCCGGTCGAAGGAAAGTTCCTGCTCATTATAGTTGATTCATTCACCAAATGGATAGAGGTTCAAATAACATCGACCACATCAACTGAGGCGGCCACGACGGCTCTAAGAGAGAATATTGCAAGATATGGTATCATGCAGGTCCTCGTAACCGACAACGGCCCTTGTTTCACAAGCCACGACTTTCAAGAGTTCACCAAACAGAACGGAATCGAACACCTTCGCACAGCACCATACCACCCAGCGTCCAATGGCCAAGCGGAGAGGTCAGTCCGCACCATAAAAACAAGTCTAAAGAAGATCGGTGGAGGTTCAAGCGAGGCCATAGACACTATCAGTGAAGGAATGGGCACTTTTCGCAAAGGAACCCTTCACACAAGATTGTCACGAATTCTCATGAATCATCGGAAAACTCCAACAGCAACAGGCCTATCTCCTGCGGAAATGATGTTTGGACGATCCATCATATCGCGGATTGATCTATGCCATCCAAGGAGTCGATTTCAACATAGTCCAGAGATTTCCGAATCAGCAACCATTGAGGAAACTAGACGAGGCAGTAAATCTAAGCAGTCATATCAAGTCAACGACGCCGTATATGCAAGGAATTTCGGGAATGGTCCAAAGTGGTTGCCAGGAACCATCGCATCCTAAAAAGGACAAGTAATGTTTGCCATTAGAACATCCACAACGACGATTCATAGACATCGCAATCAAGTACGACCCCGGTCTTTGCTGGTAAAAGAGACAAATACCACGCCATCAACTTCAACAGGGAAGGAAGATTTGACATGGACTCCAGACATTCAACCAGCACAGTCAGATCTGACATGGACTCCAGACATTCAATCAGCACAGTCGAGCAAGTCACAGATGGCGAATCCTGTTCAATCGACGGCAGAACACGTAATCCAGTCTAGTAGTTCTCAAAAGGCGAATCCGGTCCAACCAACCCTCATCACATCTCCCAACCCAGTCGAGCCGGAAACAGCACCAACAAAGCGTTTCTATAGTGCAAACGCAACCAGAGGAAAGTCATTCGCGATCAACTCGGGATACGCATGAGGATAGCGCAGCGACAAGGTTGAAAGATCAACGTCCACAAAGAACCCGGAGAGAACCGCTGAGATATGAAATGGAGTTCCCACAAATCATTTTCAAAAAGAGGGGAAAGTAATGTTGTGTATCTAGTAGGCCAATAATAGAGCTAGATAAGATGCGATAAAGTAGATAAAAAACAAGACTTACACATATATAAGCGTCGGCGGGAATAACGAGGGATCACTTGGGATCTCGACAGTAGAACCATAATGACAGTAGTAATTGTAAAATAGAACTAGCCGTAAATGTAAATAAAAGTTGTTTTACCTAAAGTAAATGCGTCTCACTTAAATACACAACAGTTCCCACGCATCGATTTGGATATGAATAGAAGATAGAAAGGTGTTAATTTCGGGCTTTTGCTCCCTCAATTTGTGGAATACACATTCCCACAATTCGACTACCTTATACCCCAGCTCCCTAAGTCTCTTATTACAGTTCAAAGTATCAGTATAGCGGGAGTGTAAAGTTTGGGTGACGTCACCGTGCAAAACCAGGTCTCTGTTTACCGGGAAACAGGCTCTACACCCGTGCCAAAAACAACCTTGGAATTGGTAGACGACCTTTTGATCTGCGCCAAGATCGTCTACTAGAAGCCCGTCGACTTTAATGTTCAAAATTTTTGGTTCCGAACCGTTAAAAGCCGACTTAATAATGACCCCGCGCTTATGGGCTTCCCACCTCAACCACTCGATGGCTACTTCAGATTGAGGGTCTTTCATTCTATAGCCGTGAGGTGGAACAATTCCAATTGAATTTGGCGCTAGGTGGTCCTTCCTGAAAACGGCGTTGCAAAGCCCGGCAATTGTCACGGCAGTGTTAAAAGGGTTAACGTCCGCAATCTTCTCAAAAATCTCCCTGTACTTTAAGCACCCCTCTCTTAAAATCCTAACGTCCAAACGGCAATAATGGATCAACTCTTCAACATAGTTGAAAACTTTTTTGGCTTCAACTTGTTCGTTGTACCATGAAATTAAAACCGAACGTTGTTTTTCGGTTAGCCTGTCTGGCGCGTAAGATTCTAAAAGAGGCATGCTTTCCCTCAAGACATAATTTGTACTCGTAGGATCTTTTGGATCAAACACGTGTTCGGGAACAAAGTTGAAGAGCAAGTGGGGGAAATGTCCCTTATTTAAAATAGGGTCTAAGCCGAAAGTGGATACAAAGCTAGATAAGGGGGAGGGGATGAAATTTAAACTATCTATAAATGTCAAATTCTCATATCGAATTTGCATAATCTTCGTTCCCGTCATTATCACTTGAGGACGCCACGCTTTGATGGCTAACATGGCTTTGTACAGAAATTGTAGATCATAGCCCTTCGCATTATGGGCAATGACAATTATTTTGGGAGAATTGTGGAATTCTTGAAGATAATTTAAAAAATCCAGAACAGGATCATTCCCGAGAAACACCCGTTCTCGAGGGCCGCAGGTGGCGCAAGTAAATTGATCAGATTTCTCGAGAATGCATTGATCACAGATTTTTTGAGAAATACATAAGACAGGAGTGTGTAGGAAAGCATTAGGGTTTGAAGGGTCTGGGGTATTTTGAACACATTCGAGATCATAAAAGATAGTAACCGACGGATGGGTCTTAGCTTTTTTAGCCGCAGGGTGGGCTTTAGAGTCGGTAACCTGCATAAAACAATAGTGGGGGTGTGGGTTGAATTTGTTACAGATGACGCAATAGACTTCCCCGCAGTTGTGAGGTGACTTGCGTTTCCCCATATCTATTGTTTTTGCGCAACGGGGGCATTTAAAAACCCTTTGGCATACGGATAAAGTTTTGCTTCCACTAGCCTTATGGGCGTCAAAGCATTCTTGCCCCCTAAAGTCGCGATGGCAGGTTCCGCATCTAATTTCACCCCCCCCCCACGCATTCCTCGGCCCTTTGGCAGGAATAACAATACTTGATGCAAGCGTGGTTAAAACAGTGGCGGCTTAAGTCAAGTGGAGGCCCCAAGCGGTAACCATTTTGGGGCCCCCAAACTCAAGATATTAAAATTAAATAGTAGTTGTAAGAAGGAATTTATATAAGAAGGCCTAAAATAGCGTCCGTTGCGCGTGTGATAGTCGACAATCCCCCCTTAATGGGTGGGGGTGGAAAAGGAGCCGGGACTTATTATTTTATCTTACATCGTTTTTTTTGGGTCGCCTGAGAGCGCTCCGAGATCGCTCCAAATTTACGTGTTACGTCATCGCTCTAGCTCGGAGGACCGAATGTAGTTGCTCCGAATGAAAGACAAAAGCTTTTTCAGAGCGGTTTGTGACGTCTTCAGGCGCCCCGTCTCTAGACTCGGAGCGGTTAGAATCAATCCGGGAGGAAACCGGGAGTGAGCGACTGGGTCATTGTAAGACGCGCCGCCGTCTCGGAGCAGCTCGTTTTACCGCGATCTCTGATCAGAAAAAGGCTATATGTTTTTCACCATCTATTTCTTTTACCTTTTCGTTAAGCCTTGGTTTGGTTTTTGGAACTCGCGAAATCATAGGTACACTTGATTCGATTTAGAAACAATTACAGAACGAACGATTTTCACGTAGAGACACATATTCAAAATCCATCAAGTTATGTATGTTCAAAACCTTTAACTAACTTGTTCATGGCAATTAAAAGCAACCGTCGTAAAGTTTCAGCAAAGAGGAGAGAAAGACGGAGAGAGAATCGGTATAGGCAGCCGTGATCCATGCGTGGTGAAAACGGGGTTAAATATACGGTACACCGCGGCGCCTGAGCGCAGCTTTCTCGCGCATAGTTGACGTAGGGGATGACAGAGATAAGGCGAGGAGGTCAATCCCCCATGCGCAAAGGATGTGCGTCCTAAAACTAAACGAACCGAAAAATGTTTTTACTACCCCCCCCCCTATTTTCCCATTTTTCGGCAGATTTTATAAAGCGCGTTTCTATCTCCCTCTCTCTCTCCTCCTTGGTTTCAGCACCACGGGCAGCCTCCATTTTCTGTTTTCTTTGCTCGAGGTTTGCTTTTTCTCTAGTCGGAATCATTCGCGTCCGTATAACCTATCCCCATGGGATCCAATGGGAAAGCGCAGAGCAATGACGGGCATGAAAGGGGTGGGGCTTACTTGTCCACTGACACCGGCGTAAGAGTAGAAGCGTAAAATCTCGCGACTTAGGTCTTCTTATATAAATCCCTTCTTGGTATAATACTGAAAGGGAAAATATTCGTCATTTATTTCCTTTTAAAACTATTAGTCTCTTCCATTTTTTACTTAAAAAAATGGTTAATTTATTGTTAATTAATTCTGCTCAATTCGGGGCCCCATGGCATCCCGGGGCCCCTAGCGGCCGCTTAGTCCGCTTACCGTTAAACCCGCCACTGGGTTAAAATCTAAGTTGTTGTACAGACTGTTAAAAAAGTCTTTGCGCGTTGCGTTTTTCGCACATATTTTACAATATTTCAAAAACTATTCAAGCTAGCGCTCTGGAATAAAGTGCGTTATAAAAGTTTTGAATTTCTCTTTCATATTTTACCCGTTCCAAAGTTGTCCTTTGCATACTTATACCGAAAACCGGAAATGTCAAAATTATCAACTTTGAAAATATTGGATTCTCGAAGATATAAATGCGATTTTCGGAATCCTTGGGGTCGATTCATATTTGAAAAGTGTTCACCAAATTCAATTCGGATGAATAGGTCACGAGTAATCAGCCTTTATTCAAAATCTGGCAAACTTGGTTAGATTGGCGATAATTCATAATCGAGTATCGAATCTTTGTCCATCAAAAACTTGCAGAGGTTAACGGTAATAGTTAGAATAGGGCGCTGTCGGTTAGCTGTGGCATAGGGGCTAGCCACCACCCCTCTATTCATTGTAAAGGCGTTAGATAAGTGGCAATAAGTCGCAAGATGACTTGGTCCAATTAGCTAGCTGAACTTATAATGCTTGTTAGATGTTATGACACTTTATGCATATATATATGATTGGTCTTTTGGCGCAATACTTTGAAACAAATCAGACGTTCATTAAAGGGATGGTGAAGTGGAAAATAAAGTAATTTTTTATTAATTCTTCTATAAGACCAATCTGCATCGTGAAACATCCAGGAAATAACACCGAACGATTTTTAAACGACAATTAGTTTGAAATTTCATGGATAATTTTAAATAGGGATCGCCGACCAATCGCGTAGCGCCCCGCCTTTTTATCAACAATTTTCTCTTGGCACGCTCCGTGTTTAATAAATTTATCGCGAGACTTGAAAAAATTTGCACGATGTGACAATTGTGGCGCGAGACATGGAGTGTGCCACGAAAATTTTGTTAACGCAAAGGCACGGCGTTACGGGATTGATCGGAGATACTTTTTTGAAATTATTCTTAAAATCTTAACCTAATTTGAATATTAAAATCAATGGGAGGTATTTCCTGAATTTTTCATTATGCATACTGGTAGAAGAATCAATAAAAAAATCACTTTATTTTCCACTTCCCACTCACGAGATCCCTTCAAATTGACATATTCGACTATTCCAAATAAGAAACAACTTCAGAGGAGAGGGCTTCTATGCTAGGAATGTTCGCTACGCGATTGAGCTTCGCTAAACGGAGCCTGAGGTTGGCTATAGCCTCCCGCGTTTAGCGCAAATGTGAGGCCAGGGATAGATTTAAATTTAGAAGTGGGAATAGAGAATAGAGTAATCTAGGAACGCGTCAAATTCCCGGACCCCCTTCCACGGAAAGGAGGGGTATGAAAGAAGAGGCGTGTCAAAGCGACAAAGGTAAAAAGGAATAACGTATTTTTTGCCGATCCCGTCAGTAACGTCATAAAAACCTAGTTTAAGTGAGCTAATGTGAAATTTTAAACTTTTTATTACGGGTTGGAGGGAGAGGCTCTATACTGGGCTATGAGTCGGACTGAATTAAACGCTAACCGTTCTCGAATCCTGCCTCTAAAATTAAATCTATCTCTATTGAGGCTTAATAATAAAGCCGACCACAACCAAAGCATGGGCAAAGGCGTATTTCACAACTGACGTTCAAAGCTACCGATGGAAAAACCTAAAAATTAAATGAAAAAAAATTAATGCCGGTAAGAATGATCACAACTGAAAATAACAGCTAACAGCTAAAACGAACGCGAACGGTAAACACTTGAAGTTGGCCTCTCTGCGCTGCTGGTCTGCTACTCCTTTCGTTTATTTTCTATGGCAAAAATACTAACTTTGGAAGGAATGGGATATTAGGGCATTTGTGTTTTAACTTTTTAAGACTTTTATTGTGTAGGAAAGAAAAAACGACCTTGTTTAAAGAAACTTTGGATAAATTTTAATATTTAGTTAAAAGTTGAAATTTTTTTATAAAATTTGGACGAAAATATTTAAATAACAAGACTTCCTTTGAGTTTCAAATTGAAGAATGTTCGTGTGCTTTATTGAACTATTTTTTTCAAAAAAGACAGTCACTTTCAGTTTTAATTGTTGCTTTTATTGGACATCCCCTAGTCGTTAAAGGAAGGATGAAGAGGAAAAATAAAGTGATTTTTTGATCGAATTTTCTTATTATGAGACCATTATATGCACAGTGAAACATCCAGGAAATACAGTCTCCGAATGATTTTAAAATTCAAATTAGGTTCATATTTTAAAGATAATTTGAAGTAAGCACCACTGACTAATAGCTTAACGCCCTGCCTTCCTGTTAACAAAATTTCCGTTGCACGCTCTATATCTCGCGCCACGATAGTCACATCGCAAGCAACTTTTATTAAATCTCGCGATAAATTTCATTCGGCATGGAGCATGCCACGAGAATTTTGTCAATAGGAAGGCAGGGCGTTACGCGATGGGTCGGAGGTCATTATTTCAAATTTTCCGTAAAATCTGAACCTAATTGGAGTTTCAAAACCATTCGGAGATATTTTCTGGATGTTTCACTATGCAGAATGGTGTTATAATTAGTAGAAGAATCGATAAAAAATTATTTGATTTTTCATTTCACCCTCCCATTAAACACATTCTTAATCGTATTCTAAAAGACAGACATAAACTCTAATGAAATTAGGAAGTAAAGCATTGTAATATTAAAAATAGAGATGCGCCCTGTTCGGTGGTATTTTTTTCTCCGTATGAGTAACCAGCCCACGTCGTGACCGGTAATAATATTAATAACCTGATAGTTATTCTTGACTAACTTAAAACATAGTTCTAGTGTATGGTTTCAGGCTCAGCAGGACAATTGTCCAACCCATACGTCCCGACTCGTTGCAAGATTTTTGGAGAACGAAGGAATTAACGCTTTGGATTGGCCCGACTTGAACCTGATTTAGCGTTTATGTCTGTCATTTAATAAAAGATTAAAAATGTGTTTAAGGGCTACGGGAGGTTAAGTAAAATATTAAGCTACAATTGAAACTAAAAGTGACAGTCTTGTTTGTAATAGATAGTTCAAGAACGCAGACGGTATTTCCTGGATGTTTCACTATGCAAAATGGTCTTATAATTAGAAGAAGAATCGATAAAAAAATCACTTTATTGTCCTCTTCATCCTCCCTTCAAGGACTAGGGGATGTCCAATAAAATATCAAGCAACAATTCAAGCTGAAAGTGACTGTCTTGTTTGTATAAAATAGTTCAATAAAGCACACGAGCATTCTTCAATTTGAAACTCGAAGGAAGTCTTGTTATTTTAAAATGTTCGTCCAAATTTTATAAACATTTTTCAACTTTTAACTAGTTATCAATAATGATATTAATAGTTATCCAAAATTTCTTTAAAAAGGCTAGTTATCTTTCCTACACAATTAAAGTCTTAAAACACAAAATGGCCTAATATCCCAATACCTCCCAAAGTTAGTATTTTTGCCATAGAAAATAAACGAAAAGAGTAGCAGACCAGCAGCGCAGAGAGGCCAACTTCAAGTGTTTACCGTTCGGGTTCGTTTTAAGCTGTTAGCTGTTATTTTCAGTTGTGATCATTCTTACCGGCATTCATTTTTTTTTCATTTAATTTTTAGGTTTTTCCATCGGTAGCTTTGAACGTCAGTTGTGAAATACGCCTTTGCCTATGCTTTGGTTGTGGTCGGCTTTATTATTAAGCCTCAATAGAGATAGATTTAATTTTAGAAGCAGGATTCGAGAACGGTTAGCGTTTAATTCAGTACGACTCATAGCCCAGTATAGAGCCCCCTGCCTCCAACCCGTAATAAAAAGTTTAAAATTTCAGATTAGCTCACTTAAACTAGGTTTTTATGACGTTACTGACGAGATCGGCAAAAAATACGTTATTCCTTTTTACCTTTGTCGCTTTGACACGCCTCTTCTTTCATACCCCTCCTTTCCGTGGAAGGGGGTCCGGGAATTTGACGCGTTCCTAGATTACTCTATTCTCTATTCCCACTTCTAAAATTAACTCTATCCCTGGCCTCACATTTGCGCTAAACGCGGGAGGCTATAGCCAACCTCAGGCTCCGTTTAGCGAAGCTCAATCGCGTAGCGAACATTCCTAGCATAGAAGCCCTCTCCTCTGAAGTTGTTTCATATTTGGAATAGTCGAATATGTCTATTTGAAGGGATCTCGTGAAGCGCAAACGCCATCATGAATGAGATTTTCTCTAGTCTACAATGAATCGGGCTGAAGACCTAGACGTAATTAATATGAGTTCTAAATATTATGATATCATGGCCCAAATAACAAAATTTCCAAACCGCTTCTCCTCTTCAAAAGACGCGAGTTTTCTCTTAAAGGGAGTGGGAAGTGGAAAATAAAGTGATTTTTTTTATTGATTCTTCTACCAGTATGCATAATGAAAAATTCAGGAAATACCTCCAATTGATTTTAATATTCAAATTAGGTTAAGATTTTAAGAATAATTTCAAAAAAGGAACTCCGACCAATCCCGTAACGCCGTGCCTTTGCGTTAACAAAATTTTCCTGGCACACTCCATGTCTCGCGCCACAATTGTCACATCGTGCAAATTTTTTCAAGTCTCGCGATAAATTTATTCAACACGGAGCGTGCCAAGAGAAAATTGTTGATATAAAGGCGGGGCGCTACGCGATTTGTCGGAGATCCCTATTTAAAATTATCCATGAAATTTCAAACTAATTGTCGTTTAAAAATCGTTCGGTGTTATTTCCTGGGTGTTTCACGATGCAGATTGGTCTTATAGAAGAATTGAAAAAAAAATTACTTTATTTTCCACTTCACCATCCCTTTAATGAACGTCTGATTTGTTTCAAAGTATTGCGCCAAAAGACCAATCATATATATATATGCATAAAGTGTCATAACATCTAATAGAGAGCTGCAAAATGAAAATATTAACCTCCAACTCCTTCCAACTCCAAGGCGATACACAACAATGACTCCATTTCCTCCCAATGCCATAATCAAAAGTTTCAACTCCGCAGAACTCCGCCATGCGAAATGTAAAACTCCTCCCAACTCCACCCATGAAAATTAAAATTTCTTAAACTCCTCCCAACTCCACCCATGAAAATTAAAATTTCTTAAACTCCTCCCAACTCCACCCATGAAAATTAAAATTTCTTAAACTCCTCCCAACTCCACCCATGAAAATTAAAATATCTTAAACTCCTCCCAACTCCTTCCATGAAAATTAAAATTTATTAAACTCCTCCTAACTCCTCCCATGAAAAATAAAATTTCTTAAACTCCTCCCAACTCCTTCTAACTTCGTGCATTAAAACCTTTCTAGTTTCTAGTCTTTGGAAGATTTCTTTACTCTTTAGAATTGGAAAAATAGAAAGTTCAAGTAAAACGTGTAGCTCATTAGTTTTCTTTCAAACTTGGCCTGAGATTGATATCACGAGTGCTTATAAATTATGATTTTCAAATAAGGAATAATATTTACTCATACAATTCTTCTAGACTTTAAAACTTAAGATTTGGGGAAAAAGGCGCTACGCGTTGTCGTTCAGTCATATTTTACGCTTAGTTTCTTAAATTGGCTACTTAATTAAAATCGGACTGATTCGCTTCGCAAATGCTATTTTAAAGGACAAGTCCACAAACTTCACGAATCAAGAAATACTAACACTAGAGTTCATTCTGTTATAAGTTGTGCCTGCCAATATGCCTACTGCCTTACTTTAATACGCCTCAAAGCTAGAAAGGAGACTCTTTTCAATGGGTTTAAGAGAAAAGGAAAGCGCCCGCGGCCCCATTGTGTGAGAGACTCCAGAGGGGGCGTGTCACGTGGGGTTAAGGGTGAACAAAGAATTTCGTACGAAGCTTCAAAAGACAAATAACGCTAAGGTCCGCTTTTAAATTGGAGCCCTGCCACTTGGCAGACTTAAGTTTTCCAACTCCGTAGATTTCCATGTTTTAAGATAATTTTCCATTGCCTCCCAACTCCGCAATTATAAATATCATTATTCCCAGTGCCTCCCAACTCCGCACACGAAAACTTCCACTGCCACCCAACTCCAATTTTATCTCAGAAAAACATTTCCAACTCCTGGAGTTCCCATCGCTTAAACGCGGAACCCAGCGGGTTTCGGAGTTCTTCCACGGAGTTGCAGCTCTCTAACATCTAACAAGCATTATTACGACAAAGATTCGATACTCGATTATGAATTATCGCCAATCTAACCAAGTTTGCCAGATTTTGAATAAAGGCTGATTACTCGTGACCTATTCATCCGAATTGAATTTGGTGAACACTTTTCAAATATGAATCGACCCCAAGGATTCCGAAAATCGCATTTATATCTTCGAGAATCCAATATTTTCAAAGTTGATAATTTTGACATTTCCGGTTTCCGGTATAAGTATGCAAAGGACAACTTTGGAACGGGTAAAATATGAAAGAGAAATGCAAAACTTTTATAACGCACTTTATTCCAGAGCGCTAGCTTGAATAGTTTTTGAAATATTGTAAAATATGTGCGAAAAACGCAACGCGCAAAGACTTTTTTAACAGTCTGTACCCCACAAGGCACCTCTCGCAGAAAAAATTAAATGGAAGAGAGGCTTAGGTTTAGTGATGACGTGAAAATGATTTTGATAGTTAAAAAGGTATAGCCGCGGCTTTGGATTACCATCGGCACCGACAATGAAATCTGCTTCCCCGAAAATACGGTGGGGGACGTTTGCTCTAACTGTAAATACTATTATTTGGTAATCAACCAAGTATGATTGAAATTGAGGTAGAGCACCCGCCCCAGCGCATTCGTCCAATTCCTCCGCCATCTTCCAAAGCCTCTCTCCTGATTTTTTACTAATATCGGTGCGACATAGTGTTTTGAAATCCGCCTCGAGGCTTTTGTCAAGGGGATGCATTGTATGATCCCTATGTATTCTAGCAAAAATTAGAGCATGTGGGAGACATAGCCGATCGTTATTTTTGATTTGTATAATGCATTTCTTCTCCCTGGCAAAAGTCTCGAAACTACAGATTTCAATAGCCTTTCCTCGGCGAGCGCCTTGGGGCAACCTCACGCGCTGTATGTTTATTCCTATAGGTCAGAGAAAAAACCTTGACCCGCCTTCCGAGTTATACGACTTATCAGCGACTACTTCTAGAATGAATCCAATATCTATTTGATCCCTTCTTCTAAAACTAAAGTCTGCGGTTTGAATGCCTGGATTACTAATGCTTGTCATTGAAATTGCAATCATGTCATCGGGTAAACAATCGTCCAAAACGTATTCTAGGAAGTCGCTTACAGATTCGACGATGTTGTTGTCGAATTGTACCTCCATTTCCCATCCATCAAGATTAAAATTGGGGAAGGACACTACCCCACTAGAAAGTACGTTTACACCTGGTGGTGCAACTAGCGTAGATGGAGGTGGAGGAGTAAGAGCCCCACCCCCTACCTGTCCTTCCCCCAAATCCATTGACTCATTTTGAGATGGAGATATGGGGGGAGTAGTTTAACCGAAAGAAACATCGTCGTTTTGAAACGCCTATTCCAGAGGCGATAAAGGAGGTAGAGGGCTATTGTTAGCCCTAGACTGCGGGGTAATGTTAAACATAGACCGAGGGGTCGCATAGTTTGCCAAGAACGTGTCATCGGCATTTAAAAATGCTATTTCTAACGAGTCTGGAAAGTCGATTAAAAAACTATCAACTTCAATAGGGAGTTCAATTTCTACATTAGAGTTGGCCATTGCAATAATTTAAAAATACAAATACCACAAAATACTAATAATAAATCTGAATAGGCCTAAATAATAATACTAAAACACAAAAATATACTAAAACACTTATGATAAAACAATAAAATACTAAAACACAAAAATATACTAAAACACTTATGATAAAACAATAAAATACTAAAACAATAAAGTACTTATAAAAATTGAAAGTACTTATAAAAAATTGAAAATACTTGTAAAAAACTAAGTTAAAAATACTAAAACACTTGTAATACTAAGAGTTAAATACTAAAACACTTGTAATACTAAGAGTTAAATACTAAAACACTTGTAATACTAAAGCCCTGTTTTCATCAAAGCTAGAAGCGAGAAAAATTCGCGCTAGAGCGAGAAGAGTTTGCTAGAACTTTGTCTGGCTTCTAGCAAAGGTGTTTTCATTGCCGCGGGAACCCCTCGCTAGAAGCGAGAAAACGCAAAACTAGAGCAAGAAAATGACGCTAGCTCCGATCTGTCAGAGACAGATATTTTCTAGCGTCCCGCTTAGCGAGAAGCGAGATGTAGCGGTCACGTGATACGGGACAACGAATCATAACGTAATGGTTTTCCCGCGTTTTCAACACATTAGATGAGAAATTTAAAGAGACGTAGGTTTGTGTTGTGAATGATGGCGAGCAAAACGAAAAAAGAACTGAAAGAAAAGCTAAAACAGGAAAGGGAGTTGAATAAAAAGCTGAATATGCAAAAAGAGAACAAATAATAAAATGCATTCAAGTTAGAGAAGGTTTGTGGAACAGAAAATTAAAGGAGTATAGAAATAGGGAAGTAAACGAAACACTATGGGAAGAAGTAGCCATAGAAAATTGCATGTCAAGTAAGTTAAACTTTCGCCTACATAATTATACCATCAAGTTTTAAAAAGTATGAAAACTTTCAGAGGAGAATGTCAAAAAATCTGGAAAGGGATGATGGACCAATTTCGTGACATATTCAATATGATAACCGTCAAGTGTAGTGGTGATGCCTACAAAGCCGAAAGCGACTACAAAGAAGTGAAATGGGCTTATTTTCAACAGCTACTATTTCTGAAAGATGTCCTAGAGAGAAGAGAGTAAGAAAAGCATAATGAAAATTAGTCATTAAAATTAATGGATGATTTTTATTTGTGATTAGAACAACTTCAAATTACGAGCCAACAACGGTTCATGGAAAAATTAATGAATCTTCTTCCAGTTGTCAAGGGAATGAAACTGTGAGTGCTAGCTCCAAATATATTTGATTATGTAGTCTTGAAATATACTAAAATAATTCCAAAATTACTGTATAGTTTATCCTTGAAAGCAAGGGGCAAGACTACCTTGTAGAAATACCCAATTTTCAGGAGGAAATAACAGAAATTGATGACAGCTCAAATCTTGACGATAACGGTCCAAAAGAAAATATGCCTAGCACCAGTTCTAAATTAACAGAATATGAGGAAAGTCAAGATGAATCAAAGAGACAGTCAAAAGAAACACCAACATTAAAGTCCTACAAGAAAGTAAAAAAAAGAACAGCTTCTAAAAATTCACTAAATCCAGATGATTTATTGAAAGAGATGTGTCTGATTAATCGGTAAATACCTAATAGTTATTTTAAACCGATTGTTCACATTTCGGTGTGACGTTTCTTTACCTTTTTTTAGGGATTTAAATAAAAGTGAATCCGAAAAGTTTGCGGAGTACGCGTCGAGCTTAATGGAGCAGCTCCCTCCAACAAAACGAAGGAAATGTGAACTCCACATTATTAAATACATCAATGAACAAATTGATTCGGAATTAGTTTAAGTTAAAATTTAATGAACACTTTTGTAAATATCTCAAAATAAATAAGTACAAATACTTGTATACAGACTTTTTTCACAAAATATTTTACAAAAATAATTGCTAGTGTAATTATTTTTTTCCTAAAGTAATGGGTCGTGGTAACCTAAGTAATTCCCACTGCCAATCGACCTCACCCTTTGGAGAATAAAAATAGTTGCAGAACACAACCCTCATATCTCTTGCTAACTGACATGAGTTTCTAGCAGCTGTGGCACGTTGTTTTAATAAAGCCCTTGCAGGATCATCTGATAATCGTTCCTCCCACTCTCCAATAATAACATTACCAAGGGCATCTTTGTGGTCTGCAAATGTTTTAGGGCAATAGGTTTTGACAGGCCTATTTTCTTCTTCTTTCATGAGGTAATTGTGAAGGACACATGCCGCCTTTACTATTCGGTCAACATTTTCAGGTTTAAGTTGCAATGGTAACCGAAACACCCTCCACCTAGATGCTAAAATGCCAAAAGCATTTTCGCTACACCGTCTGCAAAACATTCGTGTAGAAGTTAAAAAGTACCATTTTGACACATTAAATTTCAATATGAACCTTGCTCGGCTAAGTCTGTAATTGAATACCCGTCGTTTAGAATTCAATTGCTTTGCGGCATACGGCCTCATGAAATTGGGAAGCAACTGGAACGCTTCATCACCGACCAACACATGGGCAACTTTCGCCTCTGTGTCTGGCAACAACTGATCTTTAGGGAAGTCAATAGTGCCATTCTCCACAGCTTTACCGAAGGCTGATGACTTAAAGATTCCTCCGTCAGAGCTAGAGCCGTATGCACCAATATCGACAGTCAAGAAGCGGTATTTGGCATCGACAACAGCCATCAAAACAATCGAGTTGAAGCCCTACGTCAAAGCGACGAAGATCGAAGGATAGTAAATTTTTAAGTGAAAGTGTTCTACATATGACCTTTTAGTAGAAAGAGATTATAAATTCCACCAGGGATCATGTACTTTGTAATTGTAGAACTTGGTTCCACTTTTGGCTGGCTGTTGAATAGCAACATGCTTGCCATCTACGGCTCCAACACGCATTGGATAATTCCACAATTTTTCATATTCCATGGCTGCAACTCTCCAGGTAGACACAGTTGGTTGCTATTTCATTATATTAATGTTTACTTCATGTATACCAAAGTGCTAAAGTAAACTATACATGGGTGTACTAACTTCTAAATACATTGGCTGTAGCACATCGCACAGTGCTTGGCTTGTCTCCTTTATGATATTGTGAACCGTTGTGACACCGAGACGGAATCCGTATGCTAGTGAACGTACACTCTCCCCAGTTGCAAGAAATCTTCAAGTATATTTCTTAATTAACTCCCGATAATACCCTGTTATCATGACTCGGCAGAATGTTATATACCTAAGGGTCACCGCTAATCTCTCCTCTGGTGTTATTGGTCGTCTGCCTAGTGTGTACTTCTGTATGTTTGGTGCGACAAGACTTAATAATTTGTCGAAATCTTCTGGGCACATGCGAGTAAAATTGCGAAAATACGAGTGATCGTGTTTTCTCATAGCCTTCATCTACAGGAATATTAAACTGAAAATTAATAAAACGAGAGACCCTACAGACCAAGAGAAACATTGAATTATATATCATAAACAAACTTACCAGTGTTTCGTAGTACCCTTCTTGCTTTCTCTTTTGCCAAATGGGATGAACCCACCACCGTTTCTTTGAATATCGCGTATTATTTTTCTTCTGATTCAAATAAAGCCAATTTAAAATCAGTTTCTTTTTCAAAAGAAGCTTACGTCTTCCGACCGCCATTTTTATTGTAATTTTTTGGAGCAATCGTGGAGTCGTGGCAGATGGCGCTGGCGTTACTTTCTCTCTTCGATGAAAACACGCCACGCGGAAAAAAGATACGCGAGAACGCTTCTAGCATTTCTGGCGTGAGATTTGAAACTCGCGAAGACGACCCGCAACACGCTTCTAGCAAAGCGAGATCCATTTTCTAGCTTTGATGAAAACAGGGAGTTAAATACTAAAACACTTGAAATACTAAGAGTTAAATACTAAAACACTTGTAAAAAATCTAAGTTAAATTGAAAACACTTGTAAAAACTAAGAGTCAAATACTAAAACTCTTGTAAAAAATTTAAAAAACTAAGTTAAAATGAAAATACTAAAACACGTACAAAAACTAAGTCAAAAATAATAAAGCACTAAGATATGGGCACGGGAAAACTCACAAGTTTTGTTTGGGAGCAGAAAATTTCTTGGCTTGCATCGACAGCGGTCAGAACTAAACTGATGAGTAGCCTAGAGTGACCCGCCCCTTTATACTTTCGTGATACAATTAGAAAAATAGATCCCCTCAATGTCATAAACATGTCTTAACACGTTTGGGCCAGTCATAAACCACTCTAAATATTAATTCCATTGATAGCAATACAACTGGTTCGACCACGCCCCCTTTTAAGGCCCTAAACCACCTGGTGTGGGGTCCAATTAAAGAATTGACAAAATAAATTCATTTGTTCAAGTTCAGCCCCCTTTTATGACCATAGACCTCTTGGAATGCACCCAAAAGGACAAAGGGAATAGATGCTTTGTTCAAGTTCAGCCCCCCTTTTCAAGGTCATAAACCAACTGGTGGGGTGGCCCAATTAAAGAAAAATATATTCCAATGCATCTCAGGGGCCCGAGGTCATTCACCCCATCCCTAAAGCCATAAATAATTTTGAGGAATGATTTTGATAAATTTAGTTAGAATTTATTTCAACGCTTTAAACATTTGAAATGTTCTTTTTTTTCAAATGACGCGTTTCGTGTTGATAAAATGTAATGTATACGACTGTTTTCGTTCCGATGGATTATTCAATTCCCCATGTATTCCTATGGGATTTTAGGAATTTTAAATGATCGTTTTCGCTTTGGTCTTTGGCAATGTAAATGTTCAAAAACGTTTTACTTTTAACACGAAATGTGTTGAGAAAAGCTAAGTAACACCCTACACTATAACCACGGAAAAGATTTTATCAAGACTGTAGTAGGTATAATAGCATTACAAAGAACAAATTAAGGAAAAAATTATATTTATTTCGAGTTACATTTCAAGTTTTTTGACTGGTTCTAAAACTTTTCATAATTTAGAAATATAATAAGGTATGGAATATATTACAACAATAGGATCTAAATTGCCTGTCGCAAAAGTTCTTGAATAAACATTTCAATTATAGCTTTCTCGAGATTAACGCGTTTAATTCTAAGTACAATATCGTCATTCGGAGTAAGTGTTGTTGGTATGGGTTGGGTTGGCGGAATGACTTTTTATTTCTCCCACTCTTCTTGAGGGACATCTCTGTACTTTCTGTTTGGTGGCATGTCTTTAGTCAATGGGTTTTGGATGAATATAGGCATGTTATTTGTTGGTAATCCTTGAAGTAAATCGCAGTCTGCCTTGAATTTCTGATGCTCTTCGAAAACATTGTCGTTAGGATCCCATCCTCGTAGCGTTAAGTCACAAAAATGGCATTTAACAGCGTCTGTCCCCGAACTTAATAGTAAAACCCATGACGGGCTAGTTCTGACGGTTTTACAAACTTACTCGAAAACCCAGCAAACGTTTCTAGACGGGTAATTTCTCGATTCATCTTATCCTGGCGGTGTCTAACAATCTAATGAGGTCCTGACCATATCAGCCGCTATTTATACCCCCAAATAAGCCGATGAAAGGTTAGATTAAAATGGACGCTGTTACTAAGCAGACGTTAATTCGCGAAGCTCTTTCAAAGCCAGGGAAAATACTGGCAGTTACTTTCATCCTAGTAACTGTATTCCTAGTTGAATTTGCATTTTGGTATTTTAAAAATATTACTTTCATTTCGGGTAACGCAACAAAGACATAACATGTTGAGACTTGTCAGGCATTAGCCTTCGGGGCAAACACCTGGAAACAAATAAATGTTTCGTGGTAGGAAGAGTCACCAACTAACAAAGCAATAAATCCGAAAATAGATTCCATTCGTAACAATACAACTGGGCAACCATGCCCCTAAACCCATTAAAACACGTCAGAGAGAATATGCAGCCAGTATGAGCTACAAAGATGGCGGCCACTGTTAAGGCGGGGGAGCCTAGTTTCTACGTTTTCTCTCTTTTTTGGGGCAGAATACCTGTCAATCTTTGATTGATTTTGTATGCTTAAAGGATTTTTGGTAGGAGTAAATTTATAAAGACCATAATATAATGTAAAAAGTTATTTTCTTTAAAAGTTCTAATATTAAAGATAAGTTCTCAATTTGTAGGCTTATAAATGAAGACCATAATGTAAAGTGAAAAAAATGAAGACCATAATATAAAGTGAAAAGTTATTTATTTTCTTTAAAAGTATAGGTTTTAATATTAAAGATACATTTTCAATTTTCATATTAAAATGTATTTGATTAATTCTAAAATAATTTCGTCTATCTTCGTAAGGAAGAAGATAAATTTTAATATTATTTTTAAATCTTACGCAAGGCATCAAGTCGTTCTTTGATATACAAAGCGTTAAGTTGTTTTCTAGCGTAGAGTTCTAGGACTAGTCTTTCGAGATCTTTAGTTTTAACTTTAAAGGTATGATAAAGTTCTTCAGTGTTTTCCATGGGTTTTTCGGGTGTTTTTTCCTCGGTCTTGATTTCGTTATTTATATTTTTGGTGTATGTTTCTGTTTCATCAAAACTGAAGGGTATATTTTTTGTTTGCCCACCTCTAATAAAGTTGCATTTGGGGAAATGTTTTAAATGTTCTTCGTAAGGATATATACAAACAAATAAATTTTTTCAAATTTAAATTCAATTAAGATAACCGTATGGTGTGGTAGTATAATCGGGGAAAACTCTGACTTTGTCGACGACTACTTGATATATTTTTGTTTGATCTATTGTAATGAGGGTATGATTAGGCAGGCGACGTATTTGGGGGCCAATGGGTACTTGGATAGAATACCGCCTTGTTTAGTCTCTAAAATTACTAACATTATTAAAGTTAAAGGATTCTACTTAAACACATCTACTGAAAATTATGTTAATTTTGATATCCTGAAAAAATTATTAGGGGTGAACAACCAGGGGAAACCTGAAATAAACGCTGTACAGGTACCCATTGGACCCCAAATACGACGGCTACCCAATCATACTTTAATTACGATAGAACAGACCAAAACATATCAGGTGGTCGTAGATAAAGTTCGCGTTTTCCCCGATTATACTACAGCACCTTATGGTTACATTAAATAATTTTAAATTTGTAAAATTGTATATATTTTAATTGACTGGTGGTTTGTTTGCTGACTTTTCTATTAACACAAATTAGTCTTCATTGTTCTTGTGAGATAAATATTTCTCACCTTATATTATGGTCTTTATAAATTTATTCTTACATTTAAGCATACAAAATCAAATATTGACAGGTGTTCCTCCAAAAAAAAGAGAGAAAACGCAAAAACTAGGCTCCCCCGCCTTAACAGTGGCCGCCATCTTTGTGGGTTTTCCAGGTTTTTCGTCACGAATCCCATCTTGCCCAGACCGTTTTGAACAGAATTAGGGACTCATTTGCTCAATCTCATATTCAACCACCTACTCCACAACCAAATCTCAACAATCAACTGTAAGTGAAAACACCGAATAACTTTATCATACCTTCAAAGTCAAAACTAAAGATCTCGAAAAATTAGTTTTAGAACTCTACGCGAGAAAACGACTTAACGCGTTGTATATCAAAGAACAACTTAATGCCTTGCGTAAGATTTAAAAATAATATCTCACGCGGTAATCTAAAACACGATCTCCGACATTGGTGGACATTCTTTGCGACAGGTCTTTACGGCTTGAAAGGTGATGACCTAATCATCTTTATCGAGAGATTTTCTTGGAAGCCTGGGGTTGATATTTAGCCTGAGGGTATATTGACTGATGCTTATTTTATTGTCCTTTCTTCAATTGGCTACATACCAGGTGGTTTAGGACCTTAAAAGGGGGCGTGGCTAAACCATTTGTATTGTTATCAATGGAATCTGTATTTGGAGTGATTTATGACTCACACAAACGTGTTAAGACATTCCATCGGCTTTTTTATTTATACGTAACCATGTTCAGACGTTCTATGGTAGATCGTGAAAGATAGGCTTATGCTATTTTAGGCTTATTCTATGGTAGATCCTGGTAGGCCTATATGCTGTATTAGTTCTTGAAAGATAGGCTTTTGCTAGGTATATTCTTTGGTAAATGCTGACAAAATATAGTCTTATGCTAGGTTATTCTATGGTAGATCCTAAAGAAAGATAGGCTTCTGCTAAGTTATTCTATGTTAGATCAGGAATGATTGGTCTATGCTAGGTTATTCTATGCTAGATCCTGAAACACAGGCTTATGCTAGGTTATTCTAGTTGTATAGGTTGAAGAATCAGAGTTTGATTACTAACGGTTTTTCATACGATTACTACTAAAATACACATGAATATTGATTAAAATACTGGCATTTATATAAAACTACCTAAAAGACACGATTTTTACCCTGCACAAGTGTCTTATTAGAAATTAATACTGAATTCCATACGAATATTACTAAACTACAAGGGATTTATATAAAATACATGCAAAAGTTATAGCTGAATTCTGGCTAAAATACACATGAATATTTATTAAAATACTGGCATTTCCTTAATACTACCTAAAAAACACCAATTTTACCATACACTAGTGGCTTATTATAAACTAATGCTGAATTTCATACAAATGATACTAAATTACAAGGGATTTATATACATTACATGCAAAAGTTATAGCTGACTACTACTAAAATACACATGAATATTTATTAAAATATTGGCATTTCCTTAATACTACCTAAAAACACCAATTTTACCATACACTAGTGGCTTATTATAAACTAATGCTGAATTTCATACAAATGATACTAAATTACAAGGGATTTATATACATTACATGCAAAAATTATAGCTGACTACTACTAAAATACACATGAATATTGATTAAAATACTGGCATTTATATAATCCTCCCAAAAAAAAACAATTTTACCCTGCACTAACGAATACGGAATTTCATACGAATATTACTAAACTACAAGGGATTTATATAAAATACATGCAAAAGTTATAGCTGAATACAGGCTAAAATACACATGAATATGGATTAAAATACAAACATTGTTATAATGCAAAGTGAAACATACCCTTTTTTATGAAGCAAAAGTTGATTTATATTAACTATGATGCTTCCACAATTCTATTTCATCTCGAAAGTCACTGCTGTACCTGATTTAAATCTCTGGTGAATCATCTTTCCAATTGTAACACGGGCACAAGTCCTTAATTCGGTATTTAAACTCACCGCACAGAGTACAAAAGTTTCGCTCGTCAAGAAGATGTCTTCGCTTTTTTTGGGTCGACATACGGATAAGGTTTTTAGACTGAACTAAAACACAACGTCTGAAGTGCGCACAATCACGTGATGTGCAGAAATAATTTAATTGGCCGCAGTCAGGCACGTCTTTTAAAGTCCCATCACAATGAGGGCAGTGTAGATGACTCGTACGTGGCATGGGGACATACCCTAGTTTTTTGAGGTTTCCATGAACATTTTCGGCCATACCGAAAGAGACGTGGTCAGATGAATGAAATATACCGGAATATTGCTTATTATGCTAAAAAACTTACCGATCTGAACATTTCAGAGTAAAGTATACACGAATATGGCTAGACCGTTTCATATGTTTTCTATTTAGCACACATTTTAAGGGACATTTTTACAAAAAAAGAATTACATATTACGTAAGGTGCATCGGAGGAAACACGGGTTTGTCACCTGTGAAGCGTTGTTTGCGAGGCCCAAATTGATTACATTTAATACAATTAAAATCGAGGGACGTTTCGTCAATGCAGTCTTCGCAGACCGAGATGCTAACGCATAAGATGGCTTGATGCTCGAGTATCTACCCGTTATACGAAGGTATTTACTACCCCCCCCCCGCAAACCAATTTTTTGAGATGTTTACCCCCAATAAACCCCCCCCATCTGTGACGTATGCATTAGCTTTGAAAATATTCTTATTTTAATTAAAGAGGACCATTATAAAAAATGTACATTATACAAACTAACAATTACGAAAACCGTTCTCCTTTATGATCTATTATTTTGTATGCCAATAAGAAATCCATATTTAAATGCAATAAACTTAACTTTAATTTTTTAAATTTTACACTATTAGCATAAAATTTATACTGTCCTAGTTCTGGTATACGAAATCAGCGTATTAAAGGCACTTTTCCAATGCTCACGGACGATGACGGGCTAACGTGTTTCTTTGATGATCATAGAGACAGGTGACACGTGTCTCACCTTCTATATCCATGGCCTTTGGACAATCCACGTCATTCAAATTTATGACTTCTTTATTTAAAATATTAAAAAGAAAGAAACATTTTTGATTACCCTTGCAATATATACGGTCTGCGAACCGGGTACCTAACATGAGACAGCGACGAAGATTATGATAAGGCGTTTCTCCTCATCCAAATGAGATTCCGTGTAAATTTCTGGTGATGTAGCTATTGAGTCGTTGTGTAGACGAAGGAAGCGTAGATTGACTATAAGGCGGTAAAAATGTCCATAACACTATTTCTGGAAGTTTAGTAACAGTAGCACAACTTAGTTCTTTAACTATCAGATCGCCTGCGAGGTTCCATTTTTCGTCCTTCCCGTGTAGATACTCAAAGTCAACTAGTACAGATTTCATGTTATCTAGAAGGTAGTTTCCTAAATGATGATTCTCCAAATGGTTGGAGTGCGGTTTATATACTTTTCAAAGTCCTTTCACTAAGTATATTAGCTATAGAATATAAATCACATGACGGAGGGGGGTGGCATGCTGAAACACGTATGACAATAGCTCTTAAGAGGTCCAATCGTTGTCCAAAAATTGACAGTAGGTATAACAATAGAACTGTGTTTTCGACAGAAGATTAAAAATGCAGAGACAACAATCTCTTTTTAATGTCAGGCGGTCAAACATTCTCCACAAAAGGTATATTGACAGATGTCTTAAAAGGGGATGTAAAGGTAAATAATGAGCCCTTGGCTAAAATTATTAGACAGATAATTATAGTTTTGTTGAACCCATGTACCCTTAAAGCATTAACGTCTGAAGTACTGTACCAAGAATGCGTACGAGATCTTAGATAAATCTTCAAACGTTTCTTTGTGATATTGTGTATACTAGTTTTTAGGTAACGTTTCAAAAACTTTAACGTAAGAATACGCCTACAGTCAAACCATTCAGCAGTGAGAAAAAATAGGCATTTCAACGTTTCTTATTGTATTGTGCATACTAGATTTAGCTAAGGTTTCAAAAACTGACATAAAAATACGCCTACAATCAAACCATACAATTCAACAAAAGGATTAATTATAACAAAGGAATTGATGCGTCATTCCATTAGTGGGTTTTACGACAGTAAACTTTGGTCTCCGAAGATGCATTGTTAAGAAAAAATTTCTTCAATCAATCAAATATTGACAGGTCTATTGAAATGCTAGGAGTAATAGACAAATAGGTCAAGATTACTATTGTATAATTTATTTACTGGTAAACTATTATGGAGTCAAGTACAAAAAAGTCGTCAAGAATACGTCAGATCTTGGAGATTAACCCTCCAAAAACTACTTATTGTATTATTTATTTTATTGATTTTAGGGGTACTGGAATTCCTTAATCTCTGGTTTCTGAACGTTGACATAAAAATACGCTTACAGTCTAACAATGGGACAGTCAAGGTCAATAGAGTAATTCGCAAAGCACCAAGGGCGAAGGCATCTTCATTTATAGTATTTATAATAAAAGAATTTAGCTTGAATAAGAAAAATATATCGTTGAATTGTTCAATCAAATATTGACAGGCCTATTTTTTTAAAAAATGGGTGAGTAATCCATAGGAATATAATCAACAGGGAGGGGGAAAAGTATTGGATAAATAAGATGATCGTATAGTTGTTCAATTTATCTATCATAGATCACTAGGTAGAGTAGGATGGAAGCACCTTACGTATAACCAAAGGAGAAAATGTAATAGATAATAGCTAGGCATCCTAAAATACAATGGAACTGAAGGGTGGAGAAGCCGAGAAGATATATTCAGCAGGGGGAAGGTGTGGAGGATGTTCGACAAATAAGATCTAACCATAGATTAATAGGTTGAATTGTAGAATGACGATCCCTTAAGTATAACACAAGGAGAAAATGTATTAGACAAATCACAAAATGTTACTGTTTCGTGTATTCTGTTATATAACCATTTATAAAATCAATATCAGTTATAAAAGTATACAAAAACATTTTTTGATAATTTTTTTAAACTTTAATTTTTTATAATTTTTTTCTTAACTTTAATTTAAACTTTTTTCCTTAACTTTATTTTAAACTTTTTTCATTTCTTTCTTAACTTTATTTTAAACTTTTTTCATTTCTTTTCTTAACTTTATTTTAAACTAATTTTTTAACAAAATACTTTTCAAACACATCTGCACAGATTTTTTCAGGTTTTTAGTACTTTTTTCCTTTTTTAAACATTGTAATAACTATCAAAGACTTTCGTTGTTGAATATAACGATAATCTTTATTAAAGTGTATTAGATATGCAAATTTATTATAATATCGCCAATCTAAAAGAACATATTCTTAAAGATAGTGTAAAATATCAAATTTGCAGGAGGAAAAATGGTGAAGAAGGGCAAGTCCGACTTCAGGTTGAATCCCTCCCTCTGTAGAGGGAGGGATTACACTTGCCCTCCCACTGATAGAGGGAGGATAATAACGGACTTGCCCTTCTTCACCATTTTTCCTCCTGCAAATTTGATAATTTTACACTATCTTTAAGAATATGTTCTTTTAGATTGGCGATATTATAATAAATTTGCATATCTAATACACTTTAATAAAGATTATCGTTATATTCAACAACGAAAGTCTTTGATAGTTATTACAATGTTTAAAAAAGGAAAAAAGTACTAAAAACCTGAAAAAATCTGTGCAGATGTGTTTGAAAAGTATTTTGTTAAAAAATTAGTTTAAAATAAAGTTAAGAAAAGAAATGAAAAAAGTTTAAAATAAAGTTAAGGAAAAAAGTTTAAATTAAAGTTAAGAAAAAAATTATAAAAAATTAAAGTTTAAAAAAATTATCAAAAAATGTTTTTGTATACTTTTATAACTGATATTGATTTTATAAATGGTTATATAACAGAATACACGAAACAGTAACATTTTGTGATTTGTCTAATACATTTTCTCCTTGTGTTATACTTAAGGGATCGTCATTCTACAATTCAACCTATTAATCTATGGTTAGATCTTATTTGTCGAACATCCTCCACACCTTCCCCCTGCTGAATATATCTTCTCGGCTTCTCCACCCTTCAGTTCCATTGTATTTTAGGATGCCTAGCTATTATCTATTACATTTTCTCCTTTGGTTATACGTAAGGTGCTTCCATCCTACTCTACCTAGTGATCTATGGATAGATAAATTGAACAACTATACGATCATCTTATTTATCCAATACTTTCCCCCTTCCCTGTTGATTATATTCCTATGGATTACTCACCCATTTTTTTAAAAAAATAGGCCTGTCAATATTTGATTGAACAATTCAACGATATATTTTTCTTATTCAAGCTAAATTCTTTTATTATAAATACTATAAATGAAGATGCCTTCGCCCTTGGTGCTTTGCGAATTACTCTATTGACCTTGACTGTCCCATTGTTAGACTGTAAGCGTATTTTTATGTCAACGTTCAGAAACCAGAGATTAAGGAATTCCAGTACCCCTAAAATCAATAAAATAAATAATACAATAAGTAGTTTTTGGAGGGTTAATCTCCAAGATCTGACGTATTCTTGACGACTTTTTTGTACTTGACTCCATAATAGTTTACCAGTAAATAAATTATACAATAGTAATCTTGACCTATTTGTCTATTACTCCTAGCATTTCAATAGACCTGTCAATATTTGATTGATTGAAGAAATTTTTCTTAACAATGCATCTTCGGAGACCAAAGTTTACTGTCGTAAAACCCACTAATGGAATGACGCATCAATTCCTTTGTTATAATTAATCCTTTTGTTGAATTGTATGGTTTGATTGTAGGCGTATTTTTATGTCAGTTTTTGAAACCTTAGCTAAATCTAGTATGCACAATACAATAAGAAACGTTGAAATGCCTATTTTTTCTCACTGCTGAATGGTTTGACTGTAGGCGTATTCTTACGTTAAAGTTTTTGAAACGTTACCTAAAAACTAGTATACACAATATCACAAAGAAACGTTTGAAGATTTATCTAAGATCTCGTACGCATTCTTGGTACAGTACTTCAGACGTTAATGCTTTAAGGGTACATGGGTTCAACAAAACTATAATTATCTGTCTAATAATTTTAGCCAAGGGCTCATTATTTACCTTTACATCCCCTTTTAAGACATCTGTCAATATACCTTTTGTGGAGAATGTTTGACCGCCTGACATTAAAAAGAGATTGTTGTCTCTGCATTTTTAATCTTCTGTCGAAAACACAGTTCTATTGTTATACCTACTGTCAATTTTTGGACAACGATTGGACCTCTTAAGAGCTATTGTCATACGTGTTTCAGCATGCCACCCCCCTCCGTCATGTGATTTATATTCTATAGCTAATATACTTAGTGAAAGGACTTTGAAAAGTATATAAACCGCACTCCAACCATTTGGAGAATCATCATTTAGGAAACTACCTTCTAGATAACATGAAATCTGTACTAGTTGACTTTGAGTATCTACACGGGAAGGACGAAAAATGGAACCTCGCAGGCGATCTGATAGTTAAAGAACTAAGTTGTGCTACTGTTACTAAACTTCCAGAAATAGTGTTATGGACATTTTTACCGCCTTATAGTCAATCTACGCTTCCTTCGTCTACACAACGACTCAATAGCTACATCACCAGAAATTTACACGGAATCTCATTTGGATGAGGAGAAACGCCTTATCATAATCTTCGTCGCTGTCTCATGTTAGGTACCCGGTTCGCAGACCGTATATATTGCAAGGGTAATCAAAAATGTTTCTTTCTTTTTAATATTTTAAATAAAGAAGTCATAAATTTGAATGACGTGGATTGTCCAAAGGCCATGGATATAGAAGGTGAGACACGTGTCACCTGTCTCTATGATCATCAAAGAAACACGTTAGCCCGTCATCGTCCGTGAGCATTGGAAAAGTGCCTTTAATACGCTGATTTCGTATACCAGAACTAGGACAGTATAAATTTTATGCTAATAGTGTAAAATTTAAAAAATTAAAGTTAAGTTTATTGCATTTAAATATGGATTTCTTATTGGCATACAAATAATAGATCATAAAGGAGAACGGTTTTCGTAATTGTTAGTTTGTATAATGTACATTTTTTATAATGGTCCTCTTTAATTAAAATAAGAATATTTTCAAAGCTAATGCATACGTCACAGATGGGGGGGGTTTATTGGGGGTAAACATCTCAAAAAAATTGGTTTGCGGGGGGGGGGGTAGTAAATACCTTCGTATAACGGGTAGATACTCGAGCATCAAGCCATCTTATGCGTTAGCATCTCGGTCTGCGAAGACTGCATTGACGAAACGTCCCTCGATTTTAATTGTATTAAATGTAATCAATTTGGGCCTCGCAAACAACGCTTCACAGGTGACAAACCCGTGTTTCTCCGATGCACCTTACGTAATATGTAATTCTTTTTTGTAAAAATGTCCCTTAAAATGTGTGCTAAATAGAAAACATATGAAACGGTCTAGCCATATTCGTGTATACTTTACTCTGAAATGTTCAGATCGGTAAGTTTTTTAGCATAATAAGCAATATTCCGGTATATTTCATTCATCTGACCACGTCTCTTTCGGTATGGCCGAAAATGTTCATGGAAACCTCAAAAAACTAGGGTATGTCCCCATGCCACGTACGAGTCATCTACACTGCCCTCATTGTGATGGGACTTTAAAAGACGTGCCTGACTGCGGCCAATTAAATTATTTCTGCACATCACGTGATTGTGCGCACTTCAGACGTTGTGTTTTAGTTCAGTCTAAAAACCTTATCCGTATGTCGACCCAAAAAAAGCGAAGACATCTTCTTGACGAGCGAAACTTTTGTACTCTGTGCGGTGAGTTTAAATACCGAATTAAGGACTTGTGCCCGTGTTACAATTGGAAAGATGATTCACCAGAGATTTAAATCAGGTACAGCAGTGACTTTCGAGATGAAATAGAATTGTGGAAGCATCATAGTTAATATAAATCAACTTTTGCTTCATAAAAAAGGGTATGTTTCACTTTGCATTATAACAATGTTTGTATTTTAATCCATATTCATGTGTATTTTAGCCTGTATTCAGCTATAACTTTTGCATGTATTTTATATAAATCCCTTGTAGTTTAGTAATATTCGTATGAAATTCCGTATTCGTTAGTGCAGGGTAAAATTGTTTTTTTTGGGAGGATTATATAAATGCCAGTATTTAATCAATATTCATGTGTATTTTTTAGTAGTAGTCAGCTATAATTTTTGCATGTAATGTTATAAATCCCTTGTAATTTAGTATCATTGTATGAAATATGAAATTCAGCATTAGTTTATATAAGCCACTAGTGTATGGTAAAATTGGTGTTTTTTAGGTAGTATTAAGGAAATGCCAGTATTTTAATAAATATTCATGTGTATTTTAGCCAGAATTCAGCTAAACTTTTGCATGTATTTTATATAAATCCCTTGTAGTTTAGTAATATTCGTATGGAATTCAGTATTAAATTCTAATAAGACACTTGTGCAGGGTAAAAATCGTGTCTTTTAGGTAGTTTTTATAAATGCCAGTATTTTAATCAATATTCATGTGTATTTTAGTAGTAATCGTATGAAAAACCGTTAGTAATCAAACTCTGATTCTTCAACCTATACAACTAGAATAACCTAGCATAAGCCTGTGTTTCAGGATCTAGCATAGAATAACCTAGCATAGACCAATCATTCCTGATCTAACATAGAATAACTTAGCAGAAGCCTATCTTTCTTTAGGATCTACCATAGAATAACCTAGCATAAGACTATATTTTGTCAGCATTTACCAAAGAATATACCTAGCAAAAGCCTATCTTTCAAGAACTAATACAGCATATAGGCCTACCAGGATCTACCATAGAATAAGCCTAAAATAGCATAAGCCTATCTTTCACGATCTACCATAGAACGTCTGAACATGGTTACGTATAAATAAAAAAGCCGATGGAATGTCTTAACACGTTTGTGTGAGTCATAAATCACTCCAAATACAGATTCCATTGATAACAATACAAATGGTTTAGCCACGCCCCCTTTTAAGGTCCTAAACCACCTGGTATGTAGCCAATTGAAGAAAGGACAATAAAATAAGCATCAGTCAATATACCCTCAGGCTAAATATCAACCCCAGGCTTCCAAGAAAATCTCTCGATAAAGATGATTAGGTCATCACCTTTCAAGCCGTAAAGACCTGTCGCAAAGAATGTCCACCAATGTCGGAGATCGTGTTTTAGATTACCGCGTGAGATATTATTTTTAAATCTTACGCAAGGCATTAAGTTGTTCTTTGATATACAACGCGTTAAGTCGTTTTCTCGCGTAGAGTTCTAAAACTAATTTTTCGAGATCTTTAGTTTTGACTTTGAAGGTATGATAAAGTTATTCGGTGTTTTCACTTACAGTTGATTGTTGAGATTTGGTTGTGGAGTAGGTGGTTGAATATGAGATTGAGCAAATGAGTCCCTAATTCTGTTCAAAACGGTCTGGGCAAGATGGGATTCGTGACGAAAAACCTGGAAAACCCACAAAGATGGCGGCCACTGTTAAGGCGGGGGAGCCTAGTTTTTGCGTTTTCTCTCTTTTTTTTGGAGGAACACCTGTCAATATTTGATTTTGTATGCTTAAATGTAAGAATAAATTTATAAAGACCATAATATAAGGTGAGAAATATTTATCTCACAAGAACAATGAAGACTAATTTGTGTTAATAGAAAAGTCAGCAAACAAACCACCAGTCAATTAAAATATATACAATTTTACAAATTTAAAATTATTTAATGTAACCATAAGGTGCTGTAGTATAATCGGGGAAAACGCGAACTTTATCTACGACCACCTGATATGTTTTGGTCTGTTCTATCGTAATTAAAGTATGATTGGGTAGCCGTCGTATTTGGGTCCAATGGGTACCTGTACAGCGTTTATTTCAGGTTTCCCTGGTTGTTCACCCCTAATAATTTTTTCAGGATATCAAAATTAACATAATTTTCAGTAGATGTGTTTAAGTAGAATCCTTTAACTTTAATAATTTAGTAATTTTAGAGACTAAACAAGGCGGTATTCTATCCAAGTTACCCATTGGCCCCCAAATACGTCGCCTGCCTAATTACCCTCATTACATAGATCAAACAAAAATATATCAGTAGTGTCGACAAAGTAAAGTTTTACCCGATTTTATACTACCACACCATACGGTTATCTTAATTGAATTAAATTGAAAAAATTTATTTGTTTGTATATATCTTACGAAGAACATTTTTAAAACATTTCCCCAAATGCAACTTTATTAGAGGTGGGCAAACAAAAAATATACCCTTCAGTTTTGATGAAACAGAACATACACCAAAAATATAATAAAGAAATCAAGACCGAGGAAAAAACACCCGAAAAACCCTGGAAAACACTGAAGAACTTTATCATACCTTTAAAGTTAAAACTAAAGATCTCGAAAGACTAGTCCTAGAACTCTACACTAGAAAACAACTTAACGCTTTGTATATCAAGAACGACTTGATGCCTTGCGTAAGATTTAAAATAATATTAAAATTTATCTTCTTCCTTACGAAGATAGACGAAATTATTTTAGAATTAATCAAATACATTTAATATGAAAATTGAAAAGTATCTTTAATATTAAAAACCTATACTTTAAAGAAAATAAAAACTTTTCACTTTATATTATGGTCTTCATTTTTTTCACTTTATATTATGGTCTTCATTTATAAGCCTACAAATTGAGAACTTATCTTAATATTAGAACTTTAAAGAAAATAACTTTTTACATTTATATTATGGTCTTTATAAATTTACTCCTACCAAAAATCCTTTAAGCATACAAAATCAATCAAAGATTGACAGGTATTCCTCCCCAAAAAAGAGAGAAAACGTAGAAACTAGGCTCCCCCGCCTTAACAGTGGCCGCCATCTTTGTAGCTCATACTGTGCATATTCTCTCAGTCTTTATAGTAAAAATAAAAACGGATNTATTGGACTTCATCGTAATTAGTAATTATTATTTAATTCTTTAGTTGTATAAATACAAGTCGGTATTTAGTTATCATTTAGTACTTAATTTAGATAATAAAAGTATGAATTAAACTAAGGAACCGTAGTAGTTTATTCTTAGTTATAGCCAAAGCTTTTATGGCCACGTGGGGCGAGTTTAGTAATCTCGCAAGCGTGGTTACATAAATGGCGAGCTTGCCAGGACCGACGGGTCCTAGTTCACATTAATTTTGCTTTGGCTAAGCTAACCTTAGTGTGATCGGAGTTAGTAGTAATTAATTGTTAGAGTAAAGTTAGGGTAGTGACTTGCGGAATTGGACTACCCGGGACAAGCACTATTGAGTCTGGTGGGAGCTCAGAGCCTTCCTTTACAACAATTCACTACGATCACAATGTTCAATTCATACTCAACTTCTTCAGAAGCAAGTTTAATTACTTGGCTTATCTCAATGGGACACTTCCTAAGGAGAAGAAAACTACAGTCAGCAATCAACGCCTACAGAGGACGATTCTGAGTCAAGTTCTTCAACGAACGGTGGAACCGCGGACCACCCTCCTACGGAGACTTTCTCAACTACATCGTCTGATACGGCAGCTTCAGATCTGACTACCCTCATCCAGGACGCGTAAGACGTATCAAACCTGGGAGGAAGAAAGCTAGGACGAGCCAACCGATGCCATAGTTCCTGCTTTCATCAATTTCCTTATAACTTTTAAATAATTAACCTAGTATGATTGTTAACTGGAGTCTTTTAATTATCTGTTACATTATTTAAAATTAATTACTATTATTATGTTATGTTTAACTTAGAAAATTTATGTATTTGAATTTTCTGCCGATGAAGTCCAAATCTTGTCGTCTGGGGGGATGTAACCTTCCGTAGTAATTAAGGAACCTCCTGAACCTCCTGAGTTTCTACTCTAGGGGTGTAAGGTTACATAGAGGATTAACACCCAGTAAGCGTCGACTGCTTATCCTATTAGTCAGTCTTCTTGCTTCACTACTAAGATGTAGTAGTTCGCTCGAGCGAAGGGCTTTGCCCTATTATTGGACTTCATCCTAATTAGTAATTATTATTTAATTCTTTAGTTGTAATAAATACAAGTCAGTATTTAGTTTCAATTTAGTACTTAATTAGATTAATAAAAGTATGAATTAAACTAAGGAACCGTAGTAGTTATTCTTAGTTATAGCCAAAGCTTTTATGGCCACGTGGGGCGAGTTTAGTAATCTCGCAAGCGTGGTTACAATATCATGCTTTAAAACGCATTGAAAGTGTACGATAGCAACAAGACGGAGATGTTTTGGAATTTAAGCAACAACGTAGCGTTTTTCAAAGTTAGATTTTGTATATTCTTCTCTTTGCAGGCTCTAATTAGCTTCTTTGCTTAACATATTAAGATAAATGGGATGATTAGGGCCTCGAGATTCCGAATATGAAACAGCCATTATCTCACCTTAACCGTTAGTTAGTTATGAAGTTAAATGCGGGACCCCTCCATCGGAATATTAGGCTTTGTGTTTTTCCAACTTCAAATAAACGTTAAAAACATTTAATTAATTTAATTTGTATAATATATTCTGAGGTATTACAGTGTTCTGTGTTCATTGAACCTATTACGACGTTTATAAGAATAACAGTTGATTAGTTACTTAATTTAAACCTTTATTTACGAAGACTGGTTATCTCGGATAAATTAAGTAACTAATCAACCGTAAAAACGTCGGAGAAGTTGATTTGCAGTTTCTATGGTTGTATACATTTGGAATGGTCGCGCTTGCTTCATTTGATATATCCAAAATTGGTTAACTTTCTGATTTCGGCGGCCTTGTACAGAGAATGCCAAGATTCTGTATCTTTGGGTTTTACTAGCTCAATTAGTAAAGATTTTTTCTCGCATATGATACAAAACCAAATTCCTTCTTGGGGTTCGCTTTCCCCACATGCTCCTTGCTCAGCGACATATTTAACTTAAGAAAATAGTCTTTATACACAGGCTATGCTCTAACAAAGGGCATGCTTACTTTAAATATATTTTTTTCTCCAAAAACTAACGTTCAATGTCTAAACCTTAAACCTTTCTTTGATTTGTAGATCACCAGGCCTAAACCGAATAATATTGAACTGTTGAGAAAGACTGTTTTACTTTCAGTTTAACCTTCGCTAAATTTAGAAATATACTAAAACAGATTTGTGCTTCACTGTGTCCTGAAGAATATAGTTCTCAAGAGAGTGATGTGATATTGTTAAAGTGAGTATAAGGCAATTCAAATTTTGAGACCAAAAACGTAACTAGCGCCAATTTACCCTATTTAATAAACCTGTTGTTAAATGTGGTAATTTGGTGATCCACCCTCAATTTTGGTCTTTATACTCCCTTTAAGTTTCGAAATCTCCCTATAGAATTTACACCAACCCGTAAATGGACGATAAGGGGGTAAAATTTATTACTTTTATTACTCGGAACCATGATAACCCCTGCGTACTGAGAACTGTAGCCCTCAAGCTATTGGATAAAACTTTATTGTATGTATAAGAGACCCAAACCGAAGCTAAATTCAAAGTAAATCATTGAACTAAGACAACTTGAAAAAGCTGCAATAACGCGAGTGACGGCGCTTCAAAAAGAGCTTATAAATTGTAATGTATATTTCATAATCGTTTAAAATTTAGATCATGTGAAAGGTAGAAGACCATTGTAACGCACCGTACTCCAGAAAAAAATTAATAGTGAATATTAAGCACATCGCGTTCAGAAATCGATTAAAATAATGATGTAAAATGTCTTTTTTTCAATTTGACGGGCAAACCGCTAGTTTTACAAAAACAACTCGCAAGACAATATTTTAGCCATATATATAATCTATCGATTATAATTAGTTTCATTGTAATCGGATCAATAGGTCAAACGTAATAGCCGTTTAAAGAAAGGCGTGCGACGCCATCTTGCATCGGCCGCCATCTTGTTTCACCATCACCACGTGACCCCCTAACTAGAAAACGTAAATATTTCTGGTCCCCCGTGTTGATACTCAAAAGTAATTTTTTGGCGCTGGCTCACGGACTACATGTCATTCTTCCATTTTCTTCGAACCATATTCTTAATATTTTAGATATCCAAAAGTTTTGACTATCCTAGAATCCTATCCTAATCAATAAACTTGATGCAAATTTCTGCTATATAACACGTTTGGCCGAGTGAAATTGGGTTTCACTATCCTTTCAAACACCATATCTCACTTGATTTAAAATTAAGAATGGACTTTTCCCGCCACAAAAACATAGCGTTGCACTTTGATTTAACTCCGTAATTATTTAATTTTTGTTAATAACAAAATAAGAGTTTGGTTTCACGAAGTTGAGTATAAATAACGGTATTAACCGCACAGCCACTCAGCCAGTGCCACAGCGCGCCAAATTCGTACTTTTGACAAGACAACATTCTGTTTCCTTTTAAATATATACATTTGTCGCTAGATGGCACTACCATCTTTAATAAACTTTACCATAAGCTTAAACCTACCATAAGTTTTGAAAAAATAGCTGCGTAAATTTGAAATTCAGAGATGGCCGAAGCTGAGATGTCCAATACAGAAAGTTTCGATTCAGGTAAACTATTTTTTTTGGAATGATTCATTACTAGGCATTGGCATAGACAATAGCACTGGGAAGCGAAGAAGCAATATCGAAACAGAAGTCGGCTAAATACTATGCTATCTTCCTAAGATTTGCCTATTTAAAACCTAAATTTTATGAATAAAGACTCATTATTAAATTAATATGTATCTTAGACGGCTTTTTATAATCTGCGTAACTACGGTATAAATTTATATCAAGAAATATAAGCCATTTCACTAAAGAATATCTGAAGATTGTCACATCTATGTCAAGGGGAGGAGGAGGGTTTTTTAGTATCTCCCGTCACGACTGTATTATCTATGCAGTATAGCCTTATTATCAGAGTAGCCCTTTTCTTAATACAACTTCTTAATACAAAGGTAATTAAAATTGCGTTGTATAAAATTCATTTTGGAGTATAGGCCATAGTTTACCATTCTTTATGACTCTCATGATAAGTAGTACTTGATTTATTCTAAATTAACTTCTTCTATCTTCAAAAGAAAGTTCATATTAACTATCATTAAATTTAGTGTAAGGCATTAAGCTATTTTTAATTTAAAATGCTAAGTCAAATATTTTTAAGATGTGTGGTTTTGAAATTAAAAGTAATTACCAATTCAATTGATCATTTTCCTATATCCCTTTGTTTTTTCTTCGTTGACATCGAAAGGTTTGTTTGCTGGTTCAGCGTATTTTCCATGGAAATCAATGCTGAATTGTATGTTTATCGTTCGGCAAGCGGCTCTTATAGAGTTTCCCATGCTGGAAACGTTCCTTTATATGATAGACCTTATACATTGTCAGGTAGAGAATAAAACCTTGCATTACTTAAAGATCTTAGATCAGTGGCTTCTCTCTCGCTCGCAGTCCATGGTACTGAGAAAGGTACTGAAGCTATTATAGTATCTACCCGTTATACGAAGGTATTTACTACCCCTTCCCCCCCCCCGCAAACCAATTTTTTGAGATGTTTACCCCCAATAAACCCCCCCCCATCTGTGACGTATGCAATATCTTTGAAAATATTCTTATTTTAATTATAGAGGACCATTATAAAAAATGTACAATATACAAACTAACAATTACGAAAACCGTTCTCCTTTATGATCTATTATTATGTATGCCAATAAGAAATCCATATTTAAATGCAATAAACTTAACTTTAATTTTTAAAATTTTACACTATTAGCATAAAATTTATACTGTCCTCGTTCTGGTATACGAAATCAGCGTATAAAAGGCTCTTTTCCAATGCGCACGGACGATGACGGGCTAACGTGTTTCTTTGGTGGTCATAGAGACAGGTGACACGTGTCTCACCTTCTATATCCATGGCCTTTGGACAATCCACGTCATTCAAATTTATGACTTCTTTATTTAAAATATTAAAAAGAAAGAAACATTTTTCATTACCCTTGCAATATATACGGTCTGCGAACCGGGTACCTAACATGAGACAGCGACGAAGATTGTGATAAGGCGTTTCTCCTCGTCCAAATGAGATTCCGTGTAAATTTCTGGTGATGTAGCTATTGAGTCGTTGTGTAGACGAAGGTAGCGTAGATTGACTATAAGGCGGTAAAAATGTCCATGACACTATTCCTGGAAGTTTAGTAACAGTAGCACAACTTAGTTCTTTAACTATCAGATTGCCTGCGAGGTTGCATTTTTCGTCCTTCCCGTGTAGATACTCAAAGTCAACTACTACAGATTTCATGTTATCTAGAAGATAGTTTCCTAAATGATGATTCTCCAAATGGTTGGAGTGCGGTTTATATACTTTTCAAAGTCCTTTCACTCAGTATATTAGCTATAGAATATAAATCACATGACGGAGGGGGGTGGCATGCTGAAACACGTATGACAATAGCTCTTAAGAGGTCCAATCGTTGCCCCTAAATTGACAGTCGGTATAACAAAAGAAGTGTGTTTTCGACAGAAGATTAAAAATGCAAAAATGCAGAGACAACAATCTCTTTTTAATGACAGGCGGTCAAACATTCTCCACAGAAGGTATATTGACAGATGTCTTAAAAGGGGATGTAAAGGTAAATAATGAGCCCTTGGCTAAATTTATTAGACAGATAATTATAGTTTTGTTGAAAATATGTACCCTTAAAACATTAACGTCTAAAGTACCAAGAATGCGTACGAGATCTTAGATAAATCTTCAAACGTTTCTTTGTGATATTGTGTATACTAGTTTTTAGCTAACGTTTCAAAAACTTTAACATAAGAATACGCCTACAGTCAAACCATTCAGCAGTGAGAAAAAATAGGCATTTCAACGCTTCTTATTGTATTGTGTATTTTATTACAATTATGTATACTAGATTTAGCTAAGGTTTCAAAAGCTGACATAAAAATACGCCTACAATCAAACCATACAATTCAACAAAAGGATTAATTATAACAAACGAGTTGATGCGTCATTCCATTAGTGGGTTTTACGACAGTAAACTTTGGTCTCTGAAGATGCATTGTTAAGAAAAAATTTCTTTAATCAATCAAATATTGACAGGTCTATTGAAGGAATATTAGGAGTAATAGATAATTCTTCAATCAAATATTGACTGTCTATTTTTTTAAAAAAGCGGTGTAAGCCGGGGGCAGGTATGTATTGGATAAACAAGATAATTATATAGTTGTTCAATCTAGCTATCCATAGGTCACTGGGTAGAGGTAAAGCTACCTAAAATGAGGGACTAAAGGGTGAAGAAGCCTGGGGAGATATAATCAGGGGGGGAGGGAGGGGGATATTTAGGATAAAGAAGTTAATTACAGTTGTTAAATGTATCTAACCATAGATCAATCGGTAGTACGGTAGAATCACAACACCGTAAGTATAACAAAAGAAGAAAATATAATAGACAAATCACAAAAGCCGCTGATTTGTGTATTCGGTTAGTCTTGTGATTAATAAAAAAACCGTCAGTTTTCGGAATACTATGTAATATAATAAGGAACATATAGTTATTTATAAAATGAATTTCAGTTATAATAAAATACAAAAATATTTTTAATCTTTTTTTTAAATTTTAATTTTAATTTTTAGTATTTTAATATTTTTTTCTTAATTTAATTTTAAACTTTTTTAAAATTTTTTTTAACAAAATACTTTTCGAACATTTCTGTGGAGATTTTTGAAAATTTTTAAGTATTTTCGTGAGGAAAACATGGTGCGCAAGGTCAAGTGTGTTATCCCTCCCTCCGAAGAGGAAGGGATAACCGACTTCAACTTGAAGTCGGACTTGACCTTGCGCACCATGTTTTCCTCACGAAAATACTTAAAAATTTTCAAAAATCTCCACAGAAATGTTCGAAAAGTATTTTGTTAAAAAAATTTTAAAAAAGTTTAAAATTAAATTAAGAAAAAAATATTAAAATACTAAAAATTAAAATTAAAATTTAAAAAAAAGATTAAAAATATTTTTGTATTTTATTATAACTGAAATTCATTTTATAAATAACTATATGTTCCTTATTATATTACATAGTATTCCGAAAACTGACGGTTTTTTTATTAATCACAAGACTAACCGAATACACAAATCAGCGGCTTTTGTGATTTGTCTATTATATTTTCTTCTTTTGTTATACTTACGGTGTTGTGATTCTACCGTACTACCGATTGATCTATGGTTAGATACATTTAACAACTGTAATTAACTTCTTTATCCTAAATATCCCCCTCCCTCCCCCCTGATTATATCTCCCCAGGCTTCTTCACCCTTTAGTCCCTCATTTTAGGTAGCTTTACCTCTACCCAGTGACCTATGGATAGCTAGATTGAACAACTATATAATTATCTTGTTTATCCAATACATACCTGCCCCCGGCTTACACCGCTTTTTTAAAAAAATAGACAGTCAATATTTGATTGAAGAATTATCTATTACTCCTAATATTCCTTCAATAGACCTGTCAATATTTGATTGATTAAAGAAATTTTTTCTTAACAATGCATCTTCAGAGACCAAAGTTTACTGTCGTAAAACCCACTAATGGAATGACGCATCAACTCGTTTGTTATAATTAATCCTTTTGTTGAATTGTATGGTTTGATTGTAGGCGTATTTTTATGTCAGCTTTTGAAACCTTAGCTAAATCTAGTATACATAATTGTAATAAAATACACAATACAATAAGAAGCGTTGAAATGCCTATTTTTTCTCACTGCTGAATGGTTTGACTGTAGGCGTATTCTTATGTTAAAGTTTTTGAAACGTTAGCTAAAAACTAGTATACACAATATCACAAAGAAACGTTTGAAGATTTATCTAAGATCTCGTACGCATTCTTGGTACTTTAGACGTTAATGTTTTAAGGGTACATATTTTCAACAAAACTATAATTATCTGTCTAATAAATTTAGCCAAGGGCTCATTATTTACCTTTACATCCCCTTTTAAGACATCTGTCAATATACCTTCTGTGGAGAATGTTTGACCGCCTGTCATTAAAAAGAGATTGTTGTCTCTGCATTTTTAATCTTCTGTCGAAAACACACTTCTTTTGTTATACCGACTGTCAATTTAGGGGCAACGATTGGACCTCTTAAGAGCTATTGTCATACGTGTTTCAGCATGCCACCCCCCTCCGTCATGTGATTTATATTCTATAGCTAATATACTGAGTGAAAGGACTTTGAAAAGTATATAAACCGCACTCCAACCATTTGGAGAATCATCATTTAGGAAACTATCTTCTAGATAACATGAAATCTGTAGTAGTTGACTTTGAGTATCTACACGGGAAGGACGAAAAATGCAACCTCGCAGGCAATCTGATAGTTAAAGAACTAAGTTGTGCTACTGTTACTAAACTTCCAGGAATAGTGTCATGGACATTTTTACCGCCTTATAGTCAATCTACGCTACCTTCGTCTACACAACGACTCAATAGCTACATCACCAGAAATTTACACGGAATCTCATTTGGACGAGGAGAAACGCCTTATCACAATCTTCGTCGCTGTCTCATGTTAGGTACCCGGTTCGCAGACCGTATATATTGCAAGGGTAATGAAAAATGTTTCTTTCTTTTTAATATTTTAAATAAAGAAGTCATAAATTTGAATGACGTGGATTGTCCAAAGGCCATGGATATAGAAGGTGAGACACGTGTCACCTGTCTCTATGACCACCAAAGAAACACGTTAGCCCGTCATCGTCCGTGCGCATTGGAAAAGAGCCTTTTATACGCTGATTTCGTATACCAGAACGAGGACAGTATAAATTTTATGCTAATAGTGTAAAATTTTAAAAATTAAAGTTAAGTTTATTGCATTTAAATATGGATTTCTTATTGGCATACATAATAATAGATCATAAAGGAGAACGGTTTTCGTAATTGTTAGTTTGTATATTGTACATTTTTTATAATGGTCCTCTATAATTAAAATAAGAATATTTTCAAAGATATTGCATACGTCACAGATGGGGGGGGGGTTTATTGGGGGTAAACATCTCAAAAAATTGGTTTGCGGGGGGGGGGAAGGGGTAGTAAATACCTTCGTATAACGGGTAGATACTATAATAGCTTCAGTACCTTTCTCAGTACCATGGACTGCGAGCGAGAGAGAAGCCACTGATCTAAGATCTTTAAGTAATGCAAGGTTTTATTCTCTACCTGACAATGTATAAGGTCTATCATATAAAGGAACGTTTCCAGCATGGGAAACTCTATAAGAGCCGCTTGCCGAACGATAAACATACAATTCAGCATTGATTTCCATGGAAAATACGCTGAACCAGCAAACAAACCTTTCGATGTCAACGAAGAAAAAACAAAGGGATATAGGAAAATGATCAATTGAATTGGTAATTACTTTTAATTTCAAAACCACACATCTTAAAAATATTTGACTTAGCATTTTAAATTAAAAAATAGCTTAATGCCTTACACTAAATTTAATGATAGTTAATATGAACTTTCTTTTGAAGATAGAAGAAGTTAATTTAGAATAAATCAAGTACTACTTATCATGAGAGTCATAAAGAATGGTAAACTATGGCCTATACTCCAAAATGAATTTTATACAACGCAATTTTAATTACCTTTGTATTAAGAAGTTAACTCTGCTTAAAGGGCTAACTGCATAGATAATACAGTCGTGACGGGAGTATACTAACTTCTCCCTCCCCCCTCTACTATGACATAGATGTGACAATCTAGGCTCAGATATTCTTTAGTGAAACTGGCTTGTATTGTTACTTGATATAAATTTATACCGTAGTTACGCAGATTGGAGAAATTAGTTTATATTATATCAATTTCATTTTATAATTAGATCTTTTGCTTTTATAGCAAAATAAAATAGAGGAGTAAATTTATTTTATATTATAATCTTTATTCATGAAAAGCTCTTTTACTTTAAATTAGGGCCTACATCTATAAGCCCATAGAGATATGAAAGGAGGAAGTGACAGATGAATGGGAAACATTACGGAAGTTTTTGCTTTCTACTTAAATTCGTCAACTGAGAATCATATAAATTTGGATTGTATGTAAAAAAAAATCTATAATAAGCAATAAGAACCAGAAATGCACTATATGCAAGTAGCCACTGGCCTCCAAATACTTCGCTAACTTACCCTATTACAATAGAACAGACCAAAACATAGTCTTCATTCTTCTCTTATTTACTTTATATTATGATCTTTATGTCTAATCCTACGTACACCGAATGTATTACAGCAAACTTACATACCATTGTAAAAAATACGAAAGGGGGTTACCTTCCCTTTTACGAAAGGAAAAAGTATTGAACTCCCTCCTTTCACACCTGCCGTAAGTATAACTAGCAAATTTAATTACTTGCAAAACTTAATGCCGTTAGTAAAATTTAAAAAAAAAATTATTCAGATTTTTATCTTCTTTACGAAGATTGAAGAAATTATTATATAATAAATCAAGCACTTAATCAAATGGCTTTTACTTAAATCCGTCAACTGAGAACGTCTCATATAAATTTGGATTGTATGTAAAAAATCTATAATAAGCAATAAGAACCAGAAATGCACTATATGCAAGTAGCCACTGGCCTCCAAATACTTCGCTAACTAACCCTATTACAATAGAACAGACCAAAACATAGTCTTCATTCTTGTCTTATTTACTTTATATTTTGATCTTTATCTCTAATCCTACGTACACCGAATGTATTACAGCAAACTTACATACCATTGTATAGAATACGAAAGGGGTTACCTTCCTTTTTACGAAAGGAAAAAGTATGGAACTCCGTCCTTTCACACCTTTCTTGGTCGTAGCCTTGAACATTAAACGAAAATCCTTAATAAGCTTGATATTGTTCTTAACAGCAGCGTAATATTTTTCGGTTCCGGAGGTTTCTACATTGAGATTGATTTACAGTTAAAATTAGGGACTTAACGGGGTAAAATATTACAGGATTAGAAACTTGGAACAGTTTGCAATTTAAAATTATCGGATCATCAAATTCCAAGCCGACTTGAAGGATGGTCAAAGTGCCAAATCGTAATTAGTTTTATTACAATTAGAATTAAATTGTCTATAATGTGAAATGGTCATGGAAACCGACCGATAATCCTTACGATGAACATTTAAAACATTTCCCTAAATGCAACTTTATCAGAGGTGGGCCTACTAAAAACATACCCTTTACCATTGATGAAACAAAGACGCACACCAAAAATATAAAAATCAAGACCGAAGAAAAAACACCTGAAAAACCACAAGAAAACACGGAAGAAATACATTGTATCATATATTTAAAGTCAAAACTAAAGATCTCGAAAGATTAGTTTTGGAACTCTACGTTAGAAAACAACTTAACGCCTTGTATATTAAAGAAAAACTTAATGCCTTACGTAAGATTTAAAAATAATATTAAAATAAAGACGTGTCCCACTGCATTTGCGTCTACTTTGATGGAAACAGAAGGGGGGTATTACTTTGACTCACTGGCTTTAGGGAACTTTCTCCCCTCGATTAAAGAATTTGTTAAGAGAAATTCTAGAAAATGGTCCTTTAACAAAAGAAGACTTCAAAACTTGTCAAGTTCGACATGCGGACTATATTGTATTATGTATATAATACAAAGAACAAAAGGAAAGAGCCACAAATCATTCATGAGACAGTTTGGACGAGATTGCTTGAAAAATGACGTCATTGTTACAAACATGTTGAAGCGCGCCCGTAAAGATTAACTTTATCCTTTTGTTAGAAAATAATATTTGTAATCTCTTTTGTATTTTTAAAAAATAAATGTGTCACCCTTTTTTTAATACTGTTTACTTTTATTTCGTATATTAAGGAATTTTAGGGGGAAGGTAAAAAAGGGGGGTAGTAAATTTAGGGGGATATAACTCAAATAATCCTTTCATCATATTCATTCAGCATCATGAACTCCGAGCTGCAAAGATGTAGAGAAATTTAGTATAAAATAACGAGAGAAAAAAAACAGAATATCGCATTCGAACTTTAGATCTCGTAACATCAAGATGGATCCTGAATCACTTCGCTGGAATTTGGACGAACTAGCTGTAAATAGGCCTTGCCCCTTAACTGGGATTTTACTAGCCTGGAAACCGACCGATAATCCTTACGAAGAACATTTAAAACATTTCCCCAAGTGTAATTTTATCCGAGGTGGGCCTACTAAAAACATACCCTTTACCATTGATGAAACAGAGACGTACACAAAAAATATAAAAGTCAAGACTGAAGAAAAAAACGTCTGAAAAACCTCAAGAAAACACGGAAGAAACTTATCATACCTTTAAAGTCAAGACTAAAAATCTCGAAAGATTAGTTTTGGAACTCTACGTTAGAAAACAACTTAACGCGTTGTATATCAAAGAAAGGCTTAATGACTTACGTAAGATTTAAAAATAATATTAAAATTTATCTTCTTCCTTACGAAGATAGAAGGAATTATTTTAGAATAAATCAAATGCATTTTAAAATGAAAATTGAAAAAATATCTTTAATATTAGAACCTATACTACGATGGTAAACCAGAAATGAACTCGGTACAAGTACCCATTGGTCCCCAAATACGTCGCCTGCCCAATCACACTTTAATTACTATTTGAAACTAAAACGTATCAAGTAGTCGTTGATAAAGTTAGAGTTTTGCCAGACTACACCACGACCCCTTACGGGTATCTTAAGTAAATTTTAATTTGTAAAGTTGTATATAATTTTTGTGTTTTTAATTAATTGGGGGTTTTGTCTGCAGACATTTTTTTTTTTTTTTCCAAATATATGTTTTTTTGTTTAATTTTCAATGCTTCTTATATATGTTAATTGCAATTAGTTTTAATACGATTAGAATAAATTTGTCAATAATAATTTTCACTTTATATTATGGTCTTTATTCCTACAAAACCATCTTTTGTTATAAGCTTATAATACTTCAAGCCTACACAAGCAATCGATCAAATATTGACAGGTAAAAAGAGGAGATCGGGAAAACTCGACTCCTCCCCCTTGAGTGGCCGCCATCTTGAATTACCGTATACTGGCGCTCTACTCTCTCGAGTGAGTGTTTTAACGAAGCTTAATATTGCAAGGGAGTAAAGGAAAACAACCAATTGATTTACTTTCCTAACGGGTTTATTTTCTTCAATGTAAATTTATGATGAAGTAACTTTCAGCGGTATTGACTTAAAATTCTGGGAATTGGAACCCGCATTCGTGGAACGTTACGTACCAGCTTGCGCTGTGATTCGCCATGTTCGATCGGTAGGCTAGGGTAGTGTTTCCCAAACGGCAATTCGCAACGCACTACTGTGTAGTGAGACTTTTTCGGATTAAATTGAAATAAATTGATATAGTATAGAAAATTTCGAAATATACTTCTCCAGAATCCTGTTCTAGAACTGTTATTGTATTTTCACTTGATTGCCACTCAAAAGAACAGTGGCAGACGGTTTACTATCTTAATTTAAAATTTAGAAGCCATTATTTAATTTTCAGGAAAAAATTGTGCCTTGATAGTTGCAATGAATAGGTTGTGTAGTTTATCAAGACTTTTAATATCAGAAAATGTTTTAATTAAAAGGTACAAGCAAAAGGTTAGAGGCTGTTATACAGATGCATTTTCATCTAGACCAAATAAAGATGGTAAGTTCATTGAAGTGTTTTGATATTTCCAAAGCATTGCATAAAATGATTAAAACCCTACACTTACAATTTAGAATTAATTTAGTCCCAGTGTCAAAATGCTAAAACTAAGAGTTCTCAAGCAAACTTTTTCGTGAGTCCTTAAAAATATTCTTAATTTCGTATTTGAAGTATCTTTGTAAGACTCACATGGTAGTTACAATATTTACGCACCAAGATGTCCTTTCGTGGATCGCGTAGCTTCCGGCAATTCGAGTTGAAGAAAAAGCGAAAGTAAGATTTTTATTAAGGTTTCACTTTTTATTTCTCTTTATTTTTCATCGTGATATTGGCTTTAGGCTTTCGTGCTCGAGTTAGGCGGTGAAGAACAGGGTTATGTAGACATACAATGCGCAAAAACAAGCAAACAAGGCGGTACCATACTATTAAGTCTTGTTTGGTTTATATGAAGTAAAAGCAAGAAAAAAGCGGGGACGTAAAAACCTTCTTTCGCCCTGAAGTTGCATGCGCCTAGTATTTCGGGTCCGTATTGTGTTATTGATTTTTTTCGCGAGCTTGTTTGGAAAGAAGAAAGGGTTAGAAATGGTTATTCCGCGTGTATGCTCTTGGGACGCTTATTCAATAGTTCCCGTTGCTTCTCGTTAGCCGAGTTTGACTTGCTTTATTATGTTTTACATTTTCTTTTCGTATAATATCGTTTATGCGCGGTTTTATATACTACCGAAATTGGTGGGCAGAAAACCACAATCTCTTCGGGACCTGAAATGGTAAAGGGGTAGTGAAGATTGCAGTAGCGTCGCTAGGGTTTGAAATTTGGGGGGAGGGGGCTAAATCTGGGCAAACTAGTTATTATAAGAACGTAATAAAAAAATTTCATAATAAAACTATCCGTCATTTTTTGTGTCAACGTGAAATTATTCGTATTTAAAAATAAACAACCTTTTATTGATAAAAACTACGGAACCGATTATGCAGGATTCTTACTCGTCTTAAGTTTATTTTTAGTTTTGGTTAGCTTTTAGTCCACACTATCGGGACTCCCTTCGAAAGAACATGAAACAATTTACCTGTCTCCATCTGTTCTTTTCTTCAAAATTGTACTGTTTGATATTGAAATTCATCTCTGCTGAGATGAAACTTAACGAATCTATCATTAAAATTTTTTAAATAATGCTACAGAATTTTAGGTTGCTAACAGCAATTTTTTGGGGGCTAAGTTTGGAACTTGGGGGGGGCTATAGCCCCCCAAAAAAGGCCTAGTGACGCTGGAAGATTGTGAATGAGTATTTTGCTGAAATTGGAACCAGGTTAAATTAACTAATTTCAAAAAAAAAAAATATTAAAATGTACCCAGTGGATTCTGCTGAAAATGGGGACTTACGGAAAACAATAATTAGTAGAAAATTAGCAATACTATTAGCCGTTTTTTAATTTTATCGCCCAGATGTGTTGCTAAATAAACTTTACTCTTATTTACAAAAAAAAAAACTAATGTAGTTTTTATAAAATTTGAATCTCAATTTAAAGGGAGACATAAATCTACAATTTCAAATCTATCCAATAATAGTTTCTCTTTTAATTATGATAACAATAGTTTGATTTAAAATTTTATAATTCCCTTTCGTAATATTGTACTTTATTTAATTAATAGATAACTCTGATCATATAATAATCATAACAGATAACATGACCGATGTAATGAATAAAATATTTTTCTAATTTGAAATATTTTAATATCAAATAATATGTGAAAGAAATCCTTTTTGAACTCTTTCCCAATAACGGTAGTGTTTAACCGGTGAAACACTTCAACAGGCGCCTGTGGAAAACCCCTAATATGGGAAACCCCTGGTGGGATTCTTTCCGTAGATACTACGATAAAAGCAGTTGGAAGTTTTATGCCAGCTTATCAAAATGCTCTCGACATTATTTTGAAAACGGTGATGAAACGGAAATCATGCAACGGCGCAAAAATTTTACCATTAAGAAATCTTAAGCTCAATTATCTGTTATTCTAGTATGATTTTTTTTTAAAAATGGAATGCAAATATTTAACTTTAAGGAAGATATCAGGTAACATAACATAATACCTCAAAAAGAAAACGGCCTTTTTCTAAATATAAAAGGAAAAATGTTAAAAATATAAATAAATGATTTCTTATTACAAAATAATTAGCATTTAAATTGTCTTTTAACGAGGACTACTGCACCGCTATTGCTTTAGTGGCATCTGCTAGTCCGAACTTCTTACCCCTCCCTTACCCCTACTCTCTCTCAGCCTCTGAGAACTCAACCAATCCCATAGGGATAAGAGGTTCGGTTTAGCAGACGCCACTAAACCAATGGCGGATGGCACAGTAGTCCTCGTTATTAAGACTAATTAAATGCTAATTATTATGAAATAAGATATATATATTTTTTAATAATAATCCCTTTATATTTTGAAATTTTTCCATGGTTTTATTGTAAATATCTGAACTTTTTCTTTAAAGCAAATGATCTAGGCTAAACTAATATTTTATTCAAAAGATCGTGCAAAATAATCAGTATTTCAAAATTGTAACAAATTAATGCTAAATCCGTATTATTGTCATTAAAATATTTGAGGAAACTGAAAATATCTTTCTTTACAAAAATTATATCTATTTTGAGGGAATCCTTCAAATGCAGTGAAAAGAAGGGGCTTCATTCACGTTATCTCTTACTCCATATGTTACATTTATTTCCTCCTGGATATTGGACGACCTATATAAACCTAGACCTAATGTAAAATAATGGCTCTCGAATCTACGTCATCGTATAGCTTCCAGAAACGTCATTTCGTAATATTTCGCCGACGACCTCGAGAAATATAAAAATACGAGCCAAAGCTTTCCTGTTCTTAGAGCGAAAGAACGACGGTGTCTTTATTTTACCCAAGTATTCGTATAAGAAACGGGCTTTAGTAATGGCCCCAGTGGCCCCATGACTCGCACCAGCCGTTGTTACTCTAAGCCAAGAGGAAATCGAGCCAAGGAGTATGTATCTCTAATACTTGGTATGGACATACCGGTATCGGTTCCTCAGTATGCTTGATACTCCTTTGGCATGAACTGAACCTACAAATGGCAAATTTTCACTTTCATTTAGCGAACCGTTACCAACCTATATCTGCCTTAGTTAAGGTTAATCTTAAGTCACGTTCGCACTTGCACGGTGTATTGCTTAAAAGGGATTCAAAGCGCTTCCAAAGTTAAGTGTGAACGAAACTGATAATCTGAAACTAATTAGAATAGATGATTTGCAAAATCTTTGAAGGTAAATTTTTATTTTTTCGTAATTTCGGAAGATGGTAATCGTGTTTCCAGAACTTTAGGGGCAACTAACTAAACACAGAGTAGGACGTTGCTGTAAAAGACGTTCAGCTAGGAAAACACCTACTTTAACGTAGCCAATCACTTCGGCGTGTGCACTGAATGCCCTGTGTGACGTCAAAAAACATTAAACCCACAGAAAAACTATTTTATTGGTGCTCACACATTTTTACGAATCACATATTGAAGTTTCAGCTCGAGCCAACTTGAAGCGTTTTTGAATGGCAGTTTCTAGTCTTAAGGATAATTCCACCCTGGGGTAAAAATAGCAACAACCTTAAAACGGAAGCATTAGCCTACAGTACTAATTGAAAGTTTTAAAGTGTACCGAGGTTGTTGAAATGACGTAGTTTTCAAATCCATTTGCGCAAAATGGTTTTTAACTGTTTCCCACTAATTGAACTTGGCTCAGTAGCTCTACTTATACTTATCAAAATGTTCTAACCTAACTGTAAATCTTCCACGCAATAGATTCGTATTGCACACGCAATTATCTTCTTTTGCGCTAGTTTATGAAAAGGGTTTATTGTACTGGTCCCTAACTCTGATACAGAGCAAATCTGGAGTTGCATTTTCCAGCCCTTCATCTCTTCCCAACTTACCCATTTTTCCAAACACATAAAAGATGTAACCCTTCTACTTTCTTTGTAAGTTTTGGTTAGGGTCTAAGGCAATATAGACAGAAGTCGTTGGTTTAACCCTATCTTTCAAGGAAATTCGCTTTTCTTGCCAAGAAGAGTCTATACGAGCTCAAATGGAGTGGAGCTTTGAGCTGGACGGAGAATGGGAGGCTTGTGTTGGGCCTAACAGTCAGGGTCGACGCTGTATGAAGGATATAATATAATCCGTTCGGTCTCGTAACTAACCTTACAGCCAAGGGGTCAGGCATTGCCATTTTGGGTTTTTTTCTCGTTAAAAAGGACTCGTTGAATTTATAACTTAAAGCTGATGGGAAAATTTTGCGTTAAAACAAATTAAGTGATATTTCATTGGCTTGTTTAATTTTTTAGTGGTTTGTTCTAATTGCCAAGTTCGAATATCAGAAATGCAACTCCATGCTTTGTGCTCATTAACTACCATATCGCGAGGATAACACGCTGCATCCTATTTTGCAACTTTTTCAAATACATTAAAATCGAGAAAAGATTTTTAACTTCATTTCGAAACACTTAAAACAGTTTTGTATGACGTATTTTATTACGTTCGAGATTTCATTCAAATGTAAGACCCCTTGGCCCTTGTTCGAAGCAGGGAGACTCCACGTGCTGTAGGAAACAGGCAGGGATGAAAAAATATCTTTGGGGATGAAGCAACCATAAGAAGGGCAGCTCGTGAAACCATTCCGAACTGAAACTTCTACAAAAAGCAACGTTTGGTCTCCATTCTCTTGTCAAACAAGGGTTGTAGAAGTCTGGAGGAATTCGAATAGGAGCTTCTTAACCTTATGATTCCTCGGCGTGAAACGGACGGTCCCTTTTTTGCTTAGTGTGAGGCTGGGAGGCAGACAGTTTCCGAGTTAGATAGCCTGGGTTTTTGCGCGAGCAGCCATACGGAAGATTAGGAGGAGGAGACTCAACCCTGATCCCACCGGAAAGGAAATTTGCCAAGGACCGCTTTTTCCCTTTCAATAGTGGATAACTTTGATAAGGTTACGATGGAGTATAGGAGCAGCAGAAGAGATGAGCTGCGTCCGGGGTTAAATAATATACCAATAACCTAAACCTACTCGCTTCAGTACGCATGAAAATGACGATGATTTGGATTTAGACTTGTACCAGACATGCCGTCCTGAAATATTTGGATTGATAAGAAAAGTTGGTTTTCGAGAAGGTTTACAGGGGTTGAAGGCAGAACTTGAAAAGAACAACTTTAGCAATGAGAGAACAACAACTTGAGCAATGAGAGAACAACAACTTGAGCAATGAGAGAACCACAATTTGAGCAATGAGAGAACAACAACTTGAGCAATGAGAGAACAACAACTTGAGCAATGAGAGAACAACAACTTGAGCAATGAGAGAACAACAATTTGAGCAATGAGAGAACAACAACTTGAGCAATGAGAGAACAACAACTTGAGTAATGAGAGAACAACAACTTGAGCAATGAGAGAACAACAACTTGAGCAATGAGAGAACAACAACTTGAGTAATGAGAGAACAACAACTTGAGCAATGAGAGAACAACAACTTCAGCAATGAGAGAACAACAACTTCAGCAATGAGAGAACAACAACTTCAGCAATGAGAGAACAACAACTTCAGCAATGAGAGAACAACAACTTGAGCAATGAGAGAACAACTTGAGCAATAAGAGAACAACAACTTGAGCAATGAGAGAACAATTACTTGAGCAATGAGAGAACAACATGCACGCTATATTGATTCAGTGTAATTTAATACAGTTTGCTGTTCTGAAACTCGGGCTCGAGAAACGGTTTTAATGTGAATAACATTATTTCTTCCTTATTGATGGAATTGGATGTGAGGAATGTTTAGGGTTGAACTGGGGCTGTGAAAGAACAAACATTGCTCAAGAGAACAAATGAAGAAGAACGCTTGCTTACCCATTTGATTCTTGATATTTTTTACAGTCAAGTCAAAACTTATCACCGTTGTCCATCCATTTCGTGAAGATGAACCTGAATAGACAATGAAATTACCAATGTCGTTCTGAAAATTATTTGTGAGTTCAAAAACAGATCGGCAACATGAACTCAAAACTCATTTCATTCTTGGTGGCAAACTAGTCCTAAAAAAAAGAATTTACTACAAACATTTTGAGGATGTTAGATAGCTCCAAAAGAATCAAAGACCATGCTCGAGTAGATTTGACTTTTGCGTGCGTAATTTAAGTAAGTTGTATTTTGTTGAAACGAAATCGATAAAACGGGGGAAGCTAAAGTGTATGAATGCGGAGTGTTAAATGTCATAAGAAAGAAAATAGTGGTGATAAATATAGCCTTACACAAGGATACAGCATGGCTTAGGAATTGGAGGAGGACCAATATCTTCTATATTCTACAGTGCTTTTTAGATTTGAGAGTGTAGAAAAATCTGCATTAAAAGCTCAGTTCACGATGAACTGAGGAAAACCACTATATAACGGAAGGCACAGTTTTTTAGCAATCCTCAAATAGCAAAGTCACACTGTTTTACCCTAGGCCGATATGTTTTCGTTATCTCAAATGTTTCCACTTCGTAGACATTGTAATCTGTGAAAGGAAAATATGTATCTACGGTTTGTAAAAAAACCCAGAAGCGCGTCGCGGATTTCGAGCAATAGGAGATGGGAAAATGTACCTATTTTGGGATAAAGAGGGAGAGTTATGTGGACTTTGGATCCCCTCGAAAATGCCCGGCATATACCCCGTGCCATGTAATCAATTTAAAAGAGAAGCAAAGCTTCTGATTGCCTAGGTCGTTGAGTAGCCTTAGGGAAATGCGCGCTAGTTGGAATTCCCTTTTGTTCCTTCAACGTGCCACCGTAGAATAGAACAGATGCGCGAAAGGGTAAATGTTCCTGGATTTTAGATTTTTGAAAGAGGAGAACGAAAGCAGAAACGTTGCTGAGACGCCATAGTGTTAAAACCAACGGAGAGTTTTTGTTGGCATTCAGTGTGAAAGAGGCTAGATCAAAACTGACATCTACAGACACACGAACTGGTGTATAGTTAATTTGAAATACGCAAGATTTCATTAGTAGTTATCGATTATTATCTAATTGGGTTTTGAGTAATTACTGATTATTCGGAATAGGGAATTAGGAAAACACTCGAAACTTAACAATATTTGCGAGGAGCCCAATTTGCGATCCTTTTCCCCTTATTGTAAATTTTGTATTATCTGTAATTATTCATTGTTCAAATATATTTGATTTTAAAAGCAAGGGCCTTTTGCTTACTTGAAATTTTACACACAGTTTAAAAGGTCCAAGTATGTTAGCATTAAGGAAGAAATGTGTAAACTGAACAAAAATGGCACATAATGTTAAGAACATTTTATTAACATTGTGATTTATTCATTTAAATTGTAAATTAATGTGGGTTATTTTTTCTTTCCTTTGGAACTAGAAACTTCATTATTTTAATATTTCAATGTCAAGTAGTGTTTAAATGTAAAATGTCAAAGTCTTTGTTTGAGTGTTTTTACAATCAATTTTTGGATTAGGCATTTGACGTTTTCAAAACTTGAGCCATTGTTACATTAGAATCTGATTGAAAAAGTTAAATTTTCATGACGCATTCCCAATATAGTTCAGGGTATATAGAATCTCATTCCTAATTGACAAAGGAAAAGATCTTTCCAATGGCCTTTCTTAAAACCAATGGTGATATACTTGGCTACAAAGCATCTATAATGTGTAATAACCTGAAACAACGTCAGATTGTGCAGATATGTAACACAAATGTGTTAATTATCGTTCCATATGAGACATAGCGTGATTAGAAATATATATGAAAGAAACGGATAACGAGACCAAAATCTATTAAAGTAATCTGAACTTATATGCTCTGTTCAGAAAATGAAACATTTTCGTGTTCATTTTAAATAACCTCGCAACAAGTGCCTTTGCAGTTGCTGCAGCTGATCAATGGCTCAGACCGACTTATAACTACAGCAGTTGCAAGTATTCTACCCATTATGTTACTTTGATCTTTAGTAATTCGAAAAATATTTGCGATACAGCACTGAAATATTTAAAGATATGGCCCCCACTATTCTAAACAAACCTGAAGACTCTCTGCCGTATCCTCTAACTTTGTTCAATTTATTATTAATTAAGATGTTAATTAAATTAAGGCAGGAACCATTCTGAAACGTTTCCTGGGATTTTCTATAACGATGGCCCTTAACTATAACTCTATCGATATTGAATGGGAATGTTACAACACTGCGCTGCTTGAGGCCGCCGCCGATGTTTAGAGATTCCAGATTAGAAAAGAGCCCCTTTTAAAGAGAAAAATCGATGTTTTCCCAAACTCCAACGAAAGCTTTATATACACTAAAAGGGTTGAAATCTTTCTATTTTCCTCAAGATCCTTGAGCGATTTTATTCAATTTATACAGCTAAGCCTTGGCTTCGGGTTTGTTTTTGATAAATAGAAACCTTCATCCGTTCCTTCCTACTTGAATCTATGGGGATTACTAAATCTGAAAATAAGCTCGCTCTTAGATATTGAAGAATCCATGACGTATTATCATCGCTGATGTTGTACTTAATGCGATGTTACCCAAAAGTTATTTCAGTCGCGAAAATTCATTTGCCCTTTAGATTACATTTGATTTTTCTGTGTACCAAGTATCAGCAGTTCGCAGAAGACCAGTTCCTGAAATAGCAACCGCTGTTTCGTTTAAACAGTCGAGGCGTTCAAAACTGCAGTTTTAGTAATAGCGGTTGTTGTTTTGGAAAATAGCATTGTTCAACTCGAGTTTTGAATAGTTCTTAACTATACAGTTTACCGTACCTATGAAGACCGTCTAGATAAAATCTAACCTAACCATACCTAACCTTTTAGTATTGCAGCTTAAATAGCCTAACCTAACCTTACCCTACCTATGAAGAACGTCCAGATAAAATCTAACCTAACCCTACCTAACCTTTTAGTATTGCAGCTTAAATAGCCCAACCTAACCTTACCCTGCCTTATACTATTGTGGTTCAAATAGTCTAACCAAACTTGTATTTATATTGGAGTTTAAATACCATCACCTAACCTGACCTAATACTATTTGGGTTCAATTAACCAAACGTAACATGTGACTATTTGGGTTCAAATAACCAAACCTACACAACCATAAAGGACTATCGTTTTTCACATCCCAGTTGTTGTGCTATTTTGAGAACTGCTGTAACGGTACGCCGCGTTTAGGAGAACCCCTGGGTAGGGATCTGTTCGTAAGAGAACCGCTTATATGAGAGCTTCCCATTTGTTTGGATATCAGGGAACTATATTTAGTTTAGCATTATACGAGCCTTCTTTTTTCAAATTGTGTTTGTGTTAAACAGTTTCACCGGACTAAACGTCTATCCTATGAACTGCAAGAATAATTGGAAGCGAAAAGGGACTTACAACTAACTCGTGGCATGTATGTCAATACTGTTTATGAAAACCTTTTTACGATGTTTTGACTCTAAATAGAAAGTCGATTGTTAATTTGTTGCGACACCGTGATAGGGAAACGAATAACATACCCAGTAGAATCTTTTTACTTAGGAAAAAATTCTAGCAAATGTGGAAAGATTTCTTTTTGAGTCATTTGGGTAAAATAACACTAAACTCTATAGCACATAAATATAAATACAACTCAATTCATTATGTAAAGAAATTGCCGTTTTATATTGCGATTTACAAACATTTTATAGTAAAAGCGACTTAAATGGCGTACCTTAAGCTGTGTAAATATAACTTAAATTTACCAGTGAAACCATTTACGATAGTTACTGCGTAAAGGATTTTTTCGAAAACCGCCTTACAAAATAATTATAACAATCTAACTTTATTTCAATGGGTCGCGATTTCAATGCATAGAGAGGTGGTGGCTTGCCCTTATGCCACAGCTAACCGACAGCGCCCTATACTAACTATTACCATTAACCTCAGCAAGTTTTGATGGAAAGGAGAAACCAACCGGGTAAGACCGCGGAGGAACACTCCTTTACCAAGTAGGGAGAGAAACAACGCAGAAGGATTTGAACCCAGGTTTATCATCCGGTGCCACAGTCCGGGATCGAACCTTGGACCCTCTTGCTGCGAGGCGAAAGTGCTAACCACTTCACCATCCCACCTTAGTAATATAATAATAGTAATATTACCTTCTCGGAAAGCATCTAGTATGTATGATGAAATTCACACAAATTTGAAATCTTCGCTTCGTAGGTCTGAGCATTCTAACCCTCATTCTGATTAGTAATGAATTGCACAAATATATAGTGATGAAACTCTCTCGGCCTACTTAATACTAAATAATAATTGTAAAAAAATATAATTCCTTATTTCCGACCACATAGTATTCTTATTATTGTTAGCGTCAATCTTTGTATTTTCCAAATCTTTCTAGAGCTATATACTTCCTACATACGTA